>JAUPMV010000054.1:0-346430 GCA_030848855.1 Branchinecta sandiegonensis
GACTATAGTGGAGAGACTGTAGTGGACAGAATAAAGTGGAGACTATAGTGGAAAGACGAAATTGGAAAGACTAAAGTGGACAGACTATAGTGGAAAGACTGTAGTGGAAAGACTAAAGTGGACAGACTAAAGTGGAAAGACTAAAGTGGAAAGACTATAGTGGAAAGACTAAAGTGGACAAACTATAGACTAAAGTGGACAGACTATAGTGGAAAGACTATAGTGGAAAGACTGTAGTGAGCAGAATAAAGTGGAGACTATAGTGGAAAGACTAAAGTGGACAGAGAATAGTGGAAAGACTAAAGTGGACAGACTATAGTGGAAAGACTAAAGTGGAAAGACTAAAGTGGAAAGACTAAAGTGGAAAGACTAAAGTGGACAGACTATAGTGGAAAGACTGTAGTGGACAGAATAAAGTGGAGAGTATAGTGGAAAGAATAAAGTGGACAGAGAATAGTGGAAAGACTAAAGTGGACAGACTATAGTGGAAAGACTATAGTGGAGAGACTATAGTGGACAGAATAAAGTGGAGACTATAGTGGAAAGACTAAAGTGAAAAGACTAAAGTGGACAGAGAATAGTGGAAAGACCAAAGTGGAAAGACTGTAGTGGACAGAATAAAGAGGAAAGACTATAGTGGAAAGACTGTAGTGGACAGAATAAAGTGGAGACTATCGTGGAAAAACTAAAGTGGACAGAGAATAGTGGAAAGACTAAAGTGGACAGACTATAGTGGAAAGACTAAAGTGGACAGACTAAAGTGGACAGACTATAGTGGAAATACTGTAGTGGACAGAATAAAGTGGAGAGTATAGTGGAAAGAATAAAGTGGACAGAGAAGAGTGGAAAGACTAAAGTGGACAGACTTTAGTGGAAAGACTATAGTGGAGAGACTGTAGTGGACAGAATAAAGTGGAGACTTTAGTGGAAAGACTAAAGTGGAAAGACTAAAGTGGACAGAGAATAGTGGAAAGACTAAAGTGGAAAGACTGTAGTGGACAGAATAAAGTGGAAAGACTAAATTGGACAGACTATAGTGGAAAAACTATAGTGGAAAGACTGTAGTGGACAGAATAAAGTGGAGACTATATTGGAAAGACTAAAGTGGACAGAGAATAGTGGAAAGACAAAATGGAAAGACTAAAGTAAAAAGACTAAAGTGGACAGAATATAGTGGAAAGACTGTAGTGGACAGAATAAAGTGGAGAGTATAGTGGAAAGAATAAAGTGGACATAGAATAGTGGAAAGACTAACGTGGACAGACTATAGTGGAAAGACTATAGTGGAGAAGACTGTGTGGACAGAATAAAGTGGAGACTATAGTGGAAGGACTAAAGTGGAAATACTAAAGTGGACAGAGAATAGTGGAAAGACTAAAGTGGAAAGACTAAAGTGGAAAGACTATAGTGGAGAGACTGTAGTGGACAGAATAAAGTGAAGACTATAGTGGAAAGACTAAAGTGGAAAGACTAAAGTGGACAGAGAATAGTGGAAAGACTAAAGTGGACAGAATAAAGTGGAAAGACTAAAGTGGACAGACTATAGTGGAAAAACTATAGTGGAAAGACTGTAGTGGACAGAATAAAGTGGAGACTATAGTGGAAAGACTAAAGTGGACAGAGAATAGTGGAAAGACTAAGTGGACAGACTATACTGGAAAGACTAAAGTGGACAGACAAAATGGAAAGACTAAAGTAAAAAGACTAAAGTGGACAGAATATAGTGGAAAGACTGTAGTGGACAGAATAAAGTGGAGAGTATAGTGGAAAGACTAAAGTGGAAATACTAAAGTGGACAGAGTATAGTGGAAAGACTAAAGTGGACAGACTATAGTGGAAAGATTATAGTGGAAAGACTGTAGTGGACAGAATAAAGTGGAGACTATAGTGGAAGGACTAAAGTGGAAATACTAAAGTGGACAGAGAATAGTGGAAAGACTAAAGTGGAAAGACTAAAGTGGACAGACTATAGTGGAAAGACTATAGTGGAAAGACTGTAGTGGACAGAATAAAGTGGAGACTATAGTGGAAAGACTAAAGTGGACAGAGAATAGTGGAAAGACTAAAGTGGACAGACTATTGGGAAAGACTAAAGTGGACAGACTATAGTGGAAAGACTGTAGTGGACAGAATAAAGTGGAGAGTATAGTGGAAAGAATAAAGTGGACAGAGAATAGTTGAAAGACTAAAGTGGACAGACTATAGTGGAAAGACTATAGTGGAGAGATTGTAGTGGACAGAATAAAGTGGATACTATAGTGGAAAGACTAAAGTGGAAATACTAAAGTGGACAGAGTATAGTGGAAAGACTAAAGTGGACAGACTATAGTGGAAAGATTATAGTGGAAAGACTGTAGTGGACAGAATAAAGTGGAGACTATAGTGGAAAGATCAAAGTGGACAGAGAATAGTGGAAAGACTAAAGTGGACAGACTATAGTTGAAAGACTATAGTGGAAAGACTGTAGTGGACAGAATAAAGTGGAGACTATAGTGGAAAGACTAAAGTGGAAAGACTAAAGTGGAGAGACTATAGTGGAAAGACTGTAGTGGACAGAATAAAATGTAGACTATAGTGGAAAGACTAAAGTGGACAGAGAATGGTGGAAAGAATAAAGTGGACAGACTATAGTGGAAAGACTACAGTGGAAAGACTGTATTGGACAGGATAAAGTGGAGACTATAGTGGAAAGACTAAAGTGGACAGACTATAGTGGAAAGACTATAGTGGAAAGACTGTAGTGGACAGAATAAAGTGGAGACTATAGTGGAAAGACTAAAGTGGACAGACTATAGTGGAAAGACTATAGTGGAAAGACTTTGGTGGGCAGAATAAAGTGGAGACTATAGTGGAAAGACTAAAGTGGACAGAGAATAGTGGAAAGACTAAAGTGGACAGACTATAGTGGAAATACTAAAGTGGACAGACTAAAGTGGAAAGACTAAAGTGGAAAGACTAAAGTGGACAGACTATAGTGGAAAGACTGTAGTGGACAGAATAAAGTGGAAAGACTATAGTGGAAAGACTGTAGTGGACAGAATAAAGTGGAGACTATAGTGGAAAGACTAAAGTGGACAGAGAATAGTGTAAAGACTAAAGTGGACAGACAATAGTGGAAAGACTAAAGTGTACAGACTAAAGTGGACAGACTATAGTGGAAATACTGTAGTGGACAGAATAAAGTGGAGAGTATAGTGGAAAAAATAAAGTGGACAGAGAATAGTGGAAAGACTAAAGTGGACAGACTATAGTGGAAAGACTATAGTGGAGAGACTGTAGTGGACAGAATAAAGTGGAGACTATAGTGGAAAGACTAAAGTGGACAGAGAATAGTGGAAAGACTAAAGTGGACAGACTATAGTGGAAAGACTAAAGTGGACAGACTAAAATGGAAAGACTAAAGTGGAAAGACTAAAGTGGACAGACTATAGTGGCAACACTGTAGTGGACAGAATAAAGTGGAGAGTATAGTGGAAAGAATAATGTGGACAGAGAATAGTGGAAAGACTAAAGTGGACAGACTATAGTGGTAAGACTATAGTGGAGAGACTGTAGTGGACAGAATAAAGTGGAGACTATAGTGGAAAGACTAAAGTGGACAGAGAATAGTGGAAAGACTAAAGTGGACAGACTATAGTGGAAAGACTAAAGTGGACAAACTAAAATGGAAAGACTAAAGTGGAAAGACTAATGTGGACAGACTATAGTGGAAACACTGTAGTGGACAGAATAAAGTCGAGAGTATATTGGAAAGAATAAAGTGGAAAGAGAATAGTGGAAAGACTAAAGTGGACAGACTATAGTGGAAAGACTATAGTGGAGAGACTGTAGTGGACAGAATAAAGTGGAGACTATAGTGGAAAGACTAAAGTGGAAATACTAAAGTGTACAGAGAACGGTGGAAATACTAAAGTGGAAAGACTAAAGTGGACAGACTGGCACGTGCTGTAGGTGGTGCCCGATAATGACACACCCAATATCTATCGTCAGCTTCAACATAAATGGAACCCGTCACAAAGAGCACTACATAGATGAGCTACTGTTAAACTACGACATTGTGCTCCTTCAAGAACACTTACTCACGGCCGCTAGCTCGAACGCCCTTAAAAGAAGCACTGACCATTTACTTTTTCTTACGAATGCTCGAGCCACTTTTGGGCGGCCATCCGGTGGCCTTGCGTGTATGATCAATCGGAAATTTAGTGCTTTATCACCGGTGTGCTACCATAGTGATGAATATATTTTAGCAGTGAGACTTGGTAAAGTGATTCTGGTCAATATATATCTACCGTGTGATCGTAAAAATTTGATTTCCCTCAACAAGTTTTCAAAAGCTTGCGCTTCGCTTGAGAGGCTGCTAAAGTCAATTGTTTCGCAGGGTTACCAATTTGTTATTGCAGGAGATTTTAACAGTGATTTACTAAAGCCGTCAGCTCGAACTGATTTAGTACTTGATACTCTTCCTGATTATAAGTTAGTTCATAAGGATAAAATGTACACTTATGTTCATAATTCTGGTAGCTTTTCGAACATTGACCATGTTGTTGCCTCTCCCTCTCTTGATATTTCGTCTATATTAGTCACTGAGGATGAAAATGATGTGGATCATTTACCTCTTTCATTTACAATTGCTGCAACTGATATAGCACTTTCATCTATTAGATCTGATAGAAGTCATAAGTGGTTTATACGTAGGAACTGGAATCGTGCTGATTTGTTGCTGTATACTGTTACGCTATCTTCCCTCCTTAGTAATATCAAAGTTCCATTCCACCTTTTGCAGGCTTCTGAGCGGTATTCAAATGACAATTCGTGTCTTAATAATTATTACGACCAGATCGTTTCGAGTTTGAGGTTGGCGGAAGAAGTGGCCGTGCCGGAAGAAAGAATTCGAAAAAATACTCGGAAATCAAATTGGTCTCTTGACCCAGAACTGAAATTAGTGAAGAATAAGGCTAAGTTTTGGTTAAGACTTTGGGTTTCTTGCGGCAGACCACGTTCTGGCACCGTGTTTGATATTAAGCAACGAACTAAGCGTATTTATAAGAAGCATGTTCGTTCGATCAGTTCAAAAGGACTCGAGTTCCCACGTACACAAGGTGATTGGTCAAATGTAATTAATGCAGACAAAATTGATGGAAAGTCGTCGCTCAGTGTTATCAGTGATTCCGCATGGAATTCATATTATACGTCAATGTTTAGTGCCGCTAATTTTTATGTTCATGCCGTTTATTCTAAGCTGCTGAGTGCTTCACTTCCCCCATTTCTCACTCAAGCACATATTCTCCCCGTGTCTTCGTCATCGGTCTCACTTGCTATTAAGCGTCTCCGTTCCTCTTCTGTTGATAACGAAGGAATTTCGGCTCGACATCTAAGAATAAATTGTCCACCTCTTGAGCAACATCTTCAATTGCTCTTCCAAATGTGCCTGAGTTCCTCTGCCGTCCCCAATAGTTTTCTTTGCGGAATTGTAACATCAATTATTAAAAAAGGCAAACCCCCTTCGGAGTGTACCTCTTATCGTCCCATCACCGTTTCATGTACGATTAGCAAAGTCTTCGAGTATGTACTACTCCCCTCATTTATTAATAATGTTAACTTCGGAGAAAACCAATTGGGTTTCCAAAAAGGTATTGGTTGTCAACATGCCCACCGAGTTCTTTCGTCTCTCCTGGTTGAGGCAACTAAAAAAGGTTTGGAACTGCATATTTGTGCTTTGGACCTGTCGAAAGCTTTTGATAGCATTGTACATACCCAAGCCCTTTTCTCGCTTTTTTCACATGGCATAAATATTTCTATTATTTTTTTATTACGTTATTGGTATACAAATTCTTTTCTGCGCACTAAAGTGGATGGACAGATATCCGATTTTAGAATCCCGATAAAACGTGGCGTTCGACAGGGCGCGGTTCTCTCACCGTCCATTTTTAAAATGTGCATCTCTAACATCCTGTCTTCTATACCTACCACTTGTATTATTAATTCCATTAATATCTCTTATATTGCTTATGCCGATGATATTCTGCTGATAAGTCGAAGCAAGACCGGATTAAAGAAGTCAGTTTCTTTTGTTTCAGCTGCTTTCGACCGGATCGGTCTGGCTCTGAACGTTAATAAATGCGAATACTTATCTTTCAATTCAACTAACCAAGAGCCGCTTATTCTCCCAACTAAGACTATCCCCCTTGTCACATCTCTTCGGTGGTTGGGCATCCACATTACTAACAGCCTCAAATCGTTCCGGTCTCAATCGGTTAATGATGCAAAAAGAAAGATTCAAGTATCATACTCGAAAATCGTTGCTAATCGTGGGAAATACAATAAAAAAGCCCTTAGTAAACTTTACAGCAGTTTTACTGACCATTCTATCTTATTTCTTTCCGGCCTCTCTTCAGTTTTAAAGAAAAAAGATCTTCATTCCCTCCGTTCTTGTTATTACCGATATGCAAAATTCCTCCTTTTCCTACCTCCCTGGTATAAAAACAGACATCTGATTTCGCGTTACAAGCTTCCGGATATATCGCTGAAACTTTCGGCCATAAGTAAAAAATTGTCCACAACGTCCCATCTCAGCTTCCCCGCACATCACGGCTTGTCCCTTCTTCTAGAGTGAATTCTAGTGTATTTTAGTGTTTTGTGTTCTTTTTCATTGTTTGTACTCCGCTATTCTGTCTTTTCAGCGGGTTATAAAAATAAATAAATAAATAAATAAATAGTGGAAAGACTATACTGGAAAGACTGTAGTGGACAGAATAAAGTGGAGACTATAGTGGAAAGACTAAAGTGGAGAGACTAAAGTGGACAGACTATAGTGGAAAGACTGAAGTGGACAGACTATAGTGGAAAGACTATAGTGGAGAGACTGTAGTGGACAGAAGAAAGTGGAGACTATAGTGGAAAGACTAAAGTGGAAAGACTAAAGTGGACAGACTATAGTGGAAAGACTTTAGTGGACAGAATAAAGTGGATACTATAGTAGAAAGACTAAAGTGGACAGAGAATAGTGGAAAGACTAAAGTGGACAGACTATAGTGGAAAGACTATAGTGGAAAAACTGTAGTGGACAGAATAAAGTGGAGACTATAGTGTAAAGACTAAAGTGGAAAGACTAAAGTGGACAGACTATAGTGGAAAGACTGAAGTTGAAAGACTCAGTGGACAGACTAAAGTGTACACACTGAAGTGGAAAGAATAAAGTGGAAAGACTAAAGTGGAAAGACTAAAGTGGACAGACTATAGTGGAAAGACTAAAGTGGACAGACTAAAGTGGAAAAACTAAAGTGGAAAGACTAAAGTGGACAGACTATAGTGGAAAGACTATAGTGGAAAGACTGTAGTGGACAGAATAAAGTGGAGACTATAGTGGAAAGACTAAAGTGGACAGACTATAGTGGAAAGACTATAGTGGAAAGACTGTAGTGGGCAGAATAAAGTGGAGACTATAGTGGAAAGACTAAAGTGGACAGAGAATAGTGGAAAGACTAAAGTGGACAGACTATAGTGGACATACTAAAGTGGAAAGACTAAAGTGGAAAGACTAAAGTGGACAGGCTATAGTGGAAAGACTATAGTGGACAGAATAAAGTGGAAAGACTATAGTGGAAAGACTGTAGTGGACAGAGAATAGTGGAAAAGACTAAAGTGAACAGACTATAGTGGAAATACTATAGTGGAGAGACTGAAGTGGACAGAATAAAGTGGAGACTATAGTGGAAAGACTAAAGTGGAAAGACTAAAGTGGACAGAGAATAGTGGAAAGACTAAAGTGGAAAGACTGTAGTGGACAGAATAAAGAGGAAAGACTATAGTGGAAAGACTGTAGTGGACAGAATAAAGTGGAGACTATCGTGGAAAAACTAAAGTGGACAGAGAATAGTGGAAAGACTAAAGTGGACAGACTATAGTGGAAAGACTAAAGTGGACAGACTAAAGTGGACAGACTATAGTGGAAATACTGTAATGGACAGAATAAAGTGGAGACTATCGTGGAAAAACTAAAGTGGACAGAGAATAGTGGAAAGACTAAAGTGGACAGAGAATAGTGGAAAGACCAAAGTGGAAAGACTGTAGTGGACAGAATAAAGAGGAAAGACTATAGTGGAAAGACTGTAGTGGACAGAATAAAGTGGAGACTATCGTGGAAAAACTAAAGTGGACAGAGAATAGTGGAAAGACTAAAGTGGACAGACTATAGTGGAAAGACTAAAGTGGACAGACTAAAGTGGACAGACTATAGTGGAAATACTGTAGTGGACAGAATAAAGTGGAGAGTATAGTGGAAAGAATAAAGTGGACAGAGAAGAGTGGAAAGACTAAAGTGGACAGACTATAGTGGAAAGACTATAGTGGAGAGACTGTAGTGGACAGAATAAAGTGGAGACTTTAGTGGAAAGACTAAAGTGGAAAGACTAAAGTGGACAGAGAATAGTGGAAAGACTAAAGTGGAAAGACTGTAGTGGACAGAATAAAGTGGAAAGACTAAATTGGACAGACTATAGTGGAAAAACTATAGTGGAAAGACTGTAGTGGACAGAATAAAGTGGAGACTATAGTGGAAAGACTAAATTGGACAGAGAATAGTGGAAAGACAAAATGGAAAGACTAAAGTAAAAAGACTAAAGTGGACAGAATATAGTGGAAAGACTGTAGTGGACAGAATAAAGTGGAGAGTATAGTGGAAAGAATAAAGTGGACATAGAATAGTGGAAAGACTAACGTGGACAGACTATAGTGGAAAGACTATAGTGGAGAGACTGTGTGGACAGAATAAAGTGGAGACTATAGTGGAAGGACTAAAGTGGAAATACTAAAGTGGACAGAGAATAGTACTCTATCCAACATCTTCCCGTAGGTCAGATAGCCTGCTAAAATTGGGGAGCAGAAGCTGCTATAGCAACTGCTAAGAGATGCTATCCAACCTAGGGAAACCCATTCTTCCGTTACGCTCTTTCTCCCTTTCACTCTCTTTTTTTTTCTAAAAGTGGCCCTTTACTTCAAGTCCTCAGATTTCTCTACGTATGTTATCATCAGCTCTTCGCTGACGTAACAGGAGAACCAACTTTCTTCGTTCCTAAACAAAGAATGTCGGCTATCCGCCCTCGGGTTCGCTGTCGGATAGTACTCTATCCAACATCTTCCCGTAGGTCAGATAGCCTGCTAAAATTGGGGAGCAGAAGCTGCTTCGCTCCTTCTCCCCTTCCGCATCTATTCAACCTGAGATTCTGTGCTTCAAAAATGATATATATTCCAACCAAAACCACAAAAAACAACCCAACCATCATCATCAATAAACAGAGGAATGCAGCACATTTTACACATGTAATTTCCAGGGCGATGTTACAACGACAATTAAAAAACGGACTGGAAATTAACCAACTTGTCTAGCTGATCGTAATCTTCAGCTGGTTTTGAGAGATGGGAAATTTCTGATTCTCCTTGGGTTCGCTTGTCCATTACTCTCCTCCAGGCCATGTAATGTTCAGCTGTTTTGGCCGACCTCCAGCCGACTACGTTCATCACCTCCTCCAATGATGCCCCCCCAGCCGCCAGAGTGATTGCCCCTCCTGCACGTAGGCTATGCGGTGTTTCACCTTCAAAGATGCTCAGTTCCTTCAGAGCTTGTTGCAGGGAAAATTTTAACGACGAATACGAGACTGGTTCGTTAACGAAAGATTTGTTCTCAATTTTCCTGAATAAAAAACCATAATCCAAGAACATCCCCGTTTTTGATACAGTCTGTATATACTCTTGCAACAAACGGACTGGGCAGCAAACTCCATCCCCCGTTCGAAAAACCGCAAAAGTGTTGACCCCTCCTTGTCTGAGAGTCTTACCAAATGTGTGGTTAAACAGTATTCCTTCTTTGCCGGGAAAGAAAAGTAATTCTTTACTCTTACAAAGTGCCAAATCATGGGCTCTATCCCCTGCAAAAAACTGGACCGAGAAAAATGCTCTATTCCGAGCCAATCTGACGAGTTGAGTTGTATCTCCTTGTTCCTTCGCACTCTTCATTTTTTGGGCAAACAAGGATAGGACCTGTACCAGTTTCCAAAGGTGAAGTGGAATAGCCTGTTTTGGGGTCACTGCCGCGCTAGCTTGCTCAGTTCTTACCGCTTTCAGATATGTCGTTACAACAGGGGACTTGGCTGGATTTCCCTCCTGCCTTTCCTCATTCCATTGACCCGTTCTCCCAATCGTATTCATATTAGCTGTTATTTTCCCGATTAGGCTATCCACTGTACCCGCAGCTAAGACGCGTCTACAAACACAATCAGTGTTCCTAGTCGCCAAATTCGAACAGCTTTTGTTGTGAACTATAGTTTTTCCGTGTTCTTCTTTCGAGATAAGGAAGTAAACAATATGAATAGGCCGGCATGTGTGTGGTTCCATGCTTAATTTGTCTAAGAATTGTTTAAATTCGATAGCCAACTTCGATTTTTGCTTTCCATACTGTGAGGCCTCCAGTGACGCGAATAATTCTTTTCTTCGTGTCTCGAAGCGGCCGAGGTTATCTGGATTGTCATCCTACATAGAAAGAGCCACTGAACTAAACGTATTTATTTACAAAGAAAAAACGGGAACCTATATCACTGTTCTAATTCAAAAAATCAAAACGGACCGCCAACAAAGAATGCTTGAGACCCTTTTTGTCTGTACCGTATCCTAATTTGGTCGGATGATATAGAACTGTTTTCGCACCCCTTTTGCCTAGGATAGCGTAGCTTTTGGCATTGTTTTTCACCAAAGGCCACCATGATGGTCTAGGGGAAATGTCTGGCAATACAACGGTTGCTCTTACCCCTTGGCGCCTCAGAAACATGATCAAGAACCCGGTCATACAGAATGGAGGGAAGGCGTAATAATTTTCCGTAGCGTTCAGCTTTTGAGCAAAAACGTTGACTCCTGCAGAGCTTGGCTGCGGGTATGGTGAGAAAAACGGCAAGCAATTTCCATCTTTTGCCTTCTGTACATTTGAATTCAACGACATCAGATCAAAAGTGTGGCCTTTTTTTTCCGCCATACGCCCGTTGCACCTCCTTCCAAGAACCTTTAGAGAGCATGCAATGTTGTTTTTCAATTACTCTAGAGGGTAAGTCCGCCGGATTTTGCTGCGAAGGGATCCACTTCATCGTCAGTTCCGCATTCAACTCGGAAGTCAACAAGAAGAGATCTTTCATAATGCCGGTGAGCTCCCCGCTTTTCCCCCCCATTAACATCCACGAGTCAACAACTGCCTTGTTGTCCACAAAGCATTGCAAGCGTTTGTTTTCCAATGTTTTTCCTAGAGCCTTGATGCAATACACCACAGCTAAAGCCTCCTTGATGTGGATGGGTTTTCTTAACACAGATTCATCGAAAAAATCCGAAAAAGTTGTAGTTTCCCCGTTATCGGTTAAACTCGCACCCCACTTATAGCCGCTAGCATCCGTTGAAAGCTCCACAACTCGGTATTCCTCTGATCTCCACGGAAAAATTCTGTTTCCCTCTTTAACAAATGCCCAGAAAGATAGCTCCTCCAAAGCTTCTGTAGAAAGTGATCCCCCCACTTCGCGCCGAACCTCCCAATCAGACAAAACTGCCGACAGAGCCTTAATAAAGCGACGAGCGTGCGGAAACGCCGGAGAGAAACTAATCGCCTTCCCCATAAAACGTTGCAGCGTTTTAATCTGAACCCATTTCATGTTCAGAATCCCCGTCCTTAATTCTTCGAAACTCTCGATTTTCTCATCCGGAATTAAAAACGCACCTTTTTCAAAGTCAATCCACATACCTAAGTGTTTAAGTTTTTTCTGAGGCAAAATAACCGACTTTTTTGAGTAAAAAAACCCCAATTTGTTAGCCAAAGACTGCACAAAACGTGACTGGGCAGCACCGTCTTGACCAGGCGGTAAGTAGTAAAGGGCGTCGTCGTAATATTTCCACGCAAAACCTCCTGCTTGTCTGTATATGAAGACCGGGACCATTCCAATTTTAACATAGACCCACGGAGACAGTTTTGAGCCAAAGGTCAATGTATTCCAGACATAATACCAATCATCATGGCAACCTTCAATGTGAACACATGGATGTCTAAAACCCAAAAAACCTCGGCTGCGCGTTGAAACAAAAAGATGGTCATAAGCACTTTTCTCGTCTTTGGAAAATGCCAAACCATCCTTGCCCAGGTAAGGTTGTATATCAGACAACGTTTCAAGCGAAAAAGGCAAATCTCTAATCCAGAGATTCAGAAAAGACTCGTCATGACACAGCCTAGGTTTTGTAGGTTCTACGGTCAGTCCCATGACCAACCAAGGGGGTTCACATTCCCCAACTTTCCCCCATGCTGAAACGGAGCCGTTGGCCAACCGGTGTTTAATCGTTTCCTTGACGAAACTAGAAAACTGCAAAACTGACTTCGAATTCGGGAAACTAGCCTTCGGCGGCGCTTCCGAATCATAATAGGACCCCCTGAATGACCCTCTATACGGCCTGAAAAAAGATGGCACATCAACACCGAAGTTTAGCCATTCCAGGATTTGGTCACTGTCATCGTATGGGAACGATGCAAACAACTCCTGCCAGTCCTCAGAATGACGTGAAAAGTTGCCCGCCACGAAATTAGCCTCTTTCAGTTGCACGTGACTGAAGCCGTGTTGCCGCCAACCGTCGAAGGATCTGAACGCGGAGGCAGACATTTTTGGCGGTGGGGGTATCGTATTGCCTCCTTCGTCGCACCAAATCTCTGGAAGTGACGGCCGTAATTTTTCTTCCTACAAGATAAAATCAACTGCTAACACCTCATTTATTGACTGAATTTAAAATGAACAACAAAACAATCCATTACAGAGCTTTCCCCCATTTTATTCCTCTTTCTTCGATTTTTTACTAACGAAACAGTCACGAATATAGTGTCCAAAACCCCCGCACCCCCTGCACCGTCCCCTCGATTGCCTCCTGAATCCACCGTATGGCTGGAACGGGTGGAACCTTCCTGTTGGAAACAAAGGCTGCCAAGTTGGAGCTCCCATTGACTGCCCGAGTTGGGGGAGACCTTGCATTGCTCCCCTGTCCCAAGCTCCCATTGGCTGCGCCGAGGTGGTTGCCGGCTCTTGAGTCTTTGTCTCCTCCTTCTTCTGTTTTTGCGTTATCTTCATGAGCCGTCGGATTTCCGCGAACGTCGACTTCTCTTCCGCTGTCCCAATGACGGCTATCACGCTGTTTACCAGTTCATGCTGAGGCAGGGCCACGTACGGCGCGAATCGAAGATACGTCTCCCTGTATTTGGATGCGTCCTTGTCCCCTGCCGAGGAAGCTACATCTGACAGTCGTTGGAGACGGGAGAGGAACACCGGTCCCGAGTAGTCAGAGGACCTGGCAAAATCCATGAGATCGCGCCTCGCTGTTTCCACAGGGCTCGCTCCCAGCTCTCGGAGTAGTTCGTCCTTGATTTTGGACTTGATGGCGTCCATATCGAACTATTGGGAAAAAAGGGAACCAAAGTCAAGACAAGGTCTTCCCCGAAACACATTCGTAAAGGGTCGAACTTCACCTCTCTTTAATATTTTATCGACAGCATCAATCAACAAAATTCTAATTTGCTCATTTCTTCGCCTATTTTTTTTTATTTTTTTTTATTATTATTTTTATTTTCCTTTATTTTATATTACTATTTACCTAATATTCCTTTGTATGTATTCTTATTTTGTTCCTTAACGCGCACCCGAACATTCCTATTATACGGCATATAAATATCTGCCGCAATATAATGTGACTATCTGTGGCGTCCGGAAATCCGCTTACAATTACATAAATATATATATATATACAAATATTCATATATAATCATTTATCAATATTTTCGTTCTCTTTTCCCTTTCCATTTTCAATATATTTATCTCTTTATATCTCCCGAATCTATGCATATCCTATAATCTACTTCCAACCATATAATAAACCTTTTTGTAGTCCCATCTCATTTTGAAATATCTCGAGGGAGTGCTGACTCTAATTTGTTGTGTACCTATTTCTATTTCGTACGATATAATCTAACTTCCAATTTATTTGAACCTATTTATAACAATTAATATTACCCCAAAATTATCCCATATTTTCTATATTATCTAAATAGAATGTACACATACTTCCTGTAGTGAGCATTCCTTTATACCCCCTATTAATTAAGGGAAAAACTTGTCAGGTCACCCAGTCATAATCAAGACAAGCGACTAGCAAGTATCCGACACAGGTCCGAGCGCTAGGTCTCCTTGAAATCAACAAATCTACAAAAATAAAGACACATTTCCAAAGTCCACAAAGGATTTGTGTACCTTAACTGAACTCTATTCTTGCAACCTAATTGCGCAGCGAACCAGTGTAGAATTCTTGAAATTTTTTGCCACAAATACCTTATTCTGTTCTCCTAGGCTTGCGGAACCGCTTGCTGGCTGTACTGGCGCATCTTCGACTTGTTGGATCGTTTGACTATGTGGACCCTGGTTAAGGAGGGTCCCCAGGTGTCCCACAAACAACCTCAGAGTCTCGATCCCCGTGTCTGGCAGCATCAATGAAACGTCCTCCTTGGAGTCGCCTGTGATCGTCAGGATGGTTTGCCACACCATGGCTTCGTTAAGGGAATCTAATTTCTTGCCGGCCACTTTCACCTCCGGAGTTTGTTCCTTCTTTTTAACGGCGCAGATGGCTTTACCGTACGATTTGCCATTTAAAGACGCATCTTTCGAGATGTTAACCATCGCCTACAACGAACAAAATAACTCAATTCCACAAAACCTGAATCGTCTTGTGCTTTTTATTTTTTGTTTTATTATGAACACAATATTCCTATAGCGGGCACACTGTAGGTAACCCCTCGCCGCAACTTTAAGCCTGCGGCGCGAGTTCTTTTCTCAACTAGCGTTTCGATCGTGATCTAATAATTAAATTTGATACCTGGCCTAAACACAACAAACCTCAAATCTCTCTTCAATTCAATTTAACAGTCAGATTACCCTTCGATAGACATAAGATCCACGCAGGTTCGGAGGAAACCGGGGGTTTCAAGGGGGGGGGGGGGGGGGGGAGGGGGTTTCAAGGAAAAAATGGCACAAAAGGTTTGACAGGCTGAAACTGTCAATAAACATATTGACAATAAAACCCACGTTTTGAAAAAACGTTTATCTTCATTTTTTCCATGGAAAAAAATTTGAAAATGATATTCCTTAAATTCATACTGTCTTGAAGATATAAACCCCCCAATCATAGTTACTACTACCTCTTATTGAGATATTCCGCGTTTACCAAACCTCTAGCGTGCCCACGAGCCTGTGTGGATCTCTTGCATTTTCCTTGTTCATAACACCAACGTTTGTGAAAAAATCTCCTGCCCTTCAAGATCTCGTAGATTTTTCAGGTCTAACCAGGAGCCAGAAAAAAAGACATCTAAAAGTGGGGTTTTGCTGGAATATTATTTTTGCGCGCGCGCTCACCCACAGTTTAACACAGTTTTCCTCAACGATGTTAATACTCTACATGACTAAGGCCAAAACACGCCAGTGGTCCTCAGGAAGAAGTAGTAAACGTCTCCGTAACGAATTAAACTCAACGACTCAAATCATGTGTCAAACAATCAGGGCGATCTTTGGAAGCAGCTGTGATATCAATTCTGCCTTTCTTTCGTTAGGTACCCGGGGAGGCCGGAGATTTTGCATCGGCAAGGAGAAGTAGTCATCAAGAGTATTATTTCTTCAAAATCTCAATAAAGGACTAGGGTGTTGCAGGGGCAACAGGCCTTGGTTCTGACACTATCATATACTGATTGAAAGAAACTATTTTATGTGCCATGAGAACCAAGCTGAAGCCCATCTGAATCTTTGACCCAGCATACAGTCACTTCGGAACTAGATTACCCTGACGTACGACATATTCCCATCTACTCAACACATTCCGAAAACTACGTCAATCCATTAACTTTCAATTATTTCGTCACATTGTAAATCTAATTAAAGCTGGCATACTTCAACAATTTCCATAATTTTTTTTATATTGTCAATCCAGTCAAACCTGCCATTCTCAAATGAAAAGTGTAAAAACGGGAGCCAATTATTCTTCACTGTACATCACGACCCCCGAAGAAACTATGAAATCAATATCAGATCAAAACAAATCAAAATGTTATGGAATTTAGGGCATCCCAATGAATTCGAATAACTATTTTCCAAATTATCACTCCCTAATTTCCCCTTATATTATGTTCCGTACTCATTTGTGCCCACAGCCACTTTCTCTTGAACAAAAAGAAGAAAACTAGTTTGTTGGACTTACATCAACAAAAAGAAATATTCCACCACTCTGCTTATACAAGCTCGATTATACCCATTGACTGAAAAAAAAAATTTCTTGTGCCAGACGAAGGCAAAGCCCCAAGAATACCCAGGGGAAGTTTACACATCCCGTAAGTTCCACGAATTTACCTGCCACCTGCCACCTGCCACCCTCATCCGGTTTTGCAACCCGACGAGAGAGAAACGTGGGTACCCGAGGGATGTTTAAGCACATCCCCCGTTCGGCCGAAACCGTTGGCATGTGAATCATCTCTTTAAAAAGTGAAAGCTATTTCCTGTCCCAAAACTTTGACGATAATTAAGAACAAATAGCACAATCAACCGTATCGATTATTTTACCAAACACCGTTCACTCAAACCTTTTAACTAGAATGCCGAAGGGACGAAAAACATAAAACGAAGACAAACATTTCCAACAAATTCCTGCTTCTTGAATCTAACGCCTATTATGTTTTAATTTATTTATTTTTTCATATTTATTTATTTTATTTTTTATTGTTTGAAACTACATAATCCAATAATCTGCACCCACTCATGACAAAAAATATATTATTAAAGCATCAGGGTCACTATTTTCCTTTACTGGCAGTAATTTAGTCCTCTAATAACATCCAGAATATCAAACATAACAGAATATCAGACAATTTATCAGACATAAACCGGAGCTCAAAAGATATACCAGAGCGAAACGTCAGCCTTGTAGTCCGCTCTGCCAACGAATAACAAACGCCCAGAGCGCCAGAGTCGATTTTCATAGCCAACTCTGCATATTTAAATTTCCAGTTTCCATTATTCTGTAAACCAGAGCTGTAACCACTCTGAAGACAAAAACCGCTCTGCCTGTAAAACGCCGAACTAAATCCCGCTCAGTTCCACTTTTAACCAGAGCGAAGCACTTGATTCTAAAAAAGAAACCGCTCTGTATTTCACATCCCTTCTCTGCCAAAAAAGAGAAGAACTTTAACTGAAATACTCTGAAGGCACCAGCAATAATATGCTAGACACATTTTAGATAATCTTATCGGACCCACCAACAATTACCTCACGATCTCTGGGTCTGCACAGCAATTTCTCATTATGAAACTACCAAACATGTCTTTGTACCCAGCAATACTGGCCAATAATTTTTCCATTACATCACAACCTCAAAAAATAAATAAATAAAACTGAAGTAAAACGTTACCATTCCTGTTGTAAAAATATCCTTTATTCCTTTGCTTGTTTTCCCGAGCTCACGAACTGGGGTGACCTACCACCTTCGTTGCTAAACAAAGAATGTCGGCTATCCGCCCTCGGGTTCGCTGTCGGATAGTGGAAAGACTAAAGTGGAAAGACTAAAGTGGAAAGACTATAGTGGAGAGACTGTAGTGGACAGAATAAAGTGAAGACTATAGTGGAAAGACTAAAGTGGAAAGACTAAAGTGGACAGAGAATAGTGGAAAGACTAAAGTGGACAGAATAAAGTGGAAAGACTAAAGTGGACAGACTATAGTGGAAAAACTATAGTGGAAAGACTGTAGTGGACAGAATAAAGTGGAGACTATAGTGGAAAGACTAAAGTGGACAGAGAATAGTGGAAAGACTAAGTGGACAGACTATACTGGAAAGACTAAAGTGGACAGACAAAATGGAAAGACTAAAGTAAAAAGACTAAAGTGGACAGAATATAGTGGAAAGACTGTAGTGGACAGAATAAAGTGGAGAGTATAGTGGAAAGACTAAAGTGGAAATACTAAAGTGGACAGAGTATAGTGGAAAGACTAAAGTGGACAGACTATAGTGGAAAGATTATAGTGGAAAGACTGTAGTGGACAGAATAAAGTGGAGACTATAGTGGAAGGACTAAAGTGGAAATACTAAAGTGGACAGAGAATAGTGGAAAGACTAAAGTGGAAAGACTAAAGTGGACAGACTATAGTGGAAAGACTATAGTGGAAAGACTGTAGTGGACAGAATAAAGTGGAGACTATAGTGGAAAGACTAAAGTGGACAGAGAATAGTGGAAAGACTAAAGTGGACAGACTATTGGGAAAGACTAAAGTGGACAGACTATAGTGAAAGGACTGTAGTGGACAGAATAAAGTGGAGAGTATAGTGGAAAGAATAAAGTGGACAGAGAATAGTTGAAAGACTAAAGTGGACAGACTATTGTGGAAAGACTATAGTGGAGAGATTGTAGTGGACAGAATAAAGTGGATACTATAGTGGAAAGACTAAAGTGGAAATACTAAAGTGGACAGAGTATAGTGGAAAGACTAAAGTGGACAGACTATAGTGGAAAGATTATAGTGGAAAGACTGTAGTGGACAGAATAAAGTGGAGACTATAGTGGAAAGATCAAAGTGGACAGAGAATAGTGGAAAGACTAAAGTGGACAGACTATAGTTGAAAGACTATAGTGGAAAGACTGTTGTGGACAGAATAAAGTGGAGACTATAGTGGAAAGACTAAAGTGGAAAGACTAAAGTGGAGAGACTATAGTGGAAAGACTGTAGTGGACAGAATAAAATGTAGACTATAGTGGAAAGACTAAAGTGGACAGAGAATGGTGGAAAGAATAAAGTGGACAGACTATAGTGGAAAGACTACAGTGGAAAGACTGTATTGGACAGGATAAAGTGGAGACTATAGTGGAAAGACTAAAGTGGACAGACTATAGTGGAAAGACTATAGTGGAAAGACTGTAGTGGACAGAATAAAGTGGAGACTATAGTGGAAAGACTAAAGTGGACAGACTATAGTGGAAAGACTATAGTGGAAAGACTGTGGTGGGCAGAATAAAGTGGAGACTATAGTGGAAAGACTAAAGTGGACAGAGAATAGTGGAAAGACTAAAGTGGACAGACTATAGTGGAAATACTAAAGTGGACAGACTAAAGTGGAAAGACTAAAGTGGAAAGACTAAAGTGGACAGACTATAGTGGAAAGACTGTAGTGGACAGAATAAAGTGGAAAGACTATAGTGGAAAGACTGTAGTGGACAGAATAAAGTGGAGACTATAGTGGAAAGACTAAAGTGGACAGAGAATAGTGGAAAGACTAAAGTGGACAGACAATAGTGGAAAGACTAAAGTGTACAGACTAAAGTGGACAGACTATAGTGGAAATACTGTAGTGGACAGAATAAAGTGGAGAGTATAGTGGAAAAAATAAAGTGGACAGAGAATAGTGGAAAGACTAAAGTGGACAGACTATAGTGGAAAGACTATAGTGGAGAGACTGTAGTGGACAGAATAAAGTGGAGACTATAGTGGAAAGACTAAAGTGGACAGAGAATAGTGGAAAGACTAAAGTGGACAGACTATAGTGGAAAGACTAAAGTGGACAGACTAAAATGGAAAGACTAAAGTGGAAAGACTAAAGTGGACAGACTATAGTGGCAACACTGTAGTGGACAGAATAAAGTGGAGAGTATAGTGGAAAGAATAATGTGGACAGAGAATAGTGGAAAGACTAAAGTGGACAGACTATAGTGGTAAGACTATAGTGGAGAGACTGTAGTGGACAGAATAAAGTGGAGACTATAGTGGAAAGACTAAAGTGGACAGAGAATAGTGGAAAGACTAAAGTGGACAGACTATAGTGGAAAGACTAAAGTGGACAAACTAAAATGGAAAGACTAAAGTGGAAAGACTAAAGTGGACAGACTATAGTGGAAACACTGTAGTGGACAGAATAAAGTCGAGAGTATATTGGAAAGAATAAAGTGGAAAGAGAATAGTGGAAAGACTAAAGTGGACAGACTATAGTGGAAAGACTATAGTGGAGAGACTGTAGTGGACAGAATAAAGTGGAGACTATAGTGGAAAGACTAAAGTGGAAATACTAAAGTGTACAGAGAACGGTGGAAATACTAAAGTGGAAAGACTAAAGTGGACAGACTATAGTGGAAAGACTATACTGGAAAGACTGTAGTGGACAGAATAAAGTGGAGACTATAGTGGAAAGACTAAAGTGGAGCGACTAAAGTGGACAGACTATAGTGGAAAGACTGAAGTGGACAGACTATAGTGGAAAGACTATAGTGGAGAGACTGTAGTGGACAGAAGAAAGTGGAGACTATAGTGGAAAGACTAAAGTGGACAGACTATAGTGGAAAGACTGTAGTGGACAGAATAAAGAGGATACTATAGTAGAAAGACTAAAGTGGACAGAGAATAGTGGAAAGACTAAAGTGCACAGACTATAGTGGAAAGACTATAGTGGAAAAACTGTAGTGGACAGAATAAAGTGGAGACTATAGTGTAAAGACTAAAGTGGAAAGACTAAAGTGGACAGACTATAGTGGAAAGACTGAAGTTGAAAGACTCAGTGGACAGACTAAAGTGTACACACTGAAGTGGAAAGAATAAAGTGGAAAGACTAAAGTGGAAAGACTAAAGTGGACAGACTATAGTGGAAAGACTAAAGTGGACAGACTAAAGTGGAAAAACTAAAGTGGAAAGACTAAAGTGGACAGACTATAGTGGAAAGACTATAGTGGAAAGACTGTAGTGGACAGAATAAAGTGGAGACTATAGTGGAAAGACTAAAGTGGACAGACTATAGTGGAAAGACTATAGTGGAAAGACTGTAGTGGGCAGAATAAAGTGGAGACTATAGTGGAAAGACTAAAGTGGACAGAGAATAGTGGAAAGACTAAAGTGGACAGACTATAGTGGACATACTAAAGTGGAAAGACTAAAGTGGAAAGACTAAAGTGGACAGGCTATAGTGGAAAGACTATAGTGGACAGAATAAAGTGGAAAGACTATAGTGGAAAGACTGTAGTGGACAGAGAATAGTGGAAAAGACTAAAGTGAACAGACTATAGTGGAAATACTATAGTGGAGAGACTGTAGTGGACAGAATAAAGTGGAGACTATAGTGGAAAGACTAAAGTGGAAAGACTAAAGTGGACAGAGAATAGTGGAAAGACTAAAGTGGAAAGACTGTAGTGGACAGAATAAAGTGGAAAGACTAAAGTGGACAGACTATAGGGGAAAAACTATAGTGGAAAGACTGTAGTGGACAGAATAAAGTGGAGACTATAGTGAAAAGACTAAAGTGGACAGAGAATAGTGGAAAGACTAAGTGGACAGACTATACTGGAAAGACTAAAGTGGACAGACAAAATGGAAAGACTAAAGTGGAAAGACTAAAGTGGACAGAATATAGTGGAAAGACTGTAGTGGACAGAATAAAGTGGAGAGTATAGTGGAAAGAATAAAGTGGACATAGAATAGTGGAAAGACTAAGAATAAAGTGGACATAGAATAGTGGAAAGACTAACGTGGACAGACTATAGTGGAAAGACTATAGTGGAGAGACTGTGTGGACAGAATAAATTGGAGACTATAGTGGAAAGACTAAAGTGGAAATACTAAAGTGGACAGAGAATAGTGGAACGACTAAAGTGGAAAGACTAAAGTGGACAGACTATAGTGGAAAGACTATAGTGGAAAGACTGTAGTGGACAGAATAAAGTGGAGACTATAGTGGAAAGACTAAAGTGGACAGAGAATAGTGGAAAGACTAAAGTGGACAGACTATAGTGGAAAGACTATAGTGGAAAGAATGTAGTGGACAGAATAAAGTGGAGACCATAGTGGAAAGACTAAAGTGGAAAGACTAAAGTGGACAGACTATAGTGGAAAGACTATAGTGGAGAGACTGTAGTGGACAGAATAAAGTGGAGACTATAGTGGAAAGACTAAAGTGGACAGAGAATAGTGGAAAGACTAAAGTGGACAGACTATAGTGGAAAGACTAAAGTGGACAGACTAAAATGGAAAGACTAAAGTGGAAAGACTAAAGTGGACAGACTATAGTGGCAACACTGTAGTGGACAGAATAAAGTGGAGAGTATAGTGGAAAGAATAATGTGGACAGAGAATAGTGGAAAGACTAAAGTGGACAGACTATAGTGGTAAGACTATAGTGGAGAGACTGTAGTGGACAGAATAAAGTGGAGACTATAGTGGAAAGACTAAAGTGGACAGAGAATAGTGGAAAGACTAAAGTGGACAGACTAAAATGGAAAGACTAAAGTGGAAAGACTAAAGTGGACAGACTATAGTGGCAACACTGTAGTGGACAGAATAAAGTGGAGAGTATAGTAGAAAGAATAATGTGGACAGAGAATAGTGGAAAGACTAAAGTGGACAGACTATAGTGGTAAGACTATAGTGGAGAGACTGTAGTGGACAGAATAAAGTGGAGACTATAGTGGAAAGACTAAAGTGGACAGAGAATAGTGGAAAGACTAAAGTGGACAGACTATAGTGGAAAGACTAAAGTGGACAAACTAAAGTGGAAAGACTAAAGTGGAAAGACTAAAGTGGACGGACTATAGTGGAAAGACTATAGTGGAGAGACTGTAGTGGACAGAATAAAGTGGAGACTATAGTGGAAAGACTAAAGTGGACAGAGAATAGTGGAAAGACTAAAGTGGACAAACTAAAGTGGAAAGACTAAAGTGGAAAGACTAAAGTGGACGGACTATAGTGGAAAGACTATAGTGGAGAGACTGTAGTGGACAGAATAAAGTGGAGACTATAGTGGAAAGACTAAAGTGGACAGAGAATAGTGGAAAGACTAAAGTGGACAGACTATAGTGGAAAGACTAAAGTGGACAGACTAAAATGGAAAGACTAAAGTGGAAAGACTAAAGTGGACAGACTATAGTGGCAACACTGTAGTGGACAGAATAAAGTGGAGAGTATAGTAGAAAGAATAATGTGGACAGAGAATAGTGGAAAGACTAAAGTGGACAGACTATAGTGGTAAGACTATAGTGGAGAGACTGTAGTGGACAGAATAAAGTGGAAAGACTAAAGTGGACATACTATAGTGGAAACACTGTAGTGGACAGAATAAAGTGGAGAGTATATTGGAAAGAATAAAGTGGACAGAGAATAGTGGAAAGACTAAAGTGGACAGACTATAGTGGAAAGACTATAGTGGAGAGACTGTAGTGGACAGAATAAAGTGGAGACTATAGTGGAAAGACTAAAGTGGAAATACTAAAGTGGACAGAGAACAGTGGAAATACTAAAGTGGAAAGACTAAAGTGGACAGACTATAGTGGAAAGACTATACTGGAAAGACTGTAGTGGACAGAATAAAGTGGAGACTATAGTGGAAAGACTAAAGTGGACAGAGAATAGTGGAAAGACTAAAGTGGACAGACTATAGTGGAAAGACTATAGTGGAAAGACTGTAGTGGACAGAATAAAGTGGAGACTATAGTGGAAAGACTAAAGTGGAAAGACTAAAGTGGACAGACTATAGTGGAAAGACTGTAGTGGACAGACTAAAGTGGAGACTATAGTGGAAAGACTAAAGTGGAGAGACTAAAGTGGACAGACTATAGTGGAAAGACTGAAGTGGACAGACTGTAGTGGAAAGACTATAGTGGAGAGACTGTAGTGGACAGAATAAAGTGGAGACTATAGTGGAAAGACTAAAGTGGAAAGACTAAAGTGGACAGACTATAGTGGAAAGACTGTAGTGGAAAGACTAAAGTGGACAGACTAAAGTTGAAAGACTAAAGGGGAAAGACTATAGTGGAAAGACTAAAGTGGACAAACTAAAGTGGAAAGACTAAAGTGGAAAGACTAAAGTGGACGGACTATAGTGGAAAGACTATAGTGGAAAGACTGTAGTGGACAGAATAAAGTGGAGACTATAGTGGAAAGACTAAAGTGGACAGAGAATAGTGGAAAGACTAAAGTGGACAGACTATAGTGGAAAGACTAAAGTGGAAAGACTAAAGTGGACAGACTATAGTGGAAAGACTGAAGTTGAAAGACTCAGTGGACAGACTAAAGTGTACACACTGAAGTGGAAAGAATAAAGTGGAAAGACTAAAGTGGAAAGACTAAAGTGGACAGACTATAGTGGAAAGACTAAAGTGGACAGACTAAAGTGGAAAAACTAAAGTGGAAAGACTAAAGTGGACAGACTATAGTGGAAAGACTATAGTGGAAAGACTGTAGTGGACAGAATAAAGTGGAGACTATAGTGGAAAGACTAAAGTGGACAGACTATAGTGGAAAGACTATAGTGGACAGACTGTAGTGGGCAGAATAAAGTGGAGACTATAGTGGAAAGACTAAAGTGGACAGAGAATAGTGGAAAGACTAAAGTGGACAGACTATAGTGGAAAGACTAAAGTGGACATACTAAAGTGGAAAGACTAAAGTGGAAAGACTAAAGTGGACAGACTATAGTGGAAAGACTGTAGTGGACAGAATATAGTGGAAAGACTATAGTGGAAAGACTGTAGTGGACAGAGAATAGTGGAAAGACTAAAGTGAACAGACTATAGTGGAAAGACTATAGTGGAGAGACTGTAGTGGACAGAATAAAGTGGAGACTATAGTGGAAAGACTAAAGTGGAAAGACTAAAGTGGACAGAGAATAGTGGAAAGACTAAAGTGGAAAGACTGTAGTGGACAGAATAAAGTGGAGACTATAGTGGAAAGACTAAAGTGGACAGAGAATAGTGGATAGACTAAGTGGACAGACTATACTGGAAAGACTAAAGTGGACAGACAAAATGGAAAGACTAAAGTGGAAAGACTAAAGTGGACAGAATATAGTGGAAAGACTGTAGTGGACAGAATAAAGTGGAGAGTATAGTGGAAAGAATAAAGTGGACATAGAATAGTGGAAAGACTAACGTGGACAGACTATAGTGGAAAGACTATAGTGAGAAAAACTTTAGTTTTGGAAAGACTAAAGTGGACAGACTAAAATGGAATGACTAAAGTGGAAAGACTAAAGTGGACAGACTATAGTGGAAACACTGTAGTGGACAGAATAAAGTGGAGAGTATAGTGGAAAGAATAAAGTGGACAGAGAATAGTGGAAAGACTAAAGTGGACAGACTATAGTGGAAAGACTATAGTGGAGAGACTGTAGTGGAGAGAATAAAGTGGAGACTATAGTGGAAAGACTAAAGTGGACAGAGAATAGTGGAAAGACTAAAGTGGACAGACAATAGTGGAAAGACTATAGTGGAAAGACTGTAGTGGACAGAATAAAGTGGAGACTATAGTGGAAAGACTAAAGTGGAAAGACTAAAGTGGACAGACTATAGTGGAAAGACTGTAGTGGACAGACTAAAGTGGAGACTATAGTGGAAAGACTATAGTGGAAAGACTGTAGTGGACAGAATAAAGTGGAGACTATAGTGGAAAGACTAAAGTGGACAGAGAATAGTGGAAAGACTAAAGTGGACAGACAATAGTGGAAAGACTATAGTGGAAAGACTGTAGTGGACAGAATAAAGTGGAGACTATAGTGGAAAGACTAAAGTGGAAAGACTAAAGTGGACAGACTATAGTGGAAAGACTGTAGTGGACAGACTAAAGTGGAGACTATAGTGGAAAGACTAAAGTGGAGAGACTAAAGTGGACAGACTATACTGGAAATACTGAAGTGGACAGACTATAGTGGAGAGACTGTAGTGGACAGAATAAAGTGGAGACTATAGTGGAAAGACTAAAGTGGAAAGACTAAAGTGGACAGACTATAGTGGAAAGACTGTAGTGGAAAGACTAAAGTGGACAGACTAAAGTGGAAAGACTAAAGTGGAAAGACTATAGTGGAAAGACTAAAGTGGACAAACTAAAGACTAAAGTGGACAGACTATAGTGGAAAGACTATAGTGGAAAGACTGTAGTGGGCAGAATAAAGTGGAGACTATAGTGGAAAGACTAAAGTGGACAGAGAATAGTGGAAAGACTAAAGTGGACAGACTATAGTGGAAAGACTAAAGTGGAAAGACTAAAGTGGAAAGACTAAAGTGGAAAGACTAAAGTGGACAGACTATAGTGGAAAGACTGTAGTGGACAGAATAAAGTGGAGAGTATAGTGGAAAGAATAAAGCGGACAGAGAATAGTGGAAAGACTAAAGTGGACAGACTATAGTGGAAAGACTATAGTGGAGAGACTATAGTGGACAGAATAAAGTGGAGAGTATAGTGGAAAGACTAAAGTGGACAGAGAATAGTGGAAAGACTAAAGTGGACAGACTATAGTGGAAAGACTAAAGTGGACAGACTAAAGTGGACAGACTATAGTGGAAATACTGTAGTGGACAGAATAAAGTGGAGAGTATAGTGGAAAGACTAAAGTGGACAGAGAATAGTGGAAAGACTAAAGTGGAAAGACTGTAGTGGACTGAATAAAGTGGAAAGACTAAAGTGGACAGACTATAGTGGAAAAACTATAGTGGAAAGACTGTAGTGGACAGAATAAAGTGGAGACTATAGTGGAAAGACTAAGGTGAACAGAGAATAGTGGAAAGACTAAGTGGACAGACTATACTGGAAAGACTAAAGTGGACAGACAAAATGGAAAGACTAAAGCGGAAAGACTAAAGTGGACAGAATATAGTGGAAAGACTGTAGTGGACAGAATAAAGTGGAGAGTATAGTGGAAAGAATAAAGTGGACATAGAATAGTGGAAAGACTAACGTGGACAGACTATAGTGGAAAGACTATAGTGGAGAGACTGTATGGACAGAATAAAGTGGAGACTATAGTTGAAAGACTAAAGTGGAAATACTAAAGTGGACAGACAATAGTGGAAAGACTAAAGTGGAAAGACTAAAGTGGACAGACTATAGTGGAAAGACTATAGTGGAAAGACTGTAGTGGACAGAATAAAGTGGAGACTATAGTGGAAAGACTAAAGTGTACAGAGAATAGTGGAAAGACTAAAGTGGACAGACTATAGTGGAAAGACTATAGTGGAAAGACTGTAGTGGACAGAATAAAGTGGAGACTATCGTGGAAAGACTAAAGTGGAAAGACTAAAGTGGACAGACTATAGTGGAAAGACTGAAGTGGACAGACTAAAGTGGAAAAACTAAAGTGGAAAGACTAAAGTGGACAGAGAATAGTGGAAAGAATAAAGTGGACAGACTATAGTGGACAGAATATAGTGGAAAGACTGTAGTGGACAGAATAAAGTGGAGAGTATAGTGGAAAGAATAAAGTGGACATAGAATAGTGGAAAGACTAACGTGGGCAGACTATAGTGGAAAGACTATAGTGGAGAGACTGTGTGGACAGAATAAAGTGGAGACTATAGTTGAAAGACTAAAGTGGAAATACTAAAGCGGACAGAGAATAGTGGAAAGACTAAAGTGGAAAGACTAAAGTGGACAGACTATAGTGGAAAGACTAAAGTGGACAGACTAAAGTGGACAGACTATAGTGGAAATACTGTAGTGGACAGAATAAAGTGGAGAGTATAGTGGAAAGAATAAAGTAGACAGAGATTAGTGGAAAGACTAAAGTGGACAGACTATAGTGGAAAGACTATAGTGGAGAGACTGTAGTGGACAGAATAAAGTGGAGACTATAGTGGAAAGACTAAAGTGGACAGAGAATAGTGGAAAGACTAAAGTGGAAAGACTGTAGTGGACAGAATAAAGTGGAAAGACTAAAGTGGACAGACTATAGTGGAAAAACTATAGTGTAAAGACTGTAGTGGACAGAATAAAGTGGAGACTATAGTGGAAAGACTAAAGTGGACAGAGAATAGTGGAAAGACTAAGTGGACAGACTATACTGGAAAGACTAAAGTGGACAGACAAAATGGAAAGACTAAAGTGAAAAGACTAAAGTGGACAGAATATAGTGGAAAGACTGTAGTGGACAGAATAAAGTAGAGAGTATAGTGGAAAGAATAAAGTGGACATAGAATAGTGGAAAGACTAACTCGGACAGACTATAGTGGAAAGACTATAGTGGAGAGACTGTGTGGACAGAATAAAGTGGAGACTATAGTGGAAAGACTAAAGTGGAAATACTAAAGTGGACAGAGAATAGTGGAAAGACTAAAGTGGAAAGACTAAAGTGGACAGACTATAGTGGAAAGACTCTAGTGGAAAGACTGTAGTGGACAGAATAAAGTGGAGACTATAGTGGAAAGACTAAAGTGGACAGAGAATAGTGGAAAGACTAAAGTGGACAGACTATAGTGGAAAGACTATAGTGGAAAGACTGTAGTGGACAGAATAAAGTGGAGACTATAGTGGAAAGACTAAAGTGGAAAGACTAAAGTGGACAGACTATAGTGGAAAGACTGAAGTGGACAGACCTAAAGTGGAAAAACAAAAAGTGGAAAGACTAAAGTGGACAGAGAATAGTGGAAAGAATAAAGTGGACAGACTCTTGTGGAAAGACTACAGTGGAAAGACTGTAGTGGACATAATAAAGTGGAGACTATAGTGGAAAGACTAAAGTGGACAGAGAATAGTGGAAAGACAAAAGTGGAAAGACTGTAGTGGACAGAATAAAGTGGAGACTATAGTGTAAAGACTAAAGTGGAAAGACTAAAGTGGACAGACTATAGTTGAAAGACTGAAGTGGAAAGACTAAGTGGACAGACTAAAGTGGAAAGACTATAGTGGAAAAAACTAAAGTGGACAGACTATAGTGGAAAGACTAAAGTGGACAGACTGAAGTGGAAAGACTATAGTGGAAAGACTAAAGTGGAAAGAATATAGTGGACAGAATAAAGTGGAGACTATAGGGGAAAGACTAAAGTGGACAGAGAATAGTGGAAAGACTAAAGTGGACAGACTATAGTGGAAAGACTATAGTGGAAATACTGTTGTGGACGGAATAAAGTGGATACTATAGTGGAAAGACTAAAGTGGACAGAGAATAGTGGAAAACTAAAGTGGAAAGACTGTAGTGGGACAGAATAAAGTGGAGAGTATAGTGGATAGACTAAAGTGGAAAGATTAAAGTGGACAGACTATAGTGGAAAGACTATAGTGGAAAGACTGTAGTGGACAGACTAAAATGGAGACTATAGTGGAAAGCCTAAAGTGGACAGAGAATAGTGGAAAGACTAAAGTTGACAGACTATAGTGGAAAGACTATAGTAGAAAGACTGTAGTGGACAGAATAAAGTGGAGACTATAGTGGAAAGACTAAAGTGGACAGAGAATAGTGGAAAGACTATAGTGGACAGACTATAGTGGAAAGACTATAGCGGAAAAACTGTAGTGGACAGAATAAAGTGGAGACTATAGTGGAAAGACTAAAGTGGACAGAGAATAGTGGAAAGACTAAAGTGGAAAGACTAAAGTGGACAGACTATAGTGGAAAGACTATAGTGGAAAGGACTGTAGTGGACAGAATAAAGTGGAGACTATAGTGGAAAGACTAAAGTGGACAGAGAATAGTGAGAAAGACTAAAGTGGACAGACTATAGTGGAAAGACTATAGTGGAAAGACTGTAGTGGACAGAATAAAATGGAGACTATAGTGGAAAGACTAAAGTGGAAAGACTAAAGTGGACAGACTATAGTGGAAAGACTGAAGTGGACAGACTAAAGTGGAAAAACTAAAGTGGAAAGACTAAAGTGGACAGAGAATAGTGGAAAAGAATAAAGTGGACAGACTATAGTGGAAAGACTACAGTGGAAAGACTGTAGTGGACAGAATAAAGTGGAGACTGTAGTGGAAAGACTAAAGTGGACAGAGAATAGTGGAAAGACTAAAGTGGAAAGACTGTAGTGGACAGAATAGAGTGGAGACTATAGTGTAAAGACTAAAGTGGAAAGACTAAAGTGGACAGACTCTAGTTGAAAGACTGAAGTGGAAAGACTGTAGTGGACAGAATAAAATGGAGACTATAGTGGAAAGCCTAAAGTGGACAGACTGAAGTGGAAAAGACTATAGTGGAAAGACTAAAGTGGAAAGAATATAGTGGACAGAATAAAGTGGAGACTGTAGGGGAAAGACTAAAGTGGACAGAGAATAGTGGAAAGACTAAAGTGGACAGACTATAGTGGAAAGACTATAGTGGAAATACTGTACTGGACGGAATAAAGTGGAGACTATAGTGGAAAGACTAAAGTGGACAGAGAATAGTGGAAAACTAAAGTGGAAAGACTGTAGTGGACAGAATAAAGTGTAGAGTATAGTGGATAGACTAAAGTGGAAAGACTAAAGTGGACAGACTATAGTGGAAAGACTATAGTGGAAAGACTGTAGTGGACAGAATAAAATGGAGACTATAGTGGAAAGCCTAAAGTGGACAGAGAATAGTGGAAAGACTAAAGTTGACAGACTATAGTGGAAAGACTATAGTAGAAAGACTGTAGTGGACAGAATAAAGTGGAGACTATAGTGGAAAGACTAAAGTGGACAGATAATAGTGGAAAGAATAAAGTGGACAGACTATAGTGGAAAGACTACAGTTGAAAGACTGTAGTGGACAGAATAAAGTGGAGACTATAGTGGAAAGACTAAAGTGGACAGAGAATAGTGGAAAGACTAAAGTGGAAAGACTGTAGTGGACAGAATAAAGTGGAGACTATAGTGTAAAGACTAAAGTGGAAAGACTAAAGTGGACAGACTATAGTTGAAAGACTGAAGTGGAAAGACTAAGTGGACAGACTAAAGTGGAAAGACTATAGTGGAAAAACTAAAGTGGACAGACTATAGTGGAAAGACTATAGTGGAAAGACTGTAGTGGACATAATAAAGTGGAGACTATAGTGGAAAGACTAAAGTGGAAAGACTAAAGTGGACAGACTATAGTGGAAAGACTGAAGTGGACAGACTAAAGTGGAAAAACTAAAGTGGAAAGACTAAAGTGGACAGAGAATAGTGGAAAGAATAAAGTGGACAGACTATAGTGGAAAGACTACAGTGGAAAGACTGTAGTGGACAGAATAAAGTGGAGACTATAGTGGAAAGACTAAAGTGGACAGAGAATAGTGGAAAGACTAAAGTGGAAAGACTGTAGTGGACAGAATAAAGTGGAGACTATAGTGTAAAGACTAAAGTGGAAAGACTAAAGTGGACAGACTATAGTTGAAAGACTGAAGTGGAAAGACTAAGTGGACAGACTAAAGTGGAAAGACTATAGTGGAAAAACTAAAGTGGACAGACTATAGTGGAAAGACTAAAGTGGACAGACTGAAGTGGAAAGACTATAGTGGAAAGACTAAAGTGGAAAGAATATAGTGGACAGAATAAAGTGGAGACTATAGGGGAAAGACTAAAGTGGACAGAGAATAGTGGAAAGACTAAAGTGGACAGACTATAGTGGAAAGACTATAGTGGAAATACTGTAGTGGACGGAATAAAGTGGAGACTATAGTGGAAAGACTAAAGTGGACAGAGAATAGTGGAAAACTAAAGTGGAAAGACTGTAGTGGACAGAATAAAGTGGAGAGTATAGTGGATAGACTAAAGTGGAAAGACTATAGTGGACAGACTATAGTGGAAAGACTATAGTGGAAAAACTGTCGTGGACAGAATAAAGTGGAGACTATAGTGGAAAGACTAAAGTGGACAGAGAATAGTGGAAAGACTAAAGTGGAAAGACTAAAGTGGACAGACTATAGTGGAAAGACTATAGTGGAAAGACTGTAGTGGACAGAATAAAGTGGAGACTATAGTGGAAAGACTAAATTGGACAGAGAATAGTGGAAAGACTAAAGTGGACAGACTATAGTGGAAAGACTATAGTGGAAAGACTGTAGTGGACAGAATAAAATGGAGACTATAGTGGAAAGACTAAAGTGGAAAGACTAAAGTGGACAGACTATAGTGGAAAGACTGAAGTGGACAGACTAAAGTGGAAAAACTAAAGTGGAAAGACTAAAGTGGACAGAGAATAGTGGAAAGAATAAAGTGGACAGACTATAGTGGAAAGACTACAGTGGAAAGACTGTAGTGGACAGAATAAAGTGGAGACTATAGTGGAAAGACTAAAGTGGACAGAGAATAGTGGAAAGACTAAAGTGGAAAGACTGTAGTGGACAGAATAGAGTGGAGACTATAGTGTAAAGACTAAAGTGGAAAGACTAAAGTGGACAGACTATAGTTGAAAGACTGAAGTGGAAAGACTAAGTGGACAGACTAAAGTGGAAAGACTGTAGTGGAAAAACTAAAGTGGACAGACTATAGTGGAAAGACTAAAGTGGACAGACTGAAGTGGAAAGACTATAGTGGAAAGACTATAGTGGAAATACTGTAGTCGACGGAATAAAGTGGAGACTATAGTGGAAAGACTAAAGTGGAAAGACTAAAGTGGACAAAGAATAGTGGAAAGACTAAAGTGGAAAGACTGTAGTGAACAGAATAAAGTGGAGAGTATAGTGGATAGACTAAAGTGGAAAGACTAAAGTGGACAGACTATAGTGGAAAGACTATAGTGGAAAGACTGTAGTGGACAGAATAAAATGGAGACTATAGTGGAAAGCCTAAAGTGGACAGAGAATAGTGGAAAGACTAAAGTTGACAGACTATAGTGGAAAGACTGTAGTGGACAGAATAAAGTGTGAGACTATAGTGGAAAGACTAAAGTGGACAGAGAATAGTGGAAAGACTAAAGTGGACAGACTATAGTGGAAAGACTATAGTGGAAATACTGTAGTCGACGGAATAAAGTGGAGACTATAGTGGAAAGACTAAAGTGGAAAGACTAAAGTGGACAAAGAATAGTGGAAAGACTAAAGTGGAAAGACTGTAGTGAACAGAATAAAGTGGAGAGTATAGTGGATAGACTAAAGTGGAAAGACTAAAGTGGACAGACTATAGTGGAAAGACTATAGTGGAAAGACTGTAGTGGACAGAATAAAATGGAGACTATAGTGGAAAGCCTAAAGTGGACAGAGAATAGTGGAAAGACTAAAGTTGACAGACTATAGTGGAAAGACTGTAGTGGACAGAATAAAGTGTGAGACTATAGTGGAAAGACTAAAGTGGACAGAGAATAGTGGAAAGACTAAAGTGGACAGACTATAGTGGAAAGACTAAAGTGGACAGACTAAAGTGGACAGACTATAGTGGAAATACTGTAGTGGACAGAATAAAGTGGAGAGTATAGTAGAAAGAATAAAGTGGACAGAGATTAGTGGAAAGACTAAAGTGGACAGACTATAGTGGAAAGACTATAGTGGAGAGACTGCAGTGGACAGAATAAAGTGGAGACTATAGTGGAAAGACTAAAGTGGACAGAGAATAGTGGAAAGACTAAAGTGGAAAGACTGTAGTGGACAGAATAAAGTGGAAAGACTAAAGTGGACAGACTATAGTGGAAAAACTATAGTGGAAAGACTGTAGTGGACAGAATAAAGTGGAGACTATAGTTGAAAGACTAAAGTGGACAGAGAATAGTGGAAAGACGAAGTGGACAGACTATACTGGAAAGACTAAAGTGGACAGACAAAATGGAAAGACTAAAGTGAAAAGACTAAAGTGGACAGAATATAGTGGAAAGACTGTAGTGGACAGAATAAAGTAGAGAGTATAGTTGAAAGAATAAAGTGGACATAGAATAGTGGAAAGACTAACGTGGACAGACTATAGTGGAAAGACTATAGTAGAGAGACTGTGTGGACAGAATAAAGTGGAGACTATAGTGGAAAGACTAAAGTGGAAATACTAAAGTGGACAGAGAATAGTGGAAAGACTAAAGTGGAAAGACTAAAGTGGACAGACTATAGTGGAAAGACTCTAGTGGAAAGACTAAAGTGGACAGAATAAAGTGGAGACTATAGTGGAAAGACTAAAGTGGACAGAGAATAGTGGAAAGACTAAAGTGGACAGACTATAGTGGAAAGACTATAGTGGAAAGACTGTAGTGGACAGAATAAAGTCGAGACTATAGTGGAAAGACTAAAGTGGAAAGACTAAAGTGGACAGACTATAGTGGAAAGACTGAAGTGGACAGACTAAAGTGGAAAAACTAAAGTGGAAAGACTAAAGTGGACACAGAATAGTGGAAAGAATAAAGTGGACAGACTATAGTGGAAAGACTGTATTGGACAGAATAAAGTGGAGACTATAGTGGAAAGACTAAAGTGGACAGAGAATAGTGGAAAGACTAAAGTGGACAGACTATAGTGGAAAGACTAAAGTGGACAGACTAAAGTGGACAGACTATAGTGGAAATACTGTAGTGGACAGAATAAAGTGGAGAGTATAGTGGAAAGAATAAAGTGGACAGACAAAATGGAAAGACTAAAGTGAAAAGACTAAAGTGGACAGAATATAGTGGAAAGACTGTAGTGGACAGAATAAAGTAGAGAGTATAGTGGAAAGAATAAAGTGGACATAGAATAGTGGAAAGACTAACGTGGACAGACTGTAGTGGAAAGACTATAGTGGAGAGACTGTGTGGACAGAATAAAGTGGAGACTATAGTGGAAAGACTAAAGTGGAAATACTAAAGTGGACAGAGAATAGTGGAAAGACTAAAGTGGAAAGACTAAAGTGGACAGACTATAGTGGAAAGACTCTAGTGGAAAGACTGTAGTGGACAGAATAAAGTGGAGACTATAGTGGAAAGACTAAAGTGGACAGAGAATAGTGGAAAGACTAAAGTGGACAGACTATAGTGGAAAGAATATAGTGGAAAGACTGTTATGGACAGAATAAAGTGGACACTATAGTGGAAAGACTAAAGTGGAAAGACTAAAGTGGACAGACTATAGTGGAAAGACTGAAGTCGACAGACTAAAGTGGAAAAACTAAAGTGGAAAGACTAAAGTGGACACAGAATAGTGGAAAGAATAAAGTGGACAGACTATAGTGGAAAGACTACAGTGGAAAGACTGTAGTGGACAGAATAAAGTGGAGACTATAGTGGAAAGACTAAAGTGGACAGAGAATAGTGGAAAGACTAAAGTGGAAAGACTGTAGTGGACAGAATAAAGTGGAGACTGTAGTGTAAAGACTAAAGTGGAAAGACTAAAGTGGACAGACTATAGTTGAAAGACTGAAGTGGAAAGACTAAGTAGACAGACTAAAGTGGAAAGACTATAGTGGAAAAACTAAAGTGGACAGACTATAGTGGAAAGACTAAAGTGGACAGACTGAAGTGGAAAGACCATAGTGGAAAGACTAAAGTAGAAAGAATATAGTGGACAGAATAAAGTGGAGACTATAGGGGAAAGACTAAAGTGGACAGAGAATAGTGGAAAGACTAAAGTGGACAGACTATAGTGGAAAGACTATATTGGAAATACTGTAGTGGACGGAATAAAGTGGAGACTATAGTGGAAAGACTATAGTGGAAAGACTAAAGTGGACAGAGAATAGTGGAAAACTAAAGTGGAAAGACTGTAGTGGACAGAATAAAGTGGAGAGTATAGTGGATAGACTAAAGTGGAAAGACTAAAGTGGACAGACTATAGTGGAAAGACTATAGTGGAAAGACTGTAGTGGAAAGAATAAAATGGAGACTATAGTGGAAAGCCTAAAGTGGACAGAGAATAGTGGAAAGACTAAAGTTGACAGACTATAGTGGAAAGACTATAGTAGAAAGACTGTAGTGGACAGAACAAAGTGGAGACTGTAGTGGAAAGACTAAAGTGGACAGAGAATAGTGGAAAGACTATAGTGGACAGACTATAGTGGAAAGACTATAGTGGAAAAACTGTAGTGGACAGAATAAAGTGGAGACTATAGTGGAAAGACTAAAGTGGACAGAGAATAGTGAAAAGACTAAAGTGGAAAGAATGTAGTGGACAGAATAAAGTGGAGACTATAGTGGAAAGACTAAAGTGGAAAGACTAAAGTGGACAGACTATAGTGGAAAGACTGAAGTGGACAGACTATAGTGGAAAGACTATAGTGGAGAGACTGTAGTGGACAGAATAATGTGGAAAGTGGAAAGACTAAAGTGGATAGAGAATAGTGGAAAGACTAAAGTGGACAGACTATAGTGGAAAGACTAAAGTGGACAGACTAAAATGGAAAGACTAAAGTGGAAAGACTAAAGTGGACAGACTATACTGGAAACACTGTAGTGGACAGAATAAAGTGGAGAGTATAGTGGAAAGAATAAAGTGGACAGAGAATAGTGGAAAGACTAAAGTGGAAAGAATGTAGTGGACAGAATAAAGTGGAGACTATAGTGGAAAGACTAAAGTGGACAGACTATAGTGGAAAGACTAAAGTGGACAGACTAAAGTGGAAAGACTAAAGTGGAAAGACTAAATTGGACAGACTATAGTGGAAAGACTATAGTGGAGAGACTGTAGTGGACAGAATAAAGTGGAGACTATAGTGGAAAGACTAAAGTGGAAATACTAAATTGGACAGAGAATAGTGGAAAGACTGAAGTGGACAGACTAAAGTGGAAAAACTAAAGTGGAAAGACTAAAGTGGACAGAGAATAGTGGAAAGAATAAAGTGGACAGACTATAGTGGAAAGACTATAGTGGAGAGACTGTAGTGGACAGAATAAAGTGGAGACTATAGTGGGAAGACTAAAGTGGAAATACTAAAGTGGACAGAGAATAGTGGAAAGACTAAAGTGGAAAGAATGTAGTGGACAGAATAAAGTGGAGACTATAGTAGAAAGACTAAAGTGGAAAGACTAAAGTGGACAGACTATAGTGGAAAGACTGAAGTGGACAGAATAAAGTGGAGACTATAGTGGAAAGACTAAAGTGGACAGAGAATAGTGAAAAGACTAAAGTGGAAAGAATGTAGTGGACAGAATAAAGTGGCGACTATAGTGGAAAGACTAAAGTGGAAAGACTAAAGTGGACAGAGAATAGTGAAAAGACTAAAGTGGAAAGAATGTAGTGGACAGAATAAAGTGGAGACTATAGTGGAAAGACTAAAGTGGAAAGACTAAAGTGGACAGACTATAGTGGAAAGACTGAAGTGGACAGACTATAGTGGAAAGACTATAGTGGAGAGACTGTAGTGGACAGAATAAAGTGGAGACTATAGTGGAAAGCCTAAAGTGGACAGAGAATAGTGGAAAGACTAAAGTGGACAGACTATAGTGGAAAGACTAAAGTGGACAGACTAAAATGGAAAGACTAAAGTGGAAAGACTAAAGTGGACAGACTATAGTGGAAACACTGTAGTGGACAGAATAAAGTGGAGAGTATAGTGGAAAGAATAAAGTGGACAGAGAATAGTGGAAAGACTAAAGTGGAAAGAATGTAGTGGACAGAATAAAGTTGAGACTATAGTGGAAAGACTAAAGTGGACAAACTATAGTGGAAAGACTAAAGTGGACAGACAGACAGAATAAAGTGGAGAGTATAGTGGAAAGAATAAAGTGGACAGAGAATAGTGGAAAGACTAAAGTGGAAAGAATGTAGTGGACAGAATAAAGTGGAGACTATAGTGGAAAGACTAAAGTGGACAGACTATAGTGGAAAGACTAAAGTGGACAGACTAAAGTGGAAAGACTAAAGTGGAAAGACTAAATTGGACAGACTATAGTGGAAAGACTATAGTGGAGAGACTGTAGTGGACAGAATAAAGTGGAGACTATAGTGGAAAGACTAAAGTGGAAATACTAAATTGGACAGAGAATAGTGGAAAGACTGAAGTGGACAGACTAAAGTGGAAAAACTAAAGTGGAAAGACTAAAGTGGACAGAGAATAGTGGAAAGAATAAAGTGGACAGACTATAGTGGAAAGACTATAGTGGAGAGACTGTAGTGGACAGAATAAAGTGGAGACTATAGTGGGAAGACTAAAGTGGAAATACTAAAGTGGACAGAGAATAGTGGAAAGACTAAAGTGGAAAGAATGTAGTGGACAGAATAAAGTGGAGACTATAGTAGAAAGACTAAAGTGGAAAGACTAAAGTGGACAGACTATAGTGGAAAGACTGAAGTGGACAGAATAAAGTGGAGACTATAGTGGAAAGACTAAAGTGGACAGAGAATAGTGAAAAGACTAAAGTGGAAAGAATGTAGTGGACAGAATAAAGTGGCGACTATAGTGGAAAGACTAAAGTGGAAAGACTAAAGTGGACAGAGAATAGTGAAAAGACTAAAGTGGAAAGAATGTAGTGGACAGAATAAAGTGGAGACTATAGTGGAAAGACTAAAGTGGAAAGACTAAAGTGGACAGACTATAGTGGAAAGACTGAAGTGGACAGACTATAGTGGAAAGACTATAGTGGAGAGACTGTAGTGGACAGAATAAAGTGGAGACTATAGTGGAAAGCCTAAAGTGGACAGAGAATAGTGGAAAGACTAAAGTGGACAGACTATAGTGGAAAGACTAAAGTGGACAGACTAAAATGGAAAGACTAAAGTGGAAAGACTAAAGTGGACAGACTATAGTGGAAACACTGTAGTGGACAGAATAAAGTGGAGAGTATAGTGGAAAGAATAAAGTGGACAGAGAATAGTGGAAAGACTAAAGTGGAAAGAATGTAGTGGACAGAATAAAGTTGAGACTATAGTGGAAAGACTAAAGTGGACAAACTATAGTGGAAAGACTAAAGTGGACAGACTAAAGTGGAAAGACTAAAGTGGAAAGACTAAATTGGACAGACTATAGTGGAAAGACTATAGTGGAGAGACTGTAGTGGACAGAATAAAGTAGAGACTATAGTGGACAGGCTATAGTGGAAAGACTATAGTGGAAAAACTGTAGTGGACAGAATAAAGTGGAGACTATAGTGGAAAGACTAAAGTGGACAGAGAATAGTGAAAAGACTAAAGTGGAAAGAATGTAGTGGACAGAATAAAGTGGAGACTATAGTGGAAAGACTAAAGTGGAAAGACTAAAGTGGACAGACTATAGTGGAAAGACTGAAGTGGACAGACTATAGTGGAAAGACTATAGTGGAGAGACTGTAGTGGACAGAATAATGTGGAGACTATAGTGGAAAGACTAAAGTGGATAGAGAATAGTGGAAAGACTAAAGTGGACAGACTATAGTGGAAAGACTAAAGTGGACAGACTAAAATGGAAAGACTAAAGTGGAAAGACTAAAGTGGACAGACTATAGTCTGTCCATTGTAGTGGACAGAATAAAGTGGAGAGTATAGTGGAAAGAATAAAGTGGACAGAGAATAGTGGAAAGAATAAAGTGGAAAGAATGTAGTGGACAGAATAAAGTGGAGACTATAGTGGAAAGACTAAAGTGGACAGACTATAGTGGAAAGACTAAAGTGGACAGACTAAAGTGGAAAGACTAAAGTGGAAAGACTAAAGTGGACAGACTATAGTGGAAAGACTATAGTGGAGAGACTGTAGTGGACAGAATAAAGTGGAGACTATAGTGGAAAGACTAAAGTGGAAATACTAAAGTGGACAGAGAATAGTGGAAAGACTGAAGTGGACAGACTAAAGTGGAAAAACTAAAGTGGAAAGACTAAAGTGGACAGAGAATAGTGGAAAGAATAAAGTGGACAGACTATAGTGGAAAGACTATAGTGGAGAGACTGTAGTGGACAGAATAAAGTGGAGACTATAGTGGAAAGACTAAAGTGGAAATACTAAAGTGGACAGAGAATAGTGGAAAGACTAAAGTGGAAAGAATGTAGTGGACAGAATAAAGTGGAGACTATAGATGAAAGACTAAAGTGGAAAGACTAAAGTGGACAGACTATAGTGGAAAGACTGAAGTGGACAGAATAAAGTGGATACTATAGTGGAAAGACTAAAGTGGACAGAGAATAGTGAAAAGACGAAAGTGGAAAGAATGTAGTGGACAGAATAAAGTGGAGACTATAGTGGAAAGACTAAAGTGGAAAGACTAAAGTGGACAGACTATAGTGGAAAGACTGAAGTGGACAGACTATAGTGGAAAGACTATAGTGGAGAGACTGTAGTGGACAGAATAAAGTGGAGACTATAGTGGAAAGCCTAAAGTGGACAGAGAATAGTGGAAAGACTAAAGTGGACAGACTATAGTGGAAAGACTAAAGTGGACAGACTGTTGTGGACAGAATAAAGTGGAGACTATAGTGGAAAGACTAAAGTGGACAGAGAATAGTGGAAAGACTATAGTGGACAGACTATAGTGGAAAGACTATAGTGGAAAAACTGTAGTGGACAGAATAAAGTGGAGACTATAGTGGAAAGACTAAAGTGGACAGAGAATAGTGAAAAGACTAAAGTGGAAAGAATGTAGTGGACAGAATAAAGTGGAGACTATAGTGGAAAGACTAAAGTGGAAAGACTAAAGTGGACAGACTATAGTGGAAAGACTGAAGTGGACAGACTATAGTGGAAAGACTATAGTGGAGAGACTGTAGTGGACAGAATAAAGTGGAGACTATAGTGGAAAGCCTAAAGTGGACAGAGAATAGTGGAAAGACTAAAGTGGACAGACTATAGTGGAAAGACTAAAGTGGACAGACTAAAATGGAAAGATTAAAGTGGAAAGACTAAAGTGGACAGACTATAGTGGAAACACTGTAGTGGACAGAATAAAGTGGAGAGTATAGTGGAAAGAATAAAGTGGACAGAGAATAGTGGAAAGACTAAAGTGGAAAGAATGTAGTGGACAGAATAAAGTGGAGACTATAGTGGAAAGACTAAAGTGGACAAACTATAGTGGAAAGACTAAAGTGGACAGACTAAAGTGGAAAGACTAAAGTGGAAAGACTAAATTGGACAGACTATAGTGGAAAGACTATAGTGGAGAGACTGTAGTGGACAGAATAAAGTAGAGACTATAGTGGAAAGACTAAAGTGGAAATACTAAAGTGGACAGAGAATAGTGGAAAGACTGAAGTGGACAGACTAAAGTGGAAAAACTAAAGTGGAAAGACTAAAGTGGACAGAGAATAGTGGAAAGAATAAAGTGGACAGACTATAGTGGAAAGACTATAGTGGAGAGACTGTAGTGGACAGAATAAAGTGGAGACTATAGTGGAAAGACTAAAGTGGAAATACTAAAGTGGACAGAGAATAGTGGAAAGACTAAAGTGGAAAGACTAAAGTGGACAGACTATAGTGGAAAGACTATAGTGGAAAGACTGTAGTAGACAGAATAAAGTTGAGACTATAGTGGAAAGACTAAAGTGGACAGAGAATAGTGGAAAGACTAAAGTGGAAAGACTATAGTGGAAAGACTATAGAGGAAAGACTGTAGTGAACAGAATAAAGTGGAGACTATAGTGGAAAGACTAAAGTGGAAAGACTAAAGTGGACAGACTATAGTGGAAAGACTGTAGTGGACGGACTAAAGTGGAGACTATAGTGGAAAGACTAAAGTGGAGAGACTAAAGTGGACAGACTATACTGGAAATACTGAAGTGGACAGACTATAGTGGAAAGACTATAGTGGAGAGACTGTAGTGGACAGAATAAAGTGGAGACTATAGTGGAAAGACTAAAGTGGAAAGACTAAAGTGGACAGACTATAGTGGAAAGACTGTAGTGGAAAGACTAAAGTGGACAGACTAAAGTGGAAAGACTAAAGTGGAAAGACTATAGTGGAAAGACTAAAGTGGACAAACTAAAGACTAAAGTGGACAGACTATAGTGAAAATACTATAGTGGAAAGACTGTAGTGGGCAGAATAAAGTGGAGACTATAGTGGAAAGACTAAAGTGGACAGAGAATAGTGGAAAGACTAAAGTGGACAGACTAAAGTGGAAAGACTAAAGTGGAAAGACTAAAGTGGAAAGACTAAAGTGGACAGACTATAGTGGAAAGACTATAGTGGAGAGACTATAGTGGACAGAATAAAGTGGAGACTATAGTGGAAAGACTAAAGTGGAAAGACTAAACTGGACATAGAATAGTGGAAAGACTAAAGTGGAAAGACTGTAGTGGACAGAATAAAGAGGAAAGACTATAGTGGAAAGACTGTAGTGGACAGAATAAAGTGGAGACTATAGTGGAAAGACTAAAGTGGACAGAGAATAGTGGAAAGACTAAAGTGGACAGACTATAGTGGAAAGACTAAAGTGGACAGACTAAAGTGGACAGACTATAGTGGAAATACTGTAGTGGACAGAATAAAGTGGAGAGTATAGTAGAAAGAATAAAGTGGACAGAGAATAGTGGAAAGACTAAAGTGGACAGACTATGGTGGAAAGACTATAGTGGAGAGACTGTAGTGGACAGAATAAATTGGAGACTTTAGTGGAAAGACTATAGTGGAAAGACTAAAGTGGACAGAGAATAGTGGAAATACTAAAGTGGAAAGACTGTTTTGGACAGAATAAAGTGGAAAGACTAAAGTGGACAGACTATAGTGGAAAAACTATAGTGGAAAGACTGTAGTGGACAGAATAAAGTGGAGACTATAGTGGAAAGACTAAAGTGGACAGAGAATAGTGGAAAGACTAAGTGGACAGACTATACTGGAAAGACTAAAGTGGACAGACAAAATGGAAAGACTAAAGTGGAAAGACTAAAGTGGAGAGAATATAGTGGAAAGACTTTAGTGGACAGAATAAAGTGGAGAGTGTAGTGGAAAGAATAAAGTGGACATAGAATAGTGGAAAGAATAACGTGGACAGACTATAGTGGAAAGACTATAGTGGAGAGACTGTGTGGACAGAATAAAGTGGAGACTATAGTGGGAAGACTAAAGTGGAAATACTAAAGTGGACAGAGAATAGTGGAAAGACTAAAGTGGAAAGACTAAAGTGGACAGATTATAGTGGAAAGACTATAGTGGAAAGACTGTAGTGGACAGAATAAAGTGGAGACTATAGTGGAAAGACTAAAGTGGAAAGACTAAAGTGGACAGACTATAGTGGAAAGACTGAAGTGGACAGACTAAAGTGGAAAAACTAAAGTGGAAAGACTAAAGTGGACAGAGAATAGTGGAAAGAATAAAGTGGACAGACTATAGTGGAAAGACTACAGTGGAAAGACTAAAGTGGACAGACTATAGTGGAAAGACTATAGTGGAAAGACTGTAGTGGACAGAATAAAGTGGAGACGATAGTGGAAAGACTAAAGTGAACAGAGAATAGTGGAAAGACTAAAGTGGACAGACTATAGTGTAAAGACTAAAGTGGAAAGACTAAAGTGGACAGACTATAGTTGAAAGACTGAAGTGGAAAGACTAAGTGGACAGACTAAAGTGGAAAGACTATAGTGGAAAAACTAAAGTGGACAGACTATAGTGGAAAGACTAAAGTGAACAGACTGAAGTGGAAAGACTATAGTGGAAAGACTAAAGTGGAAAGAATATAGTGGACAGAATAAAGTGGAGACTATAGGGGTAAGACTAAAGTGGACAGAGAATAGTGGAAAGACTAAAGTGGTCAGACTATGGTGGAAAGACTATAGTGGAAATACTGTAGTGGACGGAATAAAGTGGAGACTATAGTGGAAAGACTAAAGTGGACAGAGAATAGTGGAAAGACTAGTCTCCACTTTATTCTGTCCACTACAGTCTTTCCACTATAGTCTTTCCACTATAGTCTGTCAACTTTAGTCTTTCCACTATTCTCTGTCCACTTTAGGCTTTCCACTATAGTCTCCATTTTATTCTGTCCACTACAGTCTTTCCACTATAGTCTTTCCACTATAGTCTGTCCACTTTAGTCTTTCCACTTTAGTCTATCCACTATACTCTCCACTTTATTCTGTCCACTACAGTCTTTCCACTTTAGTCTTTCCACTATAGTCTGTCTACTTTAGTCTTTCCACTATTCTCTGTCCACTTTAGTCTTTCCACTATAGTCTCCACTTTATTAAGACTGTAGTGGACAGACTAAAGTGGAGACTATAGTGGAAAGACTAAAGTGGAGAGACTAAAGTGGACAGACTATACTGGAAATACTGAAGTGGACAGACTATAGTGGAAAGACTATAGTGGAGAGACTGTAGTGGACAGAATAAAGTGGAGACTATAGTGGAAAGACTAAAGTGGAAAGACTAAAGTGGACAGACTATAGTGGAAAGACTGTAGTGGAAAGACTAAACTGGAAAAACTAAAGTGGAAAGACTAAAGTGGACAGAGAATAATGGAAAGAATAAAGTGGACAGACTATAGTGGAAAGACTACAGTGGAAAGACTGTAGTGGACAGAATAAAGTGGAGACTTTAGTGGAAAGACTAAAGTGGACAGAGAATAGTGGAAAGACTAAAGTGGAAAGACTGTAGTGGACAGAATAAAGTGGAGACTATAGTGTAAAGACTAAAGTGGAAAGACTAAAGTGGACAGACTATAGTTGAAAGACTGAAGTGGAAAGACTAAGTGGACAGACTAAAGTGGAAAGACTATAGTGGAAAAACTAAAGTGGACAGACTATAGTGGAAAGACTAAAGTGAACAGACTGAAGTGGAAAGACTATAGTGGAAAGACTAAAGTGGAAAGAATGTAGTGGACAGAATAAAGTGGAGACTATAGGGGTAAGACTAAAGTGGTAGTGGAAGTGGTAGTGGAAAGAATAAAGTGGACATAGAATAGTGGAAAGACTAACGTGGACAGACTATAGTGGAAAGACTATAGTGGAGAGACTGTGTGGACAGAATAAAGTGGAGACTACAGTGGAAAGACTAAAGTGGAAATACTAAAGTGGACAGAGAATAGTGGAACGACTAAAGTGGAAAGACTAAAGTGGACAGACTATAGTGGAAAGACTATAGTGGAAAGACTGTAGTGGACAGAATAAAGTGGGGACTATAGTGGAAAGACTAAAGTGGACAGAGAATAGTGGAAAGACTAAAGTGGACAGACTATAGTGGAAAGACTATAGTGGAAAGACTGTAGTGGACAGAATAAAGTGGAGACTATAGTGGAAAGACTAAAGTGGAAAGACTAAAGTGGACAGACTATAGTGGAAAGACTGAAGTGGACAGACTAAAGTGGAAAAACTAAAGTGGAAAGACTAAAGTGGACAGAGAATAGTGGAAAGAATAAAGTGGACAGACTATAGTGGAAAGACTACAGTGGAAAGACTGTAGTGGACAGAATAAAGTGGAGACTTTAGTGGAAAGACTAAAGTGGACAGAGAATAGTGGAAAGACTAAAGTGGAAAGACTGTAGTGGACAGAATAAAGTGGAGATTATAGTGTAAAGACTAAAGTGGAAAGACTAAAGTGGACAGACTATAGTTGAAAGACTGAAGTGGAAAGACGAAGTGGACAGACTAAAGTGGAAAGACTATAGTGGAAAAACTAAAGTGGACAGACTACAGTGGAAAGACTAAAGTGAACAGACTGAAGTGGAAAGACTATAGTGGAAAGAGTAAAGTGGAAAGAATATAGTGGACAGAATAAAGTGGAGACTATAGGGGTAAGACTAAAGTGGACAGAGAATAGTGGAAAGACTAAAGTGGACAGACTATGGTGGAAAGACTATAGTGGAAATACTGTAGTGGACGGAATAAAGTGGAGACTATAGTGGAAAGACTAAAGTGGACAGAGAATAGTGGAAAGACTAGTCTCCACTTTATTCTGTCCACTACAGTCTTTCCACTATAGTCTTTCCACTATAGTCTGTCAACTTTAGTCTTTCCACTATTCTCTGTCCACTTTAGGCTTTCCACTATAGTCTCCATTTTATTCTGTCCACTACAGTCTTTCCACTATAGTCTTTCCACTATAGTCTGTCCACTTTAGTCTTTCCACTTTAGTCTATCCACTATACTCTCCACTTTATTCTGTCCACTACAGCCTTTCCACTTTAGTCTTTCCACTTTAGTCTTTCCACTATAGTCTGTCCACTTTAGTCTTTCCACTATTCTCTGTCCACTTTAGTCTTTCCACTATAGTCTCCACTTTATTAAGACTGTAGTGGACAGACTAAAGTGGAGACTATAGTGGAAAGACTAAAGTGGAGAGACTAAAGTGGACAGACTATACTGGAAATACTGAAGTGGACAGACTATAGTGGAAAGACTATAGTGGAGAGACTGTAGTGGACAGAATAAAGTGGAGACTATAGTGGAAAGACTAAAGTGGAAAGACTAAAGTGGACAGACTATAGTGGAAAGACTGTAGTGGAAAGACTAAAGTGGACAGACTAAAGTGGAAAGACTAAAGTGGAAAGACTATAGTGGAAAGACTAAAGTGGACAAACTAAAGACTAAAGTGGACAGACTATAGTGAAAATACTATAGTGGAAAGACTAAAGTGGAAAGAATGTAGTGGACAGAATAAAGTGGAGACTATAGGGGTAAGACTAAAGTGGACAGAGAATAGTGGAAAGACTAAAGTGGACAGACTATAGTGGAAAGACTATAGTGGAAATACTGTAGTGGACGGAATAAAGTGGAGACAGTAGTGGAAAGACTAAGTGGACAGACTATACTGGAAAGACTAAAGTGGACAGACAAAATGGAAAGACTAAAGTGGAAAGACTAAAGTGGACAGAATATAGTGGAAAGACTGTAGTGGACAGAATAAAGTGGAAAGTGTAGTGGAAAGAATAAAGTGGACATAGAATAGTGGAAAGACTAACGTGGACAGACTACAGTGGAAAGACTATAGTGGAGAGACTGTGTGGACAGAATAAAGTGGAGACTATAGTGGAAAGACTAAAGTGGAAATACTAAAGTGGACAGAGAATAGTGGAAAGACTAAAGTGGAAAGACTAAAGTGGAAAGACTGTAGTGGACAGAATAAAGTGGAGATTATAGTGTAAAGACTAAAGTGGAAAGACTAAAGTGGACAGACTATAGTTGAAAGACTGAAGTGGAAAGACGAAGTGGACAGACTAAAGTTGAAAGACTATAGTGGAAAAACTAAAGTGGACAGACTATAGTGGAAAGACCAAAGTGAACAGACTGAAGTGGAAAGACTATAGTGGAAAGACTAAAGTGGAAAGAATATAGTGGACAGAATAAAGTGGAGACTATAGGGGTAAGACTAAAGTGGACAGAGAATAGTGGAAAGACTAAAGTGGACAGACTATGGTGGAAAGACTATAGTGGAAATACTGTAGTGGACGGAATAAAGTGGAGACTATAGTGGAAAGACTAAAGTGGACAGAGAATAGTGGAAAGAATAAAGTGGACAGACTATAGTGGAAAGACTATAGTGGAGAGACTGTAGTGGACAGAATAAAGTGGAGACTATAGTGGAAAGACTAAAGTGGAAATACTAAAGTGGACAGAGAATAGTGGAAAGACTAAAGTGGAAAGACTAAAGTGGACAGACTATAGTGGAAAGACTATAGTGGAAAGACTGTAGTGGACAGAATAAAGTTGAGACTATAGTGGAAAGACTAAAGTGGACAGAGAATAGTGGAAAGACTAAAGTGGACAGACTATAGTGGAAAGACTATAGTGGAAAGACTGTAGTGGACAGAATAAAGTGGAGACTATAGTGGAAAGACTAAAGTGGAAAGACTAAAGTGGACAGACTATAGTGGAAAGACTGTAGTGGACGGACTAAAGTGGAGACTATAGTGGAAAGACTAAAGTGGAGAGACTAAAGTGGACAGACTATACTGGAAATACTGAAGTGGACAGACTATAGTGGAAAGACTATAGTGGAGAGACTGTAGTGGACAGAATAAAGTGGAGACTATAGTGGAAAGACTAAAGTGGAAAGACTAAAGTGGACAGACTATAGTGGAAAGACTGTAGTGGAAAGACTAAAGTGGACAGACAAAAGTGGAAAGACTAAAGTGGAAAGACTATAGTGGAAAGACTAAAGTGGACAAACTAAAGACTAAAGTGGACAAACTAAAGACTAAAGTGGACAGACTATAGTGAAAATACTATAGTGGAAAGACTGTAGTGGGCAGAATAAAGTGGAGACTATAGTGGAAAGACTAAAGTGGACAGAGAATAGTGGAAAGACTAAAGTGGACAGACTAAAGTGGAAAGACTAAAGTGGAAAGACTAAAGTGGAAAGACTAAAGTGGACAGACTATAGTGGAAAGACTATAGTGGAGAGACTATAGTGGACAGAATAAAGTGGAGACTATAGTGGAAAGACTAAAGTGGAAAGACTAAACTGGACATAGAATAGTGGAAAGACTAAAGTGGAAAGACTGTAGTGGACAGAATAAAGAGGAAAGACTATAGTGGAAAGACTGTAGTGGACAGAATAAAGTGGAGACTATAGTGGAAAGACTAAAGTGGACAGAGAATAGTGGAAAGACTAAAGTGGACAGACTATAGTGGAAAGACTAAAGTGGACAGACTAAAGTGGACAGACTATAGTGGAAATACTGTAGTGGACAGAATAAAGTGGAGAGTATAGTAGAAAGAATAAAGTGGACAGAGAATAGTGGAAAGACTAAAGTGGACAGACTATAGTGGAAAGACTATAGTGGATAGACTGTAGTGGACAGAATAAATTGGAGACTTTAGTGGAAAGACTAAAGTGGACAGAGAATAGTGGAAATACTAAAGTGGAAAGACTGTTTTGGACAGAATAAAGTGGAAAGACTAAAGTGGACAGACTATAGTGGAAAAACTATAGTGGAAAGACTGTAGTGGACAGAATAAAGTGGAGACTATAGTGGAAAGACTAAAGTGGACAGAGAATAGTGGAAAGACTAAGTGGACAGACTATACTGGAAAGACTAAAGTGGACAGACAAAATGGAAAGACTAAAGTGGAAAGACTAAAGTGGAGAGAATATAGTGGAAAGACTTTAGTGGACAGAATAAAGTGGAGAGTGTAGTGGAAAGAATAAAGTGGACATAGAATAGTGGAAAGAATAACGTGGACAGACTATAGTGGAAAGACTATAGTGGAGAGACTGTGTGGACAGAATAAAGTGGAGACTATAGTGGAAAGACTAAAGTGGAAATACTAAAGTGGACAGAGAATAGTGGAAAGAATAAAGTGGACAGACTATAGTGGAAAGACTATAGTGGAGAGACTGTAGTGGACAGAATAAAGTGGAGACTATAGTGGAAAGACTAAAGTGGAAATACTAAAGTGGACAGAGAATAGTGGAAAGACTAAAGTGGAAAGACTAAAGTGGACAGACTATAGTGGAAAGACTATAGTGGAAAGACTGTAGTGGACAGAATAAAGTTGAGACTATAGTGGAAAGACTAAAGTGGACAGAGAATAGTGGAAAGACTAAAGTGGACAGACTATAGTGGAAAGACTATAGTGGAAAGACTGTAGTGGACAGAATAAAGTGGAGACTATAGTGGAAAGACTAAAGTGGAAAGACTAAAGTGGACAGACTATAGTGGAAAGACTGTAGTGGACGGACTAAAGTGGAGACTATAGTGGAAAGACTAAAGTGGAGAGACTAAAGTGGACAGACTATACTGGAAATACTGAAGTGGACAGACTATAGTGGAAAGACTATAGTGGAGAGACTGTAGTGGACAGAATAAAGTGGAGACTATAGTGGAAAGACTAAAGTGGAAAGACTAAAGTGGACAGACTATAGTGGAAAGACTGTAGTGGAAAGACTAAAGTGGACAGACAAAAGTGGAAAGACTAAAGTGGAAAGACTATAGTGGAAAGACTAAAGTGGACAAACTAAAGACTAAAGTGGACAAACTAAAGACTAAAGTGGACAGACTATAGTGAAAATACTATAGTGGAAAGACTGTAGTGGGCAGAATAAAGTGGAGACTATAGTGGAAAGACTAAAGTGGACAGAGAATAGTGGAAAGACTAAAGTGGACAGACTCAAGTGGAAAGACTAAAGTGGAAAGACTAAAGTGGAAAGACTAAAGTGGACAGACTATAGTGGAAAGACTATAGTGGAGAGACTATAGTGGACAGAATAAAGTGGAGACTATAGTGGAAAGACTAAAGTGGAAAGACTAAACTGGACATAGAATAGTGGAAAGACTAAAGTGGAAAGACTGTAGTGGACAGAATAAAGAGGAAAGACTATAGTGGAAAGACTGTAGTGGACAGAATAAAGTGGAGACTATAGTGGAAAGACTAAAGTGGACAGAGAATAGTGGAAAGACTAAAGTGACTAAAGTGGACTAAAGTGGAAAGACTAAAGTGGACAGACTATAGTTGAAAGACTGAAGTGGAAAGACTAAGTGGACAGACTAAAGTGGAAAGACTATAGTGGAAAAACTAAAGTGGACAGACTATAGTGGAAAGACTAAAGTGAACAGACTGAAGTGGAAAGACTATAGTGGAAAGACTAAAGTGGAAAGAATATAGTGGACAGAATAAAGTGGAGACTATAGGGGTAAGACTAAAGTGGACAGAGAATAGTGGAAAGACTAAAGTGGTCAGACTATGGTGGAAAGACTATAGTGGAAATACTGTAGTGGACGGAATAAAGTGGAGACTATAGTGGAAAGACTAAAGTGGACAGAGAATAGTGGAAAGACTAGTCTCCACTTTATTCTGTCCACTACAGTCTTTCCACTATAGTCTTTCCACTATAGTCTGTCAACTTTAGTCTTTCCACTATTCTCTGTCCACTTTAGGCTTTCCACTATAGTCTCCATTTTATTCTGTCCACTACAGTCTTTCCACTATAGTCTTTCCACTATAGTCTGTCCACTTTAGTCTTTCCACTTTAGTCTATCCACTATACTCTCCACTTTATTCTGTCCACTACAGTCTTTCCACTTTAGTCTTTCCACTATAGTCTGTCTACTTTAGTCTTTCCACTATTCTCTGTCCACTTTAGTCTTTCCACTATAGTCTCCACTTTATTAAGACTGTAGTGGACAGACTAAAGTGGAGACTATAGTGGAAAGACTAAAGTGGAGAGACTAAAGTGGACAGACTATACTGGAAATACTGAAGTGGACAGACTATAGTGGAAAGACTATAGTGGAGAGACTGTAGTGGACAGAATAAAGTGGAGACTATAGTGGAAAGACTAAAGTGGAAAGACTAAAGTGGACAGACTATAGTGGAAAGACTGTAGTGGAAAGACTAAACTGGAAAAACTAAAGTGGAAAGACTAAAGTGGACAGAGAATAATGGAAAGAATAAAGTGGACAGACTATAGTGGAAAGACTACAGTGGAAAGACTGTAGTGGACAGAATAAAGTGGAGACTTTAGTGGAAAGACTAAAGTGGACAGAGAATAGTGGAAAGACTAAAGTGGAAAGACTGTAGTGGACAGAATAAAGTGGAGACTATAGTGTAAAGACTAAAGTGGAAAGACTAAAGTGGACAGACTATAGTTGAAAGACTGAAGTGGAAAGACTAAGTGGACAGACTAAAGTGGAAAGACTATAGTGGAAAAACTAAAGTGGACAGACTATAGTGGAAAGACTAAAGTGAACAGACTGAAGTGGAAAGACTATAGTGGAAAGACTAAAGTGGAAAGAATGTAGTGGACAGAATAAAGTGGAGACTATAGGGGTAAGACTAAAGTGGTAGTGGAAGTGGTAGTGGAAAGAATAAAGTGGACATAGAATAGTGGAAAGACTAACGTGGACAGACTATAGTGGAAAGACTATAGTGGAGAGACTGTGTGGACAGAATAAAGTGGAGACTACAGTGGAAAGACTAAAGTGGAAATACTAAAGTGGACAGAGAATAGTGGAACGACTAAAGTGGAAAGACTAAAGTGGACAGACTATAGTGGAAAGACTATAGTGGAAAGACTGTAGTGGACAGAATAAAGTGGGGACTATAGTGGAAAGACTAAAGTGGACAGAGAATAGTGGAAAGACTAAAGTGGACAGACTATAGTGGAAAGACTATAGTGGAAAGACTGTAGTGGACAGAATAAAGTGGAGACTATAGTGGAAAGACTAAAGTGGAAAGACTAAAGTGGACAGACTATAGTGGAAAGACTGAAGTGGACAGACTAAAGTGGAAAAACTAAAGTGGAAAGACTAAAGTGGACAGAGAATAGTGGAAAGAATAAAGTGGACAGACTATAGTGGAAAGACTACAGTGGAAAGACTGTAGTGGACAGAATAAAGTGGAGACTTTAGTGGAAAGACTAAAGTGGACAGAGAATAGTGGAAAGACTAAAGTGGAAAGACTGTAGTGGACAGAATAAAGTGGAGATTATAGTGTAAAGACTAAAGTGGAAAGACTAAAGTGGACAGACTATAGTTGAAAGACTGAAGTGGAAAGACGAAGTGGACAGACTAAAGTGGAAAGACTATAGTGGAAAAACTAAAGTGGACAGACTACAGTGGAAAGACTAAAGTGAACAGACTGAAGTGGAAAGACTATAGTGGAAAGAGTAAAGTGGAAAGAATATAGTGGACAGAATAAAGTGGAGACTATAGGGGTAAGACTAAAGTGGACAGAGAATAGTGGAAAGACTAAAGTGGACAGACTATGGTGGAAAGACTATAGTGGAAATACTGTAGTGGACGGAATAAAGTGGAGACTATAGTGGAAAGACTAAAGTGGACAGAGAATAGTGGAAAGACTAGTCTCCACTTTATTCTGTCCACTACAGTCTTTCCACTATAGTCTTTCCACTATAGTCTGTCAACTTTAGTCTTTCCACTATTCTCTGTCCACTTTAGGCTTTCCACTATAGTCTCCATTTTATTCTGTCCACTACAGTCTTTCCACTATAGTCTTTCCACTATAGTCTGTCCACTTTAGTCTTTCCACTTTAGTCTATCCACTATACTCTCCACTTTATTCTGTCCACTACAGCCTTTCCACTTTAGTCTTTCCACTTTAGTCTTTCCACTATAGTCTGTCCACTTTAGTCTTTCCACTATTCTCTGTCCACTTTAGTCTTTCCACTATAGTCTCCACTTTATTAAGACTGTAGTGGACAGACTAAAGTGGAGACTATAGTGGAAAGACTAAAGTGGAGAGACTAAAGTGGACAGACTATACTGGAAATACTGAAGTGGACAGACTATAGTGGAAAGACTATAGTGGAGAGACTGTAGTGGACAGAATAAAGTGGAGACTATAGTGGAAAGACTAAAGTGGAAAGACTAAAGTGGACAGACTCTAGTGGAAAGACTGTAGTGGAAAGACTAAAGTGGACAGACTAAAGTGGAAAGACTAAAGTGGAAAGACTATAGTGGAAAGACTAAAGTGGACAAACTAAAGACTAAAGTGGACAGACTATAGTGAAAATACTATAGTGGAAAGACTAAAGTGGAAAGAATGTAGTGGACAGAATAAAGTGGAGACTATAGGGGTAAGACTAAAGTGGACAGAGAATAGTGGAAAGACTAAAGTGGACAGACTATAGTGGAAAGACTATAGTGGAAATACTGTAGTGGACGGAATAAAGTGGAGACAGTAGTGGAAAGACTAAGTGGACAGACTATACTGGAAAGACTAAAGTGGACAGACAAAATGGAAAGACTAAAGTGGAAAGACTAAAGTGGACAGAATATAGTGGAAAGACTGTAGTGGACAGAATAAAGTGGAAAGTGTAGTGGAAAGAATAAAGTGGACATAGAATAGTGGAAAGACTAACGTGGACAGACTACAGTGGAAAGACTATAGTGGAGAGACTGTGTGGACAGAATAAAGTGGAGACTATAGTGGAAAGACTAAAGTGGAAATACTAAAGTGGACAGAGAATAGTGGAAAGACTAAAGTGGAAAGACTAAAGTGGAAAGACTGTAGTGGACAGAATAAAGTGGAGATTATAGTGTAAAGACTAAAGTGGAAAGACTAAAGTGGACAGACTATAGTTGAAAGACTGAAGTGGAAAGACGAAGTGGACAGACTAAAGTTGAAAGACTATAGTGGAAAAACTAAAGTGGACAGACTATAGTGGAAAGACCAAAGTGAACAGACTGAAGTGGAAAGACTATAGTGGAAAGACTAAAGTGGAAAGAATATAGTGGACAGAATAAAGTGGAGACTATAGGGGTAAGACTAAAGTGGACAGAGAATAGTGGAAAGACTAAAGTGGACAGACTATGGTGGAAAGACTATAGTGGAAATACTGTAGTGGACGGAATAAAGTGGAGACTATAGTGGAAAGACTAAAGTGGACAGAGAATAGTGGAAAGAATAAAGTGGACAGACTATAGTGGAAAGACTATAGTGCAGAGACTGTAGTGGACAGAATAAAGTGGAGACTATAGTGGAAAGACTAAAGTGGAAATACTAAAGTGGACAGAGAATAGTGGAAAGACTAAAGTGGAAAGACTAAAGTGGACAGACTATAGTGGAAAGACTATAGTGGAAAGACTGTAGTGGACAGAATAAAGTTGAGACTATAGTGGAAAGACTAAAGTGGACAGAGAATAGTGGAAAGACTAAAGTGGACAGACTATAGTGGACAGACTATAGTTGAAAGACTGAAGTGGAAAGACGAAGTGGACAGACTAAAGTGGAAAGACTATAGTGGAAAAACTAAAGTGGACAGACTACAGTGGAAAGACTAAAGTGAACAGACTGAAGTGGAAAGACTATAGTGGAAAGAGTAAAGTGGAAAGAATATAGTGGACAGAATAAAGTGGAGACTATAGGGGTAAGACTAAAGTGGACAGAGAATAGTGGAAAGACTAAAGTGGACAGACTATAGTGGAAAGACTACAGTGGAAAGACTGTAGTGGACAGAATAAAGTGGAGACTTTAGTGGAAAGACTAAAGTGGACAGAGAATAGTGGAAAGACTAAAGTGGAAAGACTGTAGTGGACAGAATAAAGTGGAGATTATAGTGTAAAGACTAAAGTGGAAAGACTAAAGTGGACAGACTATAGTTGAAAGACTGAAGTGGAAAGACGAAGTGGACAGACTAAAGTGGAAAGACTATAGTGGAAAAACTAAAGTGGACAGACTACAGTGGAAAGACTAAAGTGAACAGACTGAAGTGGAAAGACTATAGTGGAAAGAGTAAAGTGGAAAGAATATAGTGGACAGAATAAAGTGGAGACTATAGGGGTAAGACTAAAGTGGACAGAGAATAGTGGAAAGACTAAAGTGGACAGACTATGGTGGAAAGACTATAGTGGAAATACTGTAGTGGACGGAATAAAGTGGAGACTATAGTGGAAAGACTAAAGTGGACAGAGAATAGTGGAAAGACTAGTCTCCACTTTATTCTGTCCACTACAGTCTTTCCACTATAGTCTTTCCACTATAGTCTGTCAACTTTAGTCTTTCCACTATTCTCTGTCCACTTTAGGCTTTCCACTATAGTCTCCATTTTATTCTGTCCACTACAGTCTTTCCACTATAGTCTTTCCACTATAGTCTGTCCACTTTAGTCTTTCCACTTTAGTCTATCCACTATACTCTCCACTTTATTCTGTCCACTACAGCCTTTCCACTTTAGTCTTTCCACTTTAGTCTTTCCACTATAGTCTGTCCACTTTAGTCTTTCCACTATTCTCTGTCCACTTTAGTCTTTCCACTATAGTCTCCACTTTATTAAGACTGTAGTGGACAGACTAAAGTGGAGACTATAGTGGAAAGACTAAAGTGGAGAGACTAAAGTGGACAGACTATACTGGAAATACTGAAGTGGACAGACTATAGTGGAAAGACTATAGTGGAGAGACTGTAGTGGACAGAATAAAGTGGAGACTATAGTGGAAAGACTAAAGTGGAAAGACTAAAGTGGACAGACTCTAGTGGAAAGACTGTAGTGGAAAGACTAAAGTGGACAGACTAAAGTGGAAAGACTAAAGTGGAAAGACTATAGTGGAAAGACTAAAGTGGACAAACTAAAGACTAAAGTGGACAGACTATAGTGAAAATACTATAGTGGAAAGACTAAAGTGGAAAGAATGTAGTGGACAGAATAAAGTGGAGACTATAGGGGTAAGACTAAAGTGGACAGAGAATAGTGGAAAGACTAAAGTGGACAGACTATAGTGGAAAGACTATAGTGGAAATACTGTAGTGGACGGAATAAAGTGGAGACAGTAGTGGAAAGACTAAGTGGACAGACTATACTGGAAAGACTAAAGTGGACAGACAAAATGGAAAGACTAAAGTGGAAAGACTAAAGTGGACAGAATATAGTGGAAAGACTGTAGTGGACAGAATAAAGTGGAAAGTGTAGTGGAAAGAATAAAGTGGACATAGAATAGTGGAAAGACTAACGTGGACAGACTACAGTGGAAAGACTATAGTGGAGAGACTGTGTGGACAGAATAAAGTGGAGACTATAGTGGAAAGACTAAAGTGGAAATACTAAAGTGGACAGAGAATAGTGGAAAGACTAAAGTGGAAAGACTAAAGTGGAAAGACTGTAGTGGACAGAATAAAGTGGAGATTATAGTGTAAAGACTAAAGTGGAAAGACTAAAGTGGACAGACTATAGTTGAAAGACTGAAGTGGAAAGACGAAGTGGACAGACTAAAGTTGAAAGACTATAGTGGAAAAACTAAAGTGGACAGACTATAGTGGAAAGACCAAAGTGAACAGACTGAAGTGGAAAGACTATAGTGGAAAGACTAAAGTGGAAAGAATATAGTGGACAGAATAAAGTGGAGACTATAGGGGTAAGACTAAAGTGGACAGAGAATAGTGGAAAGACTAAAGTGGACAGACTATGGTGGAAAGACTATAGTGGAAATACTGTAGTGGACGGAATAAAGTGGAGACTATAGTGGAAAGACTAAAGTGGACAGAGAATAGTGGAAAGAATAAAGTGGACAGACTATAGTGGAAAGACTATAGTGCAGAGACTGTAGTGGACAGAATAAAGTGGAGACTATAGTGGAAAGACTAAAGTGGAAATACTAAAGTGGACAGAGAATAGTGGAAAGACTAAAGTGGAAAGACTAAAGTGGACAGACTATAGTGGAAAGACTATAGTGGAAAGACTGTAGTGGACAGAATAAAGTTGAGACTATAGTGGAAAGACTAAAGTGGACAGAGAATAGTGGAAAGACTAAAGTGGACAGACTATAGTGGAAAGACTATAGTGGAAAGACTGTAGTGGACAGAATAAAGTGGAGACTATAGTGGAAAGACTAAAGTGGAAAGACTAAAGTGGACAGACTATAGTGGAAAGACTGTAGTGGACGGACTAAAGTGGAGACTATAGTGGAAAGACTAAAGTGGAGAGACTAAAGTGGACAGACTATACTGGAAATACTGAAGTGGACAGACTATAGTGGAAAGACTATAGTGGAGAGACTGTAGTGGACAGAATAAAGTGGAGACTATAGTGGAAAGACTAAAGTGGAAAGACTAAAGTGGACAGACTATAGTGGAAAGACTGTAGTGGAAAGACTAAAGTGGACAGACAAAAGTGGAAAGACTAAAGTGGAAAGACTATAGTGGAAAGACTAAAGTGGACAAACTAAAGACTAAAGTGGACAAACTAAAGACTAAAGTGGACAGACTATAGTGAAAATACTATAGTGGAAAGACTGTAGTGGGCAGAATAAAGTGGAGACTATAGTGGAAAGACTAAAGTGGACAGAGAATAGTGGAAAGACTAAAGTGGACAGACTAAAGTGGAAAGACTAAAGTGGAAAGACTAAAGTGGAAAGACTAAAGTGGACAGACTATAGTGGAAAGACTATAGTGGAGAGACTATAGTGGACAGAATAAAGTGGAGACTATAGTGGAAAGACTAAAGTGGAAAGACTAAACTGGACATAGAATAGTGGAAAGACTAAAGTGGAAAGACTGTAGTGGACAGAATAAAGAGGAAAGACTATAGTGGAAAGACTGTAGTGGACAGAATAAAGTGGAGACTATAGTGGAAAGACTAAAGTGGACAGAGAATAGTGGAAAGACTAAAGTGGACAGACTATAGTGGAAAGACTAAAGTGGACAGACTAAAGTGGACAGACTATAGTGGAAATACTGTAGTGGACAGAATAAAGTGGAGAGTATAGTAGAAAGAATAAAGTGGACAGAGAATAGTGGAAAGACTAAAGTGGACAGACTATAGTGGAAAGACTATAGTGGATAGACTGTAGTGGACAGAATAAATTGGAGACTTTAGTGGAAAGACTAAAGTGGACAGAGAATAGTGGAAATACTAAAGTGGAAAGACTGTTTTGGACAGAATAAAGTGGAAAGACTAAAGTGGACAGACTATAGTGGAAAAACTATAGTGGAAAGACTGTAGTGGACAGAATAAAGTGGAGACTATAGTGGAAAGACTAAAGTGGACAGAGAATAGTGGAAAGACTAAGTGGACAGACTATACTGGAAAGACTAAAGTGGACAGACAAAATGGAAAGACTAAAGTGGAAAGACTAAAGTGGAGAGAATATAGTGGAAAGACTTTAGTGGACAGAATAAAGTGGAGAGTGTAGTGGAAAGAATAAAGTGGACATAGAATAGTGGAAAGAATAACGTGGACAGACTATAGTGGAAAGACTATAGTGGAGAGACTGTGTGGACAGAATAAAGTGGAGACTATAGTGGAAAGACTAAAGTGGAAATACTAAAGTGGACAGAGAATAGTGGAAAGAATAAAGTGGACAGACTATAGTGGAAAGACTATAGTGGAGAGACTGTAGTGGACAGAATAAAGTGGAGACTATAGTGGAAAGACTAAAGTGGAAATACTAAAGTGGACAGAGAATAGTGGAAAGACTAAAGTGGAAAGACTAAAGTGGACAGACTATAGTGGAAAGACTATAGTGGAAAGACTGTAGTGGACAGAATAAAGTTGAGACTATAGTGGAAAGACTAAAGTGGACAGAGAATAGTGGAAAGACTAAAGTGGACAGACTATAGTGGAAAGACTATAGTGGAAAGACTGTAGTGGACAGAATAAAGTGGAGACTATAGTGGAAAGACTAAAGTGGAAAGACTAAAGTGGACAGACTATAGTGGAAAGACTGTAGTGGACGGACTAAAGTGGAGACTATAGTGGAAAGACTAAAGTGGAGAGACTAAAGTGGACAGACTATACTGGAAATACTGAAGTGGACAGACTATAGTGGAAAGACTATAGTGGAGAGACTGTAGTGGACAGAATAAAGTGGAGACTATAGTGGAAAGACTAAAGTGGAAAGACTAAAGTGGACAGACTATAGTGGAAAGACTGTAGTGGAAAGACTAAAGTGGACAGACAAAAGTGGAAAGACTAAAGTGGAAAGACTATAGTGGAAAGACTAAAGTGGACAAACTAAAGACTAAAGTGGACAAACTAAAGACTAAAGTGGACAGACTATAGTGAAAATACTATAGTGGAAAGACTGTAGTGGGCAGAATAAAGTGGAGACTATAGTGGAAAGACTAAAGTGGACAGAGAATAGTGGAAAGACTAAAGTGGACAGACTAAAGTGGAAAGACTAAAGTGGAAAGACTAAAGTGGAAAGACTAAAGTGGACAGACTATAGTGGAAAGACTATAGTGGAGAGACTATAGTGGACAGAATAAAGTGGAGACTATAGTGGAAAGACTAAAGTGGAAAGACTAAACTGGACATAGAATAGTGGAAAGACTAAAGTGGAAAGACTGTAGTGGACAGAATAAAGAGGAAAGACTATAGTGGAAAGACTGTAGTGGACAGAATAAAGTGGAGACTATAGTGGAAAGACTAAAGTGGACAGAGAATAGTGGAAAGACTAAAGTGGACAGACTATAGTGGAAAGACTAAAGTGGACAGACTAAAGTGGACAGACTATAGTGGAAATACTGTAGTGGACAGAATAAAGTGGAGAGTATAGTAGAAAGAATAAAGTGGACAGAGAATAGTGGAAAGACTAAAGTGGACAGACTATAGTGGAAAGACTATAGTGGATAGACTGTAGTGGACAGAATAAATTGGAGACTTTAGTGGAAAGACTAAAGTGGAAAGACTAAAGTGGACAGAGAATAGTGGAAATACTAAAGTGGAAAGACTGTTTTGGACAGAATAAAGTGGAAAGACTAAAGTGGACAGACTATAGTGGAAAAACTATAGTGGAAAGACTGTAGTGGACAGAATAAAGTGGAGACTATAGTGGAAAGACTAAAGTGGACAGAGAATAGTGGAAAGACTAAGTGGACAGACTATACTGGAAAGACTAAAGTGGACAGACAAAATGGAAAGACTAAAGTGGAAAGACTAAAGTGGAGAGAATATAGTGGAAAGACTTTAGTGGACAGAATAAAGTGGAGTGTGTAGTGGAAAGAATAAAGTGGACATAGAATAGTGGAAAGAATAACGTGGACAGACTATAGTGGAAAGACTATAGTGGAGAGACTGTGTGGACAGAATAAAGTGGAGACTATAGTGGAAAGACTAAAGTGGAAATACTAAAGTGGACAGAGAATAGTGGAAAGACTAAAGTGGAAAGACTAAAGTGGACAGATTATAGTGGAAAGACTATAGTGGAAAGACTGTAGTGGACAGAATAAAGTGGAGACTATAGTGGAAAGACTAAAGTGGAAAGACTAAAGTGGACAGACTATAGTGGAAAGACTGAAGTGGACAGACTAAAGTGGAAAAACTAAAGTGGAAAGACTAAAGTGGACAGAGAATAGTGGAAAGAATAAAGTGGACAGACTATAGTGGAAAGACTAAAGTGGAAAGAATATAGTGGACAGAATAAAGTGGAGACTATAGGGGTAAGACTAAAGTGGACAGAGAATAGTGGAAAGACTAAAGTGGTCAGACTATGGTGGAAAGACTATAGTGGAAATACTGTAGTGGACGGAATAAAGTGGAGACTATAGTGGAAAGACTAAAGTGGACAGAGAATAGTGGAAAGACTAGTCTCCACTTTATTCTGTCCACTACAGTCTTTCCACTATAGTCTTTCCACTATAGTCTGTCAACTTTAGTCTTTCCACTATTCTCTGTCCACTTTAGGCTTTCCACTATAGTCTCCATTTTATTCTGTCCACTACAGTCTTTCCACTATAGTCTTTCCACTATAGTCTGTCCACTTTAGTCTTTCCACTTTAGTCTATCCACTATACTCTCCACTTTATTCTGTCCACTACAGTCTTTCCACTTTAGTCTTTCCACTTTAGTCTTTCCACTATAGTCTGTCTACTTTAGTCTTTCCACTATTCTCTGTCCACTTTAGTCTTTCCACTATAGTCTCCACTTTATTAAGACTGTAGTGGACAGACTAAAGTGGAGACTATAGTGGAAAGACTAAAGTGGACAGACTAAAGTGGACAGACTATACTGGAAATACTGAAGTGGACAGACTATAGTGGAAAGACTATAGTGGAGAGACTGTAGTGGACAGAATAAAGTGGAGACTATAGTGGAAAGACTAAAGTGGAAAGACTAAAGTGGACAGACTATAGTGGAAAGACTGTAGTGGAAAGACTAAAGTGGAAAAACTAAAGTGGAAAGACTAAAGTGGACAGAGAATAATGGAAAGAATAAAGTGGACAGACTATAGTGGAAAGACTACAGTGGAAAGACTGTAGTGGACAGAATAAAGTGGAGACTTTAGTGGAAAGACTAAAGTGGACAGAGAATAGTGGAAAGACTAAAGTGGAAAGACTGTAGTGGACAGAATAAAGTGGAGACTATAGTGTAAAGACTAAAGTGGAAAGACTAAAGTGGACAGACTATAGTTGAAAGACTGAAGTGGAAAGACTAAGTGGACAGACTAAAGTGGAAAGACTATAGTGGAAAAACTAAAGTGGACAGACTATAGTGGAAAGACTAAAGTGGAAAGAATATAGTGGACAGAATAAAGTGGAGACTATAGGGGTAAGACTAAAGTGGTAGTGGAAGTGGTAGTGGAAAGAATAAAGTGGACATAGAATAGTGGAAAGACTAACGTGGACAGACTATAGTGGAAAGACTATAGTGGAGAGACTGTGTGGACAGAATAAAGTGGAGACTACAGTGGAAAGACTAAAGTGGAAATACTAAAGTGGACAGAGAATAGTGGAACGACTAAAGTGGAAAGACTAAAGTGGACAGACTATAGTGGAAAGACTATAGTGGAAAGACTGTAGTGGACAGAATAAAGTGGGGACTATAGTGGAAAGACTAAAGTGGACAGAGAATAGTGGAAAGACTAAAGTGGACAGACTATAGTGGAAAGACTATAGTGGAAAGACTGTAGTGGACAGAATAAAGTGGAGACTATAGTGGAAAGAATAAAGTGGAAAGACTAAATTGGACAGACTATAGTGGAAAGACTGAAGTGGACAGACTAAAGTGGAAAAACTAAAGTGGAAAGACTAAAGTGGACAGAGAATAGTGGAAAGAATAAAGTGGACAGACTATAGTGGAAAGACTACAGTGGAAAGACTGTAGTGGACAGAATAAAGTGGAGACTTTAGTGGAAAGACTAAAGTGGACAGAGAATAGTGGAAAGACTAAAGTGGAAAGACTGTAGTGGACAGAATAAAGTGGAGATTATAGTGTAAAGACTAAAGTGGAAAGACTAAAGTGGACAGACTATAGTTGAAAGACTGAAGTGGAAAGACGAAGTGGACAGACTAAAGTGGAAAGACTATAGTGGAAAAACTAAAGTGGACAGACTATAGTGGAAAGACTAAAGTGAACAGACTGAAGTGGAAAGACTATAGTGGAAAGACTAAAGTGGAAAGAATATAGTGGACAGAATAAAGTGGAGACTATAGGGGTAAGACTAAAGTGGACAGAGAATAGTGGAAAGACTAAAGTGGACAGACTATGGTGGAAAGACTATAGTGGAAATACTGTAGTGGACGGAATAAAGTGGAGACTATAGTGGAAAGACTAAAGTGGACAGAGAATAGTGGAAAGACTAGTCTCCACTTTATTCTGTCCACTACAGTCTTTCCACTATAGTCTTTCCACTATAGTCTGTCAACTTTAGTCTTTCCACTATTCTCTGTCCACTTTAGGCTTTCCACTGTAGTCTCCATTTTATTCTGTCTACTACAGTCTTTCCACTATAGTCTTTCCACTATAGTCTGTCCACTTTAGTCTTTCCACTTCAGTCTATCCACTATACTCTCCACTTTATTCTGTCCACTACAGCCTTTCCACTTTAGTCTTTCCACTTTAGTCTTTCCACTATAGTCTGTCCACTTTAGTCTTTCCACTATTCTCTGTCCACTTTAGTCTTTCCACTATAGTCTCCACTTTATTAAGACTGTAGTGGACAGACTAAAGTGGAGACTATAGTGGAAAGACTAAAGTGGAGAGACTAAAGTGGACAGACTATACTGGAAATACTGAAGTGGACAGACTATAGTGGAAAGACTATAGTGGAGAGACTGTAGTGGACAGAATAAAGTGGAGACTATAGTGGAAAGACTAAAGTGGAAAGACTAAAGTGGACAGACTATAGTGGAAAGACTGTAGTGGAAAGACTAAAGTGGAAAAACTAAAGTGGAAAGACTAAAGTGAACAGACTGAAGTGGAAAGACTATAGTGGAAAGACTAAAGTGGAAAGAATGTAGTGGACAGAATAAAGTGGAGACTATAGGGGTAAGACTAAAGTGGACAGAGAATAGTGGAAAGACTAAAGTGGACAGACTATAGTGGAAAGACTATAGTGGAAATACTGTAGTGGACGGAATAAAGTGGAGACAGTAGTGGAAAGACTAAGTGGACAGACTATACTGGAAAGACTAAAGTGGACAGACAAAATGGAAAGACTAAAGTGGAAAGACTAAAGTGGACAGAATATAGTGGAAAGACTGTAGTGGACAGAATAAAGTGGAAAGTGTAGTGGAAAGAATAAAGTGGACATAGAATAGTGGAAAGACTAACGTGGACAGACTACAGTGGAAAGACTATAGTGGAGAGACTGTGTGGACAGAATAAAGTGGAGACTATAGTGGAAAGACTAAAGTGGAAATACTAAAGTGGACAGAGAATAGTGTAAAGACTAAAGTGGAAAGACTAAAGTAGAAAGACTGTAGTGGACAGAATAAAGTGGAGATTATAGTGTAAAGACTAAAGTGGAAAGACTAAAGTGGACAGACTATAGTTGAAAGACTGAAGTGGAAAGACGAAGTGGACAGACTAAAGTTGAAAGACTATAGTGGAAAAACTAAAGTGGACAGACTATAGTGGAAAGACTAAAGTGAACAGACTGAAGTGGAAAGACTATAGTGGAAAGACTAAAGTGGAAAGAATATAGTGGACAGAATAAAGTGGAGACTATAGGGGTAAGACTAAAGTGGACAGAGAATAGTGGAAAGACTAAAGTGGACAGACTATGGTGGAAAGACTATAGTGGAAATACTGTAGTGGACGGAATAAAGTGGAGACTATAGTGGAAAGACTAAAGTGGACAGAGAATAGTGGAAAGACTAGTCTCCACTTTATTCTGTCCACTACAGTCTTTCCACTATAGTCTTTTCACTATAGTCTGTCAACTTTAGTCTTTCCACTATTCTCTGTCCACTTTAGGCTTTCCACTATAGTCTCCATTTTATTCTGTCCACTACAGTCTTTCCACTATAGTCTTTCCACTATAGTCTGTCCACTTTAGTCTTTCCACTTTAGTCTATCCACTATACTCTCCACTTTATTCTGTCCACTACAGCCTTTCCACTTTAGTCTTTCCACTTTAGTCTTTCCACTATAGTCTGTCCACTTTAGTCTTTCCACTATTCTCTGTCCACTTTAGTCTTTCCACTATAGTCTCCACTTTATTAAGACTGTAGTGGACAGACTAAAGTGGAGACTATAGTGGAAAGACTAAAGTGGAGAGACTAAAGTGGACAGACTATACTGGAAATACTGAAGTGGACAGACTATAGTGGAAAGACTATAGTGGAGAGACTGTAGTGGACAGAATAAAGTGGAGACTATAGTGGAAAGACTAAAGTGGAAAGACTAAAGTGGACAGACTAAAGTGGAAAGACTGTAGTGGAAAGACTAAAGTGGAAAAACTAAAGTGGAAAGACTATAGTGGAAAGACTAAAGTGAACAGACTGAAGTGGAAAGACTATAGTGGAAAGACTAAAGTGGAAAGAATGTAGTGGACAGAATAAAGTGGAGACTATAGGGGTAAGACTAAAGTGGACAGAGAATAGTGGAAAGACTAAAGTGGACAGACTATAGTGGAAAGACTATAGTGGAAATACTGTAGTGGACGGAATAAAGTGGAGACAATAGTGGAAAGACTAAGTGGACAGACTATACTGGAAAGACTAAAGTGGACAGACAAAATGGAAAGACTAAAGTGGAAAGACTAAAGTGGACAGAATATAGTGGAAAGACTGTAGTGGACAGAATAAAGTGGAGAGTGTAGTGGAAAGAATAAAGTGGACATAGAATAGTGGAAAGACTAACGTGGACAGACTACAGTGGAAAGACTATAGTGGAGAGACTGTGTGGACAGAATAAAGTGGAGACTATAGTGGAAAGACTAAAGTGGAAATACTAAAGTGGACAGAGAATAGTGGAAAGACTAAAGTGGAAAGACTAAAGTGGACAGACTATAGTGGAAAGACTATAGTGGAAAGACTGTAGTGGACAGAATAAAGTGGAGACTATAGTGGAAAGACTAAAGTGGACAGAGAATAGTGAAAGACTAAAGTGGCCAGACTATAGTGGAAAGACTATAGTGGAAAGACTGTAGTGGACAGAATAAAGTGGAGACTATAGTGGAAAGACTAAAGTGGAAACACTAAAGTGGACAGACTATAGTGGAAAGACTGAAGTGGACAGACTAAAGTGGAAAAACTAAAGTGGAAAGACTAAAGTGGACGGAGAATAGTGGAAAGAATAAAGTGGACAGACTATAGTGGAAAGACTACAGTGGAAAGACTTTAGTGGACAGAATAAAGTGGAGACTTTAGTGGAAAGACTAAAGTGGACAGAGAATAGTGGAAAGACTAAAGTGGAAAGACAGTAGTGGACAGAATAAAGTGGAGACTATAGTGTAAAGACTAAAGTGGAAAGACTAAAGTGGACAGACTATAGTTGAAAGACTGAAGTGGAAAGACTAAGTGGACAGACTAAAGTGGAAAGACTATAGTGGAAAAACTAAAGTGGACAGACTATAGTGGAAAGACTAAAGTGAACAGACTGAAGTGGAAAGACTATAGTGGAAAGACTAAAGTGGAAAGAATATAGTGGACAGAATAAAGTGGAGACTATAGGGGTAAGACTAAAGTGGACAGAGAATAGTGGAAAGACTAAAGTGGACAGACTATAGTGGAAAGACAATAGTGGAAATACTGTAGTGGACGGAATAAAGTGGAGACAATAGTGGAAAGACTAAAGTGGACAGAGAATAGTGGAAAGACTAAAGTGGAAAGACTGTAGTGGACAGAATAAAGTGGAGAGTATAGTGGATAGACTAAAGTGGAAAGACTAAAGTGGACAGACTATAGTGGAAAGGCTATAGTGGAAAGACTGTAGTGGACAGAATAAAATGGAGACTATAGTGGAAAGCCTAAAGTGGACAGAGAATAGTGGAAAGACTAAAGTTGACAGACTATAGTGGAAAGACTATAGTGGAAAGACTGTAGTGGACAGAATAAAGTGGAGACTATAGTGGAAAGACTAAAGTGGACAGAGAATAGTGGAAAGACTATAGTGGACAGACTATAGTTGAAAGACTATAGTGGAAAAAATGTAGTGGACAGAATAAAGTGGAGACTATAGTGGAAAGACTAAAGTGGACAGAGAATAGTGAAAAGACTAAAGTGGAAAGAATGTAGTGGACAGAATAAAGTGGAGACTATAGTGGAAAGACTAAAGTGGAAAGACTAAAGTGGACAGACTATAGTGGAAAGACTGAAGTTGAAAGACTCAGTGGACAGACTAAAGTGTACACACTGAAGTGGAAAGAATAAAGTGGAAAGACTAAAGTGGAAAGACTAAAGTGGACAGACTATAGTGGAAAGACTAAAGTGGACAGACTAAAGTGGAAAAACTAAAGTGGAAAGACTAAAGTGGACAGACTATAGTGGAAAGACTATAGTGGAAAGACTGTAGTGGACAGAACAAAGTGGAGACTATAGTGGAAAGACTAAAGTGGACAGACTATAGTGGAAAGACTATAGTGGAAAGACTTCAGTGTACATAATAAAGTGGAGACTATAGTGGAAAGACTAAAGTGGACAGAGAATAGTGGAAAGACTTTAAGTGGACAGACTATAGTGGAAAAATTAAAGTGTAAAGACTAAAGTGAACCGAGAATAGTGGAAAGACAAAAGTGAAAAGAATGTTGTGGACAGAACAAAGTGGAGACTATAGTGGAAAGACTAAAGTGGACAGACTATAGTGGAAAGACTATAGTGGAAAGACTTCAGTGTACATAATAAAGTGGAGACTATAGTGGAAAGACTAAAGTGGACAGAGAATAGTGGAAAGACTAAAGTGGACAGACTATAGTGGAAATACTGAAGTGGAAAGACTCTGTGGACAGACTAAAGTGGAAAGACTAAAGTGGACGGACTACAGTGGAAAGACTATAGTGGAAAGACTATAGTGGAGAGACTGTGTGGACAGAATAAAGTGGAGACTACAGTGGAAAGACTAAAGTGGAAATACTAAAGTGGACAGAGAATAGTGGAAAGACTAAAGTGGAAAGACTAAAGTGGACAGACTATAGTGGAAAGACTATAGTGGAAAGACTGTAGTGGACAGAATAAAGTGGGGACTATAGTGGAAAGACTAAAGTGGACAGAGAATAGTGGAAAGACTAAAGTGGACAGACTATAGTGGAAAGACTATAGTGGAAAGACTGTAGTGGACAGAATAAAGTGGAGACTATAGTGGAAAGACTAAAGTGGAAAGACTAAAGTGGACAGACTATAGTGGAAAGACTGAAGTGGACAGACTAAAGTGGAAAAACTAAAGTGGAAAGACTAAAGTGGACAGAGAATAGTGGAAAGAATAAAGTGGACAGACTATAGTGGAAAGACTACAGTGGAAAGACTGTAGTGGACAGAATAAAGTGGAGACTTTAGTGGAAAGACTAAAGTGGACAGAGCATAGTGGAAAGACTAAAGTGGAAAGACTGTAGTGGACAGAATAAAGTGTAGACTATAGTGTAAAGACTAAAGTGGAAAGACTAAAGTGGACAGACTATAGTTGAAAGACTGAAGTGGAAAGACTAAGTGGACAGACTAAAGTGGAAAGACTATAGTGGAAAAACTAAAGTGGACAGACTATAGTGGAAAGACTAAAGTGAACAGACTGAAGTGGAAAGACTATAGTGGAAAGACTAAAGTGGAAAGAATATAGTGGACAGAATAAAGTGGAGACTATAGGGGTAAGACTAAAGTGGACAGAGAATAGTGGAAAGACTAAAGTGGAAAGAATATAGTGGACTGAATAAAGTGGAGACTATAGGGGTAAGACTAAAGTGGACAGAGAATAGTGGAAAGACTAAAGGGGACAGACTATAGTGGAAAGACTATAGTGGAAATACTGTAGTGGACGGAATAAAGTGGAGACAATAGTGGAAAGACTAAGTGGACAGACTATACTGGAAAGACTAAAGTGGACCGACAAAATGGAAAGACTAAAGTGGAAAGACTAAAGTGGACAGAATAGTCCACTTAGTCCACTTAGTCCAGTGGTCCACTTAGTCTTTCCACTTCAGTCTTTCAACTATAGTCTGTCCACTTTAGTCTTTCCACTTTAGTCTTTCCACTATAGTCTTAGTCTTACCCCTATAGTCTCCACTTTATTCTGTCCACTATATTCTTTCCACTTTAGTCTTTCCACTATAGTCTTTCCACTTCAGTCTGTTCACTTTAGTCTTTCCACTATAGTCTGTCCACTTTAGTTTTTCCACTATAGTCTTTCCACTTTAGTCTGACTATGGTGGAAAGACTATAGTGGAAATACTGTAGTGGACGGAATAAAGTGGAGACTATAGTGGAAAGACTAAAGTGAACAGACTGAAGTGGAAAGACTATAGTGGAAAGACTAAAGTGGAAAGAATATAGTGGACAGAATAAAGTGGAGACTATAGGGGTAAGACTAAAGTGGACAGAGAATAGTGGAAAGACTAAAGGGGACAGACTATAGTGGAAAGACTATAGTGGAAATACTGTAGTGGACGGAATAAAGTGGAGACAATAGTGGAAAGACTAAGTGGACAGACTATACTGGAAAGACTAAAGTGGACCGACAAAATGGAAAGACTAAAGTGGAAAGACTAAAGTGGACAGAATAGTCCACTTAGTCCACTTAGTCCAGTGGTCCACTTAGTCTTTCCACTTCAGTCTTTCAACTATAGTCTGTCCACTTTAGTCTTTCCACTTTAGTCTTTCCACTATAGTCTCCACTTTATTCTGTCCACTACAGTCTGTCCACTATAGTCTTTCCACTATAGTCTGTCCACTTTAGTCTTTCCACTATTCTCTGTCCACTTTATTCTTTCCAATATACTCTCCACTTTATTCTGTCCACTTTAGTCTTTCCACTTTAGTCTTTCCACTATAGTCTCCACTTTATTCTGTCCACTACAGTCTTTCCACTATAGTCTTTCAACTATAGTCTGTCCACTTTAGTCTTTCCACTATTCTCTGTCCACTTTGATCTTTCCACTATAGTCTCCACTTTATTCTGTCCACTACAGTCTTTCCACTATCGTCTTTCAACTATAGTCTGTCCACTTTAGTCTTTCCACTTTAGTCTTTCCACTATTCTCTGTCCACTTTAGTATTTCCACTTTAGTCTTTCCACTATAGTCTCCACTTTATTCTGTCCACTCCAGTCTCTCCACTATAGTCTTTCCACTATAGTCTGTCCACTTTAGTCTTTCAACTATTCTCTGTCCACTTTATTCTTTCCACTATCCTCTCCACTTTATTCTGTCCACTACAGTCTTTCCACTATAGTCTGTCCACTTTAGTCTTTCCACTTTGGTCTTTCCATTTTAGTCTGTCCACTTTATATTTTCCACTATAGTCTGTCCACTTTAGTCTTTCCACTATTCTCTGTCCACTTTAGTCTTTCCACTATAGTCTCAATTTTATTCTGTCCACTACAGTCTTTCCACTATAGTCTTTCCACTATAGTCTGTCCACTATAGTCTTTCCACTATAGTCTGTCCACTTTAGTCTTTCCACTTTAGTCTATCCACTATACTCTCCACTTTATTCTGTCCACTACAGCCTTTCCACTTTAGTTTTTCCACTTTAGTCTTTCCACTATAGTCTGTCCACTTTAGTCTTTCCACTATTCTCTGTCCACTTTAGTCTTTCCACTATTCTCTGTCCACTTTAGTCTTTCCACTATAGTCTCCACTTTATTAAGACTGTAGTGGACAGACTAAAGTGGAGACTATAGTGGAAAGACTAAAGTGGAGAGACTAAAGTGGACAGACTATACTGGAAATACTGAAGTGGACAGACTATAGTGGAAAGACTATAGTGGAGAGACTGTAGTGGACAGAATAAAGTGGAGACTACAGTGGAAAGACTAAAGTGGAAAGACTAAAGTGGACAGACTATAGTGGAAAGACTGTAGTGGAAAGACTAAAGTGGAAAAACTAAAGTGGAAAGACTAAAGTGGACAGAGAATAGTGGAAAGAATAAAGTGGACAGACTATAGTGGAAAGACTACAGTGGAAGACTGTAGTGGACAGAATAAAGTGGAGACTTTAGTGGAAAGACTGAAGTGGACAGAGAATAGTGGAAAGACTAAAGTGGAAAGACTGTAGTGGACAGAATAAAGTGGAGACTATAGTGGAAAGAATAAAGTGGAAAGACTAAAGTGGACAGACTATAGTTGAAAGACTGAAGTGGAAAGACTAAGTGGACAGACTAAAGTGGAAAGACTATAGTGGAAAAACTAAAGTGGACAGACTATAGTGGAAAGACTAAAGTGAACAGACTGAAGTGGAAAGACTATAGTGGAAAGACTAAAGTGGAAAGAATATAGTGGACAGAATAAAGTGGAGACTATAGGGGTAAGACTAAAGTGGACAGAGAATAGTGGAAAGACTAAAGTGGACAGACTATAGTGGAAAGACTATAGTGGAAATACTGTAGTGGACGGAATAAAGTGGAGACAATAGTGGAAAGACTAAGTGGACAGACTATACTGGAAAGACTAAAGTGGACAGACAAAATGGAAAGACTAAAGTGGAAAGACTAAAGTGGACAGAATATAGTGGAAAGACTGTAGTGGACAGAATAAAGTGGAGAGTGTAGTGGAAAGAATAAAGTGGAAATACTAAAGTGGACAGAGAATAGTGGAAAGACTAAAGTGGAAAGACTAAAGTGGACAGACTATAGTGGAAAGACTATAGTGGAAAGACTGTAGTGGACAGAATAAATTGGAGACTATAGTGGAAAGACTAAAGTGGACAGAGAATAGTGGAAAGACTAAACTGGACAGACTATAGTGGAAAGACTATAGTGGAAAAACTGTAGTGGACAGAATAAAGTGGAGACTATAGTGGAAAGACTAAAGTGGAAATACTAAAGTGGACAGAGAATAGTGGAAAGACTAAAGTGGAAAGACTAAAGTGGACAGACTATAGTGGAAAGACTATAGTGGAAAGACTGTAGTGGACAGAATAAAGTGGAGACTATAGTGGAAAGACCAAAGTGGACAGAGAATAGTGGAAAGACTAAAGTGGACAGACTATAGTGGAAAGACTATAGTGGAAAGACTGTAGTGGACAGAATAAAGTGGAGACTATAGTGGAAAGACTAAAGTGGAAAGACTAAAGTGGACAGACTATAGTGGAAAGACTGAAGTGGACAGACTAAAGTGGAAAAACTAAAGTAGAAAGACTAAAGTGGACAGAGAATAGTGGAAAGAATAAAGTGGACAGACTATAGTGGAAAGACTACAGTGGAAAGACTGTAGTGGACAGAATAAAGTGGAGACTTTAGTGGAAAGACTAAAGTGGACAGAGAATAGTGGAAAGACTAAAGTGGAAAGACAGTAGTGGACAGAATAAAGTGGAGACTATAGTGTAAAGACTAAAGTGGAAAGACTAAAGTGGACAGACTATAGTTGAAAGACTGAAGTGGAAAGACTAAGTGGACAGACTAAAGTGGAAAGACTATAGTGGAAAAACTAAAGTGGACAGACTATAGTGGAAAGACTAAAGTGGAAAGAATATAGTGGACAGAATAAAGTGGAGACTATAGGGGTAAGACTAAAGTGGACAGAGAATAGTGGAAAGACTAAAGTGGACAGACTATAGTGGAAAGACAATAGTGGAAATACTGTAGTGGACGGAATAAAGTGGAGACAATAGTGGAAAGACTAAAGTGGACAGAGAATAGTGGAAAGACTAAAGTGGAAAGACTGTAGTGGACAGAATAAAGTGGAGAGTATAGTGGATAGACTACTAAAGTGGAAAGACTAAAGTGGACAGACTATAGTGGAAAGACTATAGTGGAAAGACTGTAGTGGACAGAATAAAATGGAGACTATTGTGGAAAGCCTAAAGTGGACAGAGAATAAAGAAAGACTAAAGTTGACAGACTATAGTGGAAAGACTATAGTGGAAAGACTGTAGTGGACAGAATAAAGTGGAGACTATAGTGGAAAGACTAAAGTGGACAGAGAATAGTGGAAAGACTATAGTGGACAGACTATAGTTGAAAGACTATAGTGGAAAAAATGTAGTGGACAGAATAAAGTGGAGACTATAGTGGAAAGACTAAAGTGGACAGAGAATAGTGAAAAGACTAAAGTGGAAAGAATGTAGTGGACAGAATAAAGTGGAGACTATAGTGGAAAGACTAAAGTGGAAAGACTAAAGTGGACAGACTATAGTGGAAAGACTGAAGTTGAAAGACTCAGTGGACAGACTAAAGTGTACACACTGAAGTGGAAAGAATAAAGTGGAAAGACTAAAGTGGAAAGACTAAAGTGGACAGACTATAGTGGAAAGACTAAAGTGGACAGACTAAAGTGGAAAAACTAAAGTGGAAAGACTTAAGTGGACAGACTCTTCTGGAAAGACTATAGTGGAAAGACTGTAGTGGACAGAACAAAGTGGAGACTATAGTGGAAAGACTAAAGTGGACAGACTATAGTGGAAAGACTATAGTGGAAAGACTTCAGTGTACATAATAAAGTGGAGACTATAGTGGAAAGACTAAAGTGGACAGAGAATAGTGGAAAGACTTTAAGTGGACAGACTATAGTGGAAAAATTATAGTGGAAAGACTGTAGTGGACAGAATAAAGTGGAGACTATAGTGGAAAGATTAAAGTGTAAAGACTAAAGCGAACCGAGAATAGTGGAAAGACAAAAGTGGAAAGAATGTAGTGGACAGAATAGAGTGGAGACTATAGTGGAAAGACTAAAGTGGAAAGACTAAAGTGGACAGACTATAGTGGAAATACTGAAGTGGAAAGACTCTGTGGACAGACTAAAGTGGAAAGACTAAAGTGGACGGACTACAGTGGAAAGACTATAGTGGAAAGACTGTAGTGGACAGAATAAAATTGAGACTATAGTGGAAAGACTAAAGTGGACAGAGAATAGTGGAAAGACTAAAGTGGACAGACTATAGTGGAAAATATAAAGTGGACAGACTAAAATGGAAAGACCAAAGTGGAAAGACTAAAGTGGACAGACTATAGTGGAAAGACTGTAGTGGACAGAATAAAGTGGAGAGTATAGTGGAAAGAATAAAGTGGACAGAGAATAGTTGAAAGACTAAAGTGGACCGACTATAGTGGAAAGACTATAGTGGAGAGACTGTAGTGGACAGAATAAAGTGGAGACTATAGTGGAAAGACTAAAGTGGAAATACTAAAGTGGACAGAGAATAGTGGAAAGACTAAAGTGGACAGACTATAGTTGAAAGACGATAGTGGAAAGACTGTAGTGGACAGAATAAAGTGGAGACTATAGTGGAAAGATCAAAGTGGACAGAGAATAGTGGAAAGACTAAAGTGGACAGACTATAGTTGAAAGACTATAGTGGAAAGACTGTAGTGGACAGAATAAAGTGGAGACTATAGTGGAAAGACTAAAGTGGAAAGACTAAAGTGGAGAGACTATAGTGGAAAGACTGTAGTGGACAGAATAAAATGTAGACTATAGTGGAAAGACTAAAGTGGACAGAGAATGTTGGAAAGAATAAAGTGGACAGACTATAGTGGAAAGACTACAGTGGAAAGACTGTAGTGGACAGGATAAAGTGGAGACTATAGTGGAAAGACTAAAGTGGACAGACTATAGTGGAAAGACTATAGTGGAAAGACTGTAGTGGACTGAATGAAGTGGAGACTATAGTGGAAAGACTAAAGTGGACAGACTATAATGGAAAGACTATAGTGGAAAGACTGTAGTGGGCAGAATAAAGTGGAGACTATAGTGGAAAGACTAAAGTGGACAGAGAATAGTGGAAAGACTAAAGTGGACAGACTATAGTGGAAATACTAAAGTGGACAGACTAAAGTGGAAAGACTAAATTGGAAAGACTAAAGTGGACAGACTATAGTGGAAAGACTGTAGTGGACAAAATAAAGTGGAAAGACTATAGTGGAAAGACTGTAGTGGACAGAATAAAGTGGAGACTATAGTGGAAAGAATAAAGTGGACAGAGAATAGTGGAAAGACTAAAGTGGACAGACTATAGTGGAAAGACTATAGTGGAGAGACTGTAGTGGACAGAATAAAGTGGAGACTATAGTGGAAAGACTAAAGTGGACAGAGAATAGTGGAAAGACTAAAGTGGACAGACTATAGTGGAAAAACTAAAGTGGACAGACTAAAACGGAAAGACTAAAGTGGAAAGACTAAAGTGGACAGACTATAGTGGAAACACTGTAGTGGACAGAATAAAGTGGAGAGTATATTGGAAAGAATAAAGTGGACAGAGAATAGTGGAAAGACTAAAGTGGATAGACTATAGTGGAAAGACTATAGTGGAGAGACTGTAGTGGACAGAATAAAGTGGAGACTATAGTGGAAAGACTAAAGTGGAAATACTAAAGTGGACAGGGAATAGTGGAAAGACTAAAGTGGAAAGACTAAAGTGGACAGACTATAGTGGAAAGACTATAGTGGAAAGACTGTAGTGGACAGAATAAAGTGGAGACTATAGTGGAAAGACTAAAGTGGACAGAGAATAGTGGAAAGACTAAAGTGGACAGACTATAGTGGAAAGACTATAGTGGAAAGACTGTAGTGGACAGAATAAAGTGGAGACTATAGTGGAAAGACTAAAGTGGAAAGACTAAAGTGGACAGACTATAGTGGAAAGACTGTAGTGGACAGACTAAAGTGGAGACTATAGTGGAAAGACTAAAGTGGAGAGACTAAAGTGGACAGACTATAGTGGAAAGACTGAAGTGGACAGACTATAGTGGAAAGACTATAGTGGAGAGACTGTAGTGGACAGAATAAAGAGGAGACTATAGTGGAAAGACTAAAGTGGAAAGACTAAAGTGGACAGACTATAGTGGAAAGACTGTAGTGGAAAGACTAAAGTGGACAGACTAAAGTTGAAAGACTAAAGTGGAAAGATTATAGTGGACAGACTATAGCGGAAAGACTATAGTGGAAAGACTGTAGTGGACAGAATAAAGTGGAGACTACAGTGGAAAGACTAAAGCGGACAGAGAATAGTGGAAAGACTAAAGTGGACAGACTATAGTGGAAAGACTATAGTGGAAAAACTGTAGTGGACAGAATAAAGTGGAGAATATAGTGGAAAGACTAAAGTGGAAAGACTAAAGTGGACAGACTATAGTGGAAATACTGTAGTGGACGGAATAAAGTGGAGACTATAGTGGAAAGACTAAAGTGGACAGAGAATAGTGGAAAGACTAGTCTCCACTTTATTCTGTCCACTACAGTCTTTCCACTATAGTCTTTCCACTATAGTCTGTCAACTTTAGTCTTTCCACTATTCTCTGTCCACTTTAGGCTTTCCACTATAGTCTCCATTTTATTCTGTCCAATACAGTCTTTCCATTATAGTCTTTCCACTATAGTCTGTCCACTTTAGTCTTTCCACTTTAGTCTATCCACTATACTCTCCACTTTATTCTGTCCACAACAGTCTTTCTGCTTTAGTCTTTCCACTTTAGTCTTTCCACTATAGTCTGTCCACTTTAGTCTTTCCACTATTCTCTGTCCACTTTAGTCTTTCCACTATAGTCTCCACTTTATTAAGACTGTAGTGGACAGACTAAAGTGGAGACTATAGTGGAAAGACTAAAGTGGAGAGACTATAGTGGACAGACTATACTGGAAATATTGAAGTGGACAGACTATAGTGGAAAGACTATAGTGGAGAGACTGTAGTGGACAGAATAAAGTGGAGACTATAGTGGAAAGACTAAAGTGGAAAGACTAAAGTTGACAGACTATAGTGGAAAGACTGTAGTGGAAAGACTAAAGTGGACAGACTAAAGTGGAAAGACTAAAGTGGAAAGACTATAGTGCAAAGACTAAAGTGGACAAACTAAAGACTAAAGTGGACAGACTATAGTGGAAAGACTATAGTGGAAAGGCTGTAGTGGACAGAATAAAGTGGAGACTATAGTGGAAAGACTAAAGTGGACAGAGAATAATGGAAAGACTAAATTGGACAGACTATAGTGGAAAGACTATAGTGGAAAGACTGTAGTGGACAGAATAAAGTGGAGACTATAGTGGAAAGACTAAAGTGGAAAGACTAAAGTGGACAGACTATAGTGGAAAGACTGAAGTGGACAGACTAAAGTGGAAAAACTAAAGTGGAAAGACTAAAGTGGACAGAGAATAGTGGAAAGAATAAAGTGGACAGACTCTAGTGGAAAGACTACAGTGGAAAGACTGTAGTGGACAGAATAAAGTGGAGACTATAGTGGAAAGACTAAAGTGGAAAGACTAAAGTGGAAAGACTAAAGTGGACAGACTATAGTGGAAAGACTGAAGTGGACAGAATAAAGTGGAGAGTATAGTGGAAAGAATAAAGTGGACAGAGAATAGTGGAAAGACTAAAGTGGACAGACTATAGTGGAGACTACAGTGGAAAGAGTGTAGTGGACAGAATAAAGTGGAGACTATAGTGGAAAGACTAAAGTGGACAGAGAATAGTGGAAAGACTAAAGTGGAAAGACTGTAGTGGACAGAATAAAGTGGAAAGACTATAGTGGAAAGACTAAAGTGGACAGAGAATAGTGGAAAGACTAAAGGGTACAGACTATAGTGGAAAGACTAAAGTGGACAGACTAAAGTGGACAGACTATAGTGGAAATACTGTAGTGGACAGAATAAAGTGGAGAGTATAGTGGAAAGAATAAAGTGGACAGAGAATAGTGGAAAGACTAAAGTGGACAGACTATAGTGGAAAGATTAAAGTGTAAAGACTAAAGCGAACCGAGAATAGTGGAAAGACAAAAGTGGAAAGAATGTAGTGGACAGAATAGAGTGGAGACTATAGTGGAAAGACTAAAGTGGAAAGACTAAAGTGGACAGACTATAGTGGAAATACTGAAGTGGAAAGACTCTGTGGACAGACTAAAGTGGAAAGACTAAAGTGGACGGACTACAGTGGAAAGACTATAGTGGAAAGACTGTAGTGGACAGAATAAAATTGAGACTATAGTGGAAAGACTAAAGTGGACAGAGAATAGTGGAAAGACTAAAGTGGACAGACTATAGTGGAAAATATAAAGTGGACAGACTAAAATGGAAAGACCAAAGTGGAAAGACTAAAGTGGACAGACTATAGTGGAAAGACTGTAGTGGACAGAATAAAGTGGAGAGTATAGTGGAAAGAATAAAGTGGACAGAGAATAGTTGAAAGACTAAAGTGGACAGACTATAGTGGAAAGACTATAGTGGAGAGACTGTAGTGGACAGAATAAAGTGGAGACTATAGTGGAAAGACTAAAGTGGAAATACTAAAGTGGACAGAGAATAGTGGAAAGACTAAAGTGGAAAGACTAAAGTGGACAGACTATAGTTGAAAGACGATAGTGGAAAGACTGTAGTGGACAGAATAAAGTGGAGACTATAGTGGAAAGATCAAAGTGGACAGAGAATAGTGGAAAGACTATAGTGGAAAGACTGTAGTGGACAGAATAAAATGTAGACTATAGTGGAAAGACTAAAGTGGACAGAGAATGTTGGAAAGAATAAAGTGGACAGACTATAGTGGAAAGACTACAGTGGAAAGACTGTAGTGGACAGGATAAAGTGGAGACTATAGTGGAAAGACTAAAGTGGACAGACTATAGTGGAAAGACTATAGTGGAAAGACTGTAGTGGACTGAATGAAGTGGAGACTATAGTGGAAAGACTAAAGTGGACAGACTATAATGGAAAGACTATAGTGGAAAGACTGTAGTGGGCAGAATAAAGTGGAGACTATAGTGGAAAGACTAAAGTGGACAGAGAATAGTGGAAAGACTAAAGTGGACAGACTATAGTGGAAATACTAAAGTGGACAGACTAAAGTGGAAAGACTAAATTGGAAAGACTAAAGTGGACAGACTATAGTGGAAAGACTGTAGTGGACAGAATAAAGTGGAAAGACTATAGTGGAAAGACTGTAGTGGACAGAATAAAGTGGAGACTATAGTGGAAAGAATAAAGTGGACAGAGAATAGTGGAAAGACTAAAGTGGACAGACTATAGTGGAAAGACTATAGTGGAGAGACTGTAGTGGACAGAATAAAGTGGAGACTATAGTGGAAAGACTAAAGTGGACAGAGAATAGTGGAAAGACTAAAGTGGACAGACTATAGTGGAAAGACTGAAGTGGACAGACTAAAGTGGAAAAACTAAAGTGGAAAGACTAAAGTGGACAGAGAATAGTGGAAAGAATAAAGTGGACAGACTCTAGTGGAAAGACTACAGTGGAAAGACTGTAGTGGACAGAATAAAGTGGAGACTATAGTGGAAAGACTAAAGTGGAAAGACTAAAGTGGAAAGACTAAAGTGGACAGACTATAGTGGAAAGACTGAAGTGGACAGAATAAAGTGGAGAGTATAGTGGAAAGAATAAAGTGGACAGAGAATAGTGGAAAGACTAAAGTGGACAGACTATAGTGGAGAGACTACAGTGGAAAGAGTGTAGTGGACAGAATAAAGTGGAGACTATAGTGGAAAGACTAAAGTGGACAGAGAATAGTGGAAAGACTAAAGTGGAAAGACTGTAGTGGACAGAATAAAGTGGAAAGACTATAGTGGAAAGACTAAAGTGGACAGAGAATAGTGGAAAGACTAAAGGGTACAGACTATAGTGGAAAGACTAAAGTGGACAGACTAAAGTGGACAGACTATAGTGGAAATACTGTAGTGGACAGAATAAAGTGGAGAGTATAGTGGAAAGAATAAAGTGGACAGAGAATAGTGGAAAGACTAAAGTGGACAGACTATAGTGGAAAGATTAAAGTGTAAAGACTAAAGCGAACCGAGAATAGTGGAAAGACAAAAGTGGAAAGAATGTAGTGGACAGAATAGAGTGGAGACTATAGTGGAAAGACTAAAGTGGAAAGACTAAAGTGGACAGACTATAGTGGAAATACTGAAGTGGAAAGACTCTGTGGACAGACTAAAGTGGAAAGACTAAAGTGGACGGACTACAGTGGAAAGACTATAGTGGAAAGACTGTAGTGGACAGAATAAAATTGAGACTATAGTGGAAAGACTAAAGTGGACAGAGAATAGTGGAAAGACTAAAGTGGACAGACTATAGTGGAAAATATAAAGTGGACAGACTAAAATGGAAAGACCAAAGTGGAAAGACTAAAGTGGACAGACTATAGTGGAAAGACTGTAGTGGACAGAATAAAGTGGAGAGTATAGTGGAAAGAATAAAGTGGACAGAGAATAGTTGAAAGACTAAAGTGGACAGACTATAGTGGAAAGACTATAGTGGAGAGACTGTAGTGGACAGAATAAAGTGGAGACTATAGTGGAAAGACTAAAGTGGAAATACTAAAGTGGACAGAGAATAGTGGAAAGACTAAAGTGGAAAGACTAAAGTGGACAGACTATAGTTGAAAGACGATAGTGGAAAGACTGTAGTGGACAGAATAAAGTGGAGACTATAGTGGAAAGATCAAAGTGGACAGAGAATAGTGGAAAGACTAAAGTGGACAGACTATAGTTGAAAGACTATAGTGGAAAGACTGTAGTGGACAGAATAAAGTGGACACTATAGTGGAAAGACTAAAGTGGAAAGACTAAAGTGGAGAGACTATAGTGGAAAGACTGTAGTGGACAGAATAAAATGTAGACTATAGTGGAAAGACTAAAGTGGACAGAGAATGTTGGAAAGAATAAAGTGGACAGACTATAGTGGAAAGACTACAGTGGAAAGACTGTAGTGGACATGATAAAGTGGAGACTATAGTGGAAAGACTAAAGTGGACAGACTATAGTGGAAAGACTATAGTGGAAAGACTGTAGTGGACTGAATGAAGTGGAGACTATAGTGGAAAGACTAAAGTGGACAGACTATAATGGAAAGACTATAGTGGAAAGACTGTAGTGGGCAGAATAAAGTGGAGACTATAGTGGAAAGACTAAAGTGGACAGAGAATAGTGGAAAGACTAAAGTGGACAGACTATAGTGGAAATACTAAAGTGGACAGACTAAAGTGGAAAGACTAAATTGGAAAGACTAAAGTGGACAGACTATAGTGGAAAGACTGTAGTGGACAGAATAAAGTGGAAAGACTATAGTGGAAAGACTGTAGTGGACAGAATAAAGTGGAGACTATAGTGGAAAGAATAAAGTGGACAGAGAATAGTGGAAAGACTAAAGTGGACAGACTATAGTGGAAAGACTATAGTGGAGAGACTGTAGTGGACAGAATAAAGTGGAGACTATAGTGGAAAGACTAAAGTGGACAGAGAATAGTGGAAAGACTAAAGTGGACAGACTATAGTGGAAAGACTAAAGTGGACAGACTAAAACGGAAAGACTAAAGTGGAAAGACTAAAGTGGACAGACTATAGTGGAAACACTGTAGTGGACAGAATAAAGTGGAGAGTATATTGGAAAGAATAAAGTGGACAGAGAATAGTGGAAAGACTAAAGTGGATAGACTATAGTGGAAAGACTATAGTGGAGAGACTGTAGTGGACAGAATAAAGTGGAGACTATAGTGGAAAGACTAAAGTGGAAATACTAAAGTGGACAGGGAATAGTGGAAAGACTAAAGTGGAAAGACTAAAGTGGACAGACTATAGTGGAAAGACTATAGTGGAAAGACTGTAGTGGACAGAATAAAGTGGAGACTATAGTGGAAAGACTAAAGTGGACAGAGAATAGTGGAAAGACTAAAGTGGACAGACTATAGTGGAAAGACTATAGTGGAAAGACTGTAGTGGACAGAATAAAGTGGAGACTATAGTGGAAAGACTAAAGTGGAAAGACTAAAGTGGACAGACTATAGTGGAAAGACTGTAGTGGACAGACTAAAGTGGAGACTATAGTGGAAAGACTAAAGTGGAGAGACTAAAGTGGACAGACTATAGTGGAAAGACTGAAGTGGACAGACTATAGTGGAAAGACTATAGTGGAGAGACTGTAGTGGACAGAATAAAGAGGAGACTATAGTGGAAAGACTAAAGTGGAAAGACTAAAGTGGACAGACTATAGTGGAAAGACTGTAGTGGAAAGACTAAAGTGGACAGACTAAAGTTGAAAGACTAAAGTGGAAAGATTATAGTGGACAGACTATAGCGGAAAGACTATAGTGGAAAGACTGTAGTGGACAGAATAAAGTGGAGACTACAGTGGAAAGACTAAAGCGGACAGAGAATAGTGGAAAGACTAAAGTGGACAGACTATAGTGGAAAGACTATAGTGGAAAAACTGTAGTGGACAGAATAAAGTGGAGAATATAGTGGAAAGACTAAAGTGGAAAGACTAAAGTGGACAGACTATAGTGGAAATACTGTAGTGGACGGAATAAAGTGGAGACTATAGTGGAAAGACTAAAGTGGACAGAGAATAGTGGAAAGACTAGTCTCCACTTTATTCTGTCCACTACAGTCTTTCCACTATAGTCTTTCCACTATAGTCTGTCAACTTTAGTCTTTCCACTATTCTCTGTCCACTTTAGGCTTTCCACTATAGTCTCCATTTTATTCTGTCCAATACAGTCTTTCCATTATAGTCTTTCCACTATAGTCTGTCCACTTTAGTCTTTCCACTTTAGTCTATCCACTATACTCTCCACTTTATTCTGTCCACAACAGTCTTTCTGCTTTAGTCTTTCCACTTTAGTCTTTCCACTATAGTCTGTCCACTTTAGTCTTTCCACTATTCTCTGTCCACTTTAGTCTTTCCACTATAGTCTCCACTTTATTAAGACTGTAGTGGACAGACTAAAGTGGAGACTATAGTGGAAAGACTAAAGTGGAGAGACTATAGTGGACAGACTATACTGGAAATATTGAAGTGGACAGACTATAGTGGAAAGACTATAGTGGAGAGACTGTAGTGGACAGAATAAAGTGGAGACTATAGTGGAAAGACTAAAGTGGAAAGACTAAAGTTGACAGACTATAGTGGAAAGACTGTAGTGGAAAGACTAAAGTGGACAGACTAAAGTGGAAAGACTAAAGTGGAAAGACTATAGTGCAAAGACTAAAGTGGACAAACTAAAGACTAAAGTGGACAGACTATAGTGGAAAGACTATAGTGGAAAGGCTGTAGTGGACAGAATAAAGTGGAGACTATAGTGGAAAGACTAAAGTGGACAGAGAATAATGGAAAGACTAAAGTGGACAGACTATAGTGGAAAGACTATAGTGGAAAGACTGTAGTGGACAGAATAAAGTGGAGACTATAGTGGAAAGACTAAAGTGGAAAGACTAAAGTGGACAGACTATAGTGGAAAGACTGAAGTGGACAGACTAAAGTGGAAAAACTAAAGTGGAAAGACTAAAGTGGACAGAGAATAGTGGAAAGAATAAAGTGGACAGACTCTAGTGGAAAGACTACAGTGGAAAGACTGTAGTGGACAGAATAAAGTGGAGACTATAGTGGAAAGACTAAAGTGGAAAGACTAAAGTGGAAAGACTAAAGTGGACAGACTATAGTGGAAAGACTGAAGTGGACAGAATAAAGTGGAGAGTATAGTGGAAAGAATAAAGTGGACAGAGAATAGTGGAAAGACTAAAGTGGACAGACTATAGTGGAGAGACTACAGTGGAAAGAGTGTAGTGGACAGAATAAAGTGGAGACTATAGTGGAAAGACTAAAGTGGACAGAGAATAGTGGAAAGACTAAAGTGGAAAGACTGTAGTGGACAGAATAAAGTGGAAAGACTATAGTGGAAAGACTAAAGTGGACAGAGAATAGTGGAAAGACTAAAGGGTACAGACTATAGTGGAAAGACTAAAGTGGACAGACTAAAGTGGACAGACTATAGTGGAAATACTGTAGTGGACAGAATAAAGTGGAGAGTATAGTGGAAAGAATAAAGTGGACAGAGAATAGTGGAAAGACTAAAGTGGACAGACTATAGTGGAAAGACTATAGTGGAGAGACTGTAGTGGACAGAATAAAGTGGATACTTTAGTGGAAAGACTAAAGTGGAAAGACTAAAGTGGAGAGAGAATAGAGGAAAGACTAAAGTGGAAAGACTGTAGTGGACAGAATAAAGTGGAAAGACTAAAGTGGACAGACTATAGTGGAAAAACTATAGTGGAAAGACTGTAGTGGACAGAATAAAGTGGAGACTATAGTTGAAAGACTAAAGTGGACAGAGAATAGTGGAAAGACTAAGTGGACAGACTATACTGGAAAGACTAAAGTGGACAGACAAAATGGAAAGACTAAAGTGGAAAGACTAAAGTGGACAGACTATAGTGGAAAGACTGTAGTGGACAGAATAAAGTGGAGAGTATAGTGGAAAGAATAAAGTGGACATAGAATAGTGGAAAGACTAACGTGGACAGACTATGGTGGAAAGACTATAGTGGAGAGACTGTGTGGACAGAATAAAGTGGAGACTATAGTGGAAAGACTAAAGTGGAAATACTAAAGTGGACAGAGAATAGTGGAAAGACTAAAGTGGAAAGACTAAAGTGGACAGACTATAGTGGAAAGACTATAGTGGAAAGACTGTAGTGGACAGAATAAAGTGGAGACTATAGTGGAAAGACTAAAGTGGAAAGACTAAAGTGGAGAGACTATAGTGGAAAGACTGTAGTGGACAGAATAAAATGTAGACTATAGTGGAAAGACTAAAGTGGACAGAGAATGTTGGAAAGAATAAAGTGGACAGACTATAGTGGAAAGACTACAGTGGAAAGACTGTAGTGGACAGGATAAAGTGGAGACTATAGTGGAAAGACTAAAGTGGACAGACTATAGTGGAAAGACTATAGTGGAAAGACTGTAGTGGACAGAATGAAGTGGAGACTATAGTGGAAAGACTAAAGTGGACAGACTATAATGGAAAGACTATAGTGGAAAGACTGTAGTGGGCAGAATAAAGTGGAGACTATAGTGGAAAGACTAAAGTGGACAGAAAATAGTGGAAAGACTAAAGTGGACAGACTATAGTGGAAATACTAAAGTGGAAAGACTAAAGTGGACAGACTATAGTGGAAAGACTGTAGTGGACAGAATAAAGTGGAAAGACTATAGTGGAAAGACTGTAGTGGGCAGAATAAAGTGGAGACTATAGTGGAAAGACTAAAGTGGACAGAGAATAGTGGAAAGACTAAAGTGGACAGACTATAGTGGAAAGACTAAAGTGGACAGACTAAAGTGGACGGACTATAGTGGAAATACTGTAGTGGACAGAATAAAGTGGAGAGTACAGTGGAAAGAATAAAGTGGACAGAGAATAGTGGAAAGACTAAAGTGGACAGACTATAGTGGAAAGACTAAAGTGGACAGAGAATAGTGGAAAGACTAAAGTGGACAGAGAATAGTGGAAAGACTAATGTGGACAGACTATAGTGGAAAGAGTAAAGTGGAAAGACTAAAGTGGAAAGACTGTAGTGGACAGAATAAAGTGGAGAGTATAGTGGATAGACTAAAGTGGAAAGACTAAAGTGGACAGACTATAGTGGAAAGACTATAGTGGAAAGACTGTAGTGGACAGAATAAAATGGAGACTATAGTGGAAAGCCTAAAGTGGACAGAGAATAGTGGAAAGACTAAAGTGGACAGACTATGGTGGAAAGACTATACTGGAAATACTGTAGTGGACGGAATAAAGTGGAGACTGTAGTGGACAGACTAAAGTGGACAGAGAATAGTGGAAAGACTAGTCTCCACTTTATTCTGACAGAATAAAGTGAAGAGTATAGTGGAAAGAATAAAGTGGACATAGAATAGTGGAAAGACTAACGTGGACAGACTATAGTGGAAAGACTATGGTGGAGAGACTGCGTGGACAGAATAAAGTGGAGACTATAGTGGAAAGACTAAAGTGGAAATACTAAAGTGGACAGAGAATAGTGGAAAGACTAAAGTGGAAAGACTAAAGTGGACAGACTATAGTTGAAAGACTATAGTGGAAAGACTGTAGTGGACAGAATAAAGTGGAGACTATAGTGGAAAGACTAAAGTGAACAGAGAATAGTGGAAAGACTAAAGTGGACAGACTATAGTGGAAAGACTATAGTGGAAAGACTGTAGTGGACAGAATAAAGTGGAGACTATAGTGGAAAGACTAAAGTGGAAAGACTAAAGTGGACAGACTATAGTGGAAAGACTGAAGTGGACAGACTAAAGTGGAAAAACTAAAGTGGAAAGACTAAAGTGGACAGAGAATAGTGGAAAGAATAAAGTGGACAGACTATAGTGGAAAGACTACAGTGGAAAGACTGTAGTGGACAGAATAAAGTGGAGACTATAGTGGAAAGACTAAAGTGAACAGAGAATAGTGGAAAGACTAAAGTGGAAAGACTGTAGTGGACAGAATAAAGTGGAGACTATAGTGTAAAGACTAAAGTGAAAAGACTAAAGTGGACAGACTATAGTTGAAAGACTGAAGTGGAAAGACTAAGTGGACAGACTAAAGTGGAAAGACTATAGTGGAAAAACTAAAGTGGACAGACTATAGTGGAAAGACTAAAGTGAACAGACTGAAGTGGAAAGACTATAGTGGAAAGACTAAAGTGGAAAGAATATAGTGGACAGAATAAAGTGGAGACTATAGGGGTAAGACTAAAGTGGACAGAGAATAGTGGAAAGACTAAAGTGGACAGACTATAGTGGAAAGACTATAGTGGAAATACTGTAGTGGACGGAATAAAGTGGAGACTATAGTGGAAAGACTAAAGTGGACAGAGAATAGTGGAAAGACTAAAGTGGAAAGACTGTAGTGGACAGAATAAAGTGGAGAGTATAGTGGATAGACTAAAGTGGAAAGACTAAAGTGGACAGACTATAGTGGAAAGACTATAGTGGAAAGACTGTAGTGGACAGAATAAAATGGAGACTATAGTGGAAAGCCTAAAGTGGACAGAGAATAGTGGAAAGACTAAAGTTGACAGACTATAGTGGAAAGACTATAGTGGAAAGACTGTAGTGGACAGAATAAAGTGGAGACTATGGTGGAAAGACTAAAGTGGACAGAGAATAGTGGAAAGACTATAGTGGACAGACTATAGTGGAAAGACTATAGTGGAAAAAATGTAGTGGACAGAATAAAGTGGAGACTATAGTGGAAAGACTAAAGTGGAAAGACTAAAGTGGACAGACTATAGTGGAAAGACTGTAGTGGAAAGACTAAAGTGGACAGACTAAAGTGGAAAGACTAAAGTGGAAAGACTATAGTGCAAAGACTAAAGTGGACAAACTAAAGACTAAAGTGGACAGACTATAGTGGAAAGACTGTAGTGGGCAGAATAAAGTGGAGACTATAGTGGAAAGACTAAAATGGACAGAGAATAGTGGAAAGACTAAAGTGGACAGACTATAGTGGAAAGACTAAAGTGGACAGAGAATAGTGGAAAGACTAAAGTGGACAGAGAATAGTGGAAAGACTAATGTGGACTGACTATAGTGGAAAGAGTAAAGTGGAAAGACTAAAGTGGAAAGACTGTAGTGGACAGAATAAAGTGGAGAGTATAGTGGATAGACTAAAGTGAACAGAGAATAGTGGAAAGACTAAAGTGGACAGACTATAGTGGAAAGACTATGGTGGAGAGACTGTGTGGACAGAATAAAGTGGAGACTATAGTGGAAAGACTAAAGTGGAAATACTAAAGTGGACAGAGAATAGTGGAAAGACTAAAGTGGAAAGACTAAAGTGGACAGACTATAGTTGAAAGACTATAGTGGAAAGACTGTAGTGGACAGAATAAAGTGGAGACTATAGTGGAAAGACTAAAGTGAACAGAGAATAGTGGAAAAAGTGGACAGACTATAGTGGAAAGACTAAAGTGGACAGACTATGGTGGAAAGACTATACTGGAAATACTGTAGTGGACGGAATAAAGTGGAGACTGTAGTGGACAGACTAAAGTGGACAGAGAATAGTGGAAAGACTAGTTCTGTCAGAATAAAGTGGAGAGTATAGTGGAAAGAATAAAGTGGACATAGAATAGTGGAAAGACTAACGTGGACAGACTATAGTGGAAAGACTATGGTGGAGAGACTGTGTGGACAGAATAAAGTGGAGACTATAGTGGAAAGACTAAAGTGGAAATACTAAAGTGGACAGAGAATAGTGGAAAGACTAAAGTGGAAAGACTAAAGTGGACAGACTATAGTTGAAAGACTATAGTGGAAAGACTGTAGTGGACAGAATAAAGTGGAGACTATAGTGGAAAGACTAAAGTGAACAGAGAATAGTGGAAAGACTAAAGTGGACAGACTATAGTGGAAAGACTATAGTGGAAAGACTGTAGTGGACAGAATAAAGTGGAGACTATAGTGGAAAGACTAAAGTGGAAAGACTAAAGTGGACAGACTATAGTGGAAAGACTGAAGTGGACAGACTAAAGTGGAAAAACTAAAGTGGAAAGACTAAAGTGGACAGAGAATAGTGGAAAGAATAAAGTGGACAGACTATAGTGGAAAGACTACAGTGGAAAGACTGTAGTGGACAGAATAAAGTGGAGACTATAGTGGAAAGACTAAAGTGAACAGAGAATAGTGGAAAGACTAAAGTGGAAAGACTGTAGTGGACAGAATAAAGTGGAGACTATAGTGTAAAGACTAAAGTGGAAAGACTAAAGTGGACAGACTATAGTTGAAAGACTGAAGTGGAAAGACTAAGTGGACAGACTAAAGTGGAAAGACTATAGTGGAAAAACTAAAGTGGACAGACTATAGTGGAAAGACTAAAGTGAACAGACTGAAGTGGAAAGACTATAGTGGAAAGACTAAAGTGGAAAGAATATAGTGGACAGAATAAAGTGGAGACTATAGGGGTAAGACTAAAGTGGACAGAGAATAGTGGAAAGACTAAAGTGGACAGACTATAGTGGAAAGACTATAGTGGAAATACTGTAGTGGACGGAATAAAGTGGAGACTATAGTGGAAAGACTAAAGTGGACAGAGAATAGTGGAAAGACTAAAGTGGAAAGACTGTAGTGGACAGAATAAAGTGGAGAGTATAGTGGATAGACTAAAGTGGAAAGACTAAAGTGGACAGACTATAGTGGAAAGATTATAGTGGAAAGACTGTAGTGGACAGAATAAAATGGAGACTATAGTGGAAAGCCTAAAGTGGACAGAGAATAGTGGAAAGACTAAAGTTGACAGACTATAGTGGAAAGACTATAGTGGAAAGACTGTAGTGGACAGAATAAAGTGGAGACTATAGTGGAAAGACTAAAGTGGACAGAGAATAGTGGAAAGACTATAGTGGACAGACTATAGTGGAAAGACTATAGTGGAAAAAATGTAGTGGACAGAATAAAGTGGAGACTATAGTGGAAAGACTAAAGTGGACAGAGAATAGTGAAAAGACTAAAGTGGAAAGAATGTAGTGGACAGAATAAAGTGGAGACTATAGTGGAAAGACTAAAGTGGAAAGACTAAAGTGGACAGACTATAGTGGAAAGACTGAAGTTGAAAGACTCAGTGGACAGACTAAAGTGTACAGACTGAAGTGGAAAGAATAAAGTGGAAAGACTAAAGTGGAAAGACTAAAGTGGACAGACTATAGTTGAAAGACTAAAGTGGACAGACTAAAGTGGAAAAACTAAAGTGGAAAGACTAAAGTGGACAGACTATAGTGGAAAGACTATAGTGGAAAGACTGTAGTGGACAGAATAAAGTGGAGACTATAGTGGAAAGACTAAAGTGGACAGACTATAGTGGAAAGACTATAGTGGAAAGACTTCAGTGTACATAATAAAGTGGAGACTATAGTGGAAAGACTAAAGTGGACAGAGAATAGTGGAAAGACTTTAAGTGGACAGACTATAGAGGAAAAATTATAGTGGAAATACTGTAGTGGACAGAATAAAGTGGAGACTATAGTGGAAAGATTAAAGTGGAAAGACTAAAGTGAACCGAGAATAGTGGAAAGACAAAAGTGGAAAGAATGTAGTGGACAGAATAGAGTGGAGACTATAGTGGAAAGACTAAAGTGGACAGACTATAGTGGAAATACTGAAGTGGAAAGACTCAGTGGACAGACTAAAGTGGAAAGACTAAAGTGGACGGACTACAGTGGAAAGACTATATTGGAAAGACTGTAGTGGACAGAATAAAGTGGAGACTATAGTTGAAAGACTAAAGTGGACAGAGAATAGTGGAAAGACTAAAGTGGACAGACTATAGTGGAAAATCTAAAGTGGAAAGACTAAAATGGAAAGACTAAAGTGGAAAGACTAAAGTGGACAGACTATAGTGGAAAGACTGTAGTGGACAGAGTAAAGTGGAGAGTATAGTGGAAAGAATAAAGTGGACAGAGAATAGTTGAAAGACTAAAGTGGACAGACTATAGTGGAAAGACTATAGTGGAGAGACTGTAGTGGACAGAATAAAGTGGAGACTATAGTGGAAAGACTAAAGTGGAAATACGAAAGTGGACAGAGAATAGTGGAAAGACTAAAGTGGAAAGACTAAAGTGGACAGACTATAGTGGAAAGACGATAGTGGAAAGACTGTAGTGAACAGAATAAAGTGGAGACTATAGTGGAAAGATCAAAGTGGACAGAGAATAGTGGAAAGACTAAAGTGGACAGACTATAGTGGAAAGACTATAGTGGAAAGACTGTAGTGGACAGAATAAAGTGGAGACTATAGTGGAAAGACTAAAGTGGAAAGATTAAAGTGGAGAGACTATAGTGGAAAGACTATAGTGGAAAGACTGTAGTGGACAGAATGAAGTGGAGACTATAGTGGAAAGACTAAAGTGGACAGACTATAATGGAAAGACTATAGTGGAAAGACTGTAGTGGGCAGAATAAAGTGAAGACTATAGTGGAAAGACTAAAGTGGACAGAGAATAGTGGAAAGACTAAAGTGGACAGACTATAGTGGAAAGACTATAGTGGAAAGACTGTAGTGGACAGAATGAAGTGGAGACTATAGTGGAAAGACTAAAGTGGACAGACTATAATGGAAAGACTATAGTGGAAAGACTGTAGTGGGCAGAATAAAGTGGAGACTATAGTGGAAAGACTAAAGTGGACAGAGAATAGTGGAAAGACTAAAGTGGACAGACTATAGTGGAAATACTAAAGTGGACAGACTAAAGTGGAAAGACTAAAGTGGAAAGACTAAAGTGGACAGACTATAGTGGAAAGACTGTAGTGGACAGAATAAAGTGGAAAGACTATAGTGGAAAAACTGTAGTGGACAGAATAAAGTGGAGACTATAGTGGAAAGAATAAAGTGGACAGAGAATAGTGGGAAGACTAAAGTGGACAGACTATAGTGGAAAGACTATCGTGGAGAGACTGTAGTGGACAGAATAAAGTGGAGACTATAGTGGAAAGACTAAAGTGGACAGAGAATAGTGGAAAGACTAAAGTGGACAGACTATAGGGGAAAGACTAAAGTGGACAGACTAAAATGGAAAGACTAAAGTGGAAAGACTAAAGTGGACAGACTATAGTGGAAACACTGTAGTGGACAGAATAAAGTGGAGAGTATATTGGAAAGAATAAAGTGGACAGAGAATAGTGGAAAGACTAAAGTGGACAGACTATAGTGGAAAGACTATAGTGGACAGACTGTAGTGGACAGAATAAAGTGGAGACTATAGTGGAAAGACTAAAGTGGAAATACTAAAGTGGACAGAGAATAGTGGAAAGACTAAAGTGGAAAGACTAAAGTGGACAGACTATAGTGGAAAGACTATAGTGGAAAGACTGTAGTGGACAGAATAAAGTGGAGACTATAGTGGAAAGACTAAAGTGGACAGAGAATAGTGGAAAGACTAAAGTGGACAGACTATAGTGGAAAGACTATAGTGGAAATACTGTAGTGGACGGAATAAAGTGGAGACTATAGTGGAAAGACTAAAGTGGACAGAGAATAGTGGAAAGACTAGTCTCCACTTTATTCTGTCCACTACAGTCTTTCCACTATAGTCTTTCCACTATAGTCTGTCAACTTCAGTCTTTCCACTATTCTCTGTCCACTTTAGGCTTTCCACTATAGTCTCCATTTTATTCTGTCCACTACAGTCTTTCCACTATAGTCTTTCCACTATAGTCTGTCCACTTTAGTCTTTCCACTTTAGTCTATCCAGTATACTCTCCACTTTATTCTGTCCACTACAGTCTTTCCACTTTAGTCTTTCCACTTTAGTCTTTCCACTATAGTCTGTCCACTTTAGTCTTTCCACCATTCTTTGTCCACTTTAGTCTTTCCACTATAGTCTCCACTTTATTAAGATTGTAGTGGACAGACTAAAGTGGAGACTATAGTGGAAAGACTAAAGTGGAAAGACTAAAATGGACAGACTATACTGGAAATACTGAAGTGGACAGACTATAGTGGAAAGACTATAGTGGAGAGACTGTAGTGGACAGAATAAAGTGGAGACTATAGTGGAAAGACTAAAGTGGAAAGACTAAAGTGGACAGACTATAGTGGAAAGACTGTAGTGGAAAGACTAAAGTGGACAGACTAAAGTGGAAAGACTAGAGTGGAAAGACTATAGTGCAAAGACTAAAGTGGACAAACTAAAGACTAAAGTGGACAGACTATAGTGGAAAGACTGTAGTGGGCAGAATAAAGTGGAGACTATAGTGGAAAGACTAAAATGGACAGAGAATAGTGGAAAGACTAAAGTGGACAGACTATAGTGGAAAGACTAAAGTGGAAAGAATAAAGTGGAAAGACTAAAGTGGAAAGACTAAAGTGGACAGACTATATTGGAAAGACTGTAGTGGACAGAATAAAGTGGAGAGTATAGTGGAAAGAATAAAGTGGACAGAGAATAGTGGAAAGACTAAAGTGGACAGACTATAGTGGAAAACCTAAAGTGGACAGACTAAAATGGAAAGACTAAAGTGGAAAGACTAAAGTGGACAGACTATAGTGGAAAGACTGTAGTGGACAGAATAAAGTGGAGAGTATAGTGGAAAGAATAAAGTGGACAGAGAATAGTTGAAAGACTAAAGTGGACAGACTATAGTGGAAAGACTATAGTGGAGAGACTGTAGTGGACAGAATAAAGTGGAGACTATAGTGGAAAGACTAAAGTGGAAATACTAAAGTGGACAGAGAATAGTGGAAAGACTAAAGTGGAAAGACTAAAGTGGACAGACTATAGTGGAAAGACGATAGTGGAAAGACTGTAGTGAACAGAATAAAGTGGAGACTATAGTGGAAAGATCAAAGTGGACAGAGAATAGTGGAAAGACTAAAGTGGACAGACTATAGTGGAAAGTCTTTAGTGGAAAGACTGTAGTGGACAGAATAAAGTGGAGACTATAGTGGAAAGACTAAGGTGGAAAGACTAAAGTGGAGAGACTATAGTGGAAAGACTATAGTGGAAAGACTGTAGTGGACAGAATGAAGTGGAGACTATAGTGGAAAGACTAAAGTGGACAGACTATAATGGAAAGACTATAGTGGAAAGACTGTAGTGGGCAGAATAAAGTGAAGACTATAGTGGAAAGACTAAAGTGGACAGAGAATAGTGGAAAGACTAAAGTGGACAGACTATAGTGGAAAGACTATAGTGGAAAGACTGTAGTGGACAGAATGAAGTGGAGACTATAGTGGAAAGACTAAAGTGGACAGACTATAATGGAAAGACTATAGTGGAAAGACTGTAGTGGGCAGAATAAAGTGGAGACTATAGTGGAAAGACTAAAGTGGACAGAGAATAGTGGAAAGACTAAAGTGGACAGACTATAGTGGAAATACTAAAGTGGACAGACTAAAGTGGAAAGACTAAAGTGGAAAGACTAAAGTGGACAGACTATAGTGGAAAGACTGTAGTGGACAGAATAAAGTGGAAAGACTATAGTGGAAAGACTAAAGTGGACAGACTATAGTGGAAAGACTATAGTGGAGAGACTGTAGTGGACAGAATAAAGTGGAGACTATAGTGGAAAGACTAAAGTGGACAGAGAATAGTGGAAAGACTAAAGTGGACAGACTATAGTGGAAAGACTAAAGTGGACAGACTAAAATGGAAAGACTAAAGTGGAAAGACTAAAGTGGACAGACTATAGTGGAAACACTGTAGTGGACAGAATAAAGTGGAGAGTATATTGGAAAGAATAAAGTGGACAGAGAATAGTGGAAAGACTAAAGTGGACAGACTATAGTGGAAAGACTATAGTGGACAGAATAAAGTGGACAGAATAAAGTGGAGACTACAGTGGAAAGACTAAAGTGGAAATACTAAAGTGGACAGAGAATAGTGGAAAAACTAAAGTGGAAAGACTAAAGTGGACAGACTATAGTGGAAAGACTATAGTGGAAAGACTGTAGTGGACAGAATAAAGTGGAGACTATAGTGGAAAGACTAAAGTGGACAGAGAATAGTGGAAAGACTAAAGTGGACAGACTATAGTGGAAAGACTATAGTGGAGAGACTGTAGTGGACAGAATAAAGTGGAGACTATAGTGGAAAGACTAAAGTGGAAATACGAAAGTGGACAGAGAATAGTGGAAAGACTAAAGTGGAAAGACTAAAGTGGACAGACTATAGTGGAAAGACGATAGTGGAAAGACTGTAGTGAACAGAATAAAGTGGAGACTATAGTGGAAAGATCAAAGTGGACAGAGAATAGTGGAAAGACTAAAGTGGACAGACTATAGTGGAAAGACTATAGTGGAAAGACTGTAGTGGACAGAATAAAGTGGAGACTATAGTGGAAAGACTAAAGTGGAAAGATTAAAGTGGAGAGACTATAGTGGAAAGACTATAGTGGAAAGACTGTAGTGGACAGAATGAAGTGGAGACTATAGTGGAAAGACTAAAGTGGACAGACTATAATGGAAAGACTATAGTGGAAAGACTGTAGTGGGCAGAATAAAGTGAAGACTATAGTGGAAAGACTAAAGTGGACAGAGAATAGTGGAAAGACTAAAGTGGACAGACTATAGTGGAAAGACTATAGTGGAAAGACTGTAGTGGACAGAATGAAGTGGAGACTATAGTGGAAAGACTAAAGTGGACAGACTATAATGGAAAGACTATAGTGGAAAGACTGTAGTGGGCAGAATAAAGTGGAGACTATAGTGGAAAGACTAAAGTGGACAGAGAATAGTGGAAAGACTAAAGTGGACAGACTATAGTGGAAATACTAAAGTGGACAGACTAAAGTGGAAAGACTAAAGTGGAAAGACTAAAGTGGACAGACTATAGTGGAAAGACTGTAGTGGACAGAATAAAGTGGAAAGACTATAGTGGAAAAACTGTAGTGGACAGAATAAAGTGGAGACTATAGTGGAAAGAATAAAGTGGACAGAGAATAGTGGGAAGACTAAAGTGGACAGACTATAGTGGAGAGACTGTAGTGGACAGAATAAAGTGGAGACTATAGTGGAAAGACTAAAGTGGACAGAGAATAGTGGAAAGACTAAAGTGGACAGACTATAGGGGAAAGACTAAAGTGGACAGACTAAAATGGAAAGACTAAAGTGGAAAGACTAAAGTGGACAGACTATAGTGGAAACACTGTAGTGGACAGAATAAAGTGGAGAGTATATTGGAAAGAATAAAGTGGACAGAGAATAGTGGAAAGACTAAAGTGGACAGACTATAGTGGAAAGACTATAGTGGACAGACTGTAGTGGACAGAATAAAGTGGAGACTATAGTGGAAAAACTAAAGTGGAAATACTAAAGTGGACAGAGAATAGTGGAAAGACTAAAGTGGAAAGACTAAAGTGGACAGACTATAGTGGAAAGACTATAGTGGAAAGACTGTAGTGGACAGAATAAAGTGGAGACTATAGTGGAAAGACTAAAGTGGACAGAGAATAGTGGAAAGACTAAAGTGGACAGACTATAGTGGAAAGACTATAGTGGAAATACTGTAGTGGACGGAATAAAGTGGAGACTATAGTGGAAAGACTAAAGTGGACAGAGAATAGTGGAAAGACTAGTCTCCACTTTATTCTGTCCACTACAGTCTTTCCACTATAGTCTTTCCACTATAGTCTGTCAACTTCAGTCTTTCCACTATTCTCTGTCCACTTTAGGCTTTCCACTATAGTCTCCATTTTATTCTGTCCACTACAGTCTTTCCACTATAGTCTTTCCACTATAGTCTGTCCACTTTAGTCTTTCCACTTTAGTCTATCCAGTATACTCTCCACTTTATTCTGTCCACTACAGTCTTTCCACTTTAGTCTTTCCACTTTAGTCTTTCCACTATAGTCTGTCCACTTTAGTCTTTCCACCATTCTTTGTCCACTTTAGTCTTTCCACTATAGTCTCCACTTTATTAAGATTGTAGTGGACAGACTAAAGTGGAGACTATAGTGGAAAGACTAAAGTGGAAAGACTAAAATGGACAGACTATACTGGAAATACTGAAGTGGACAGACTATAGTGGAAAGACTATAGTGGAGAGACTGTAGTGGACAGAATAAAGTGGAGACTATAGTGGAAAGACTAAAGTGGAAAGACTAAAGTGGACAGACTATAGTGGAAAGACTGTAGTGGAAAGACTAAAGTGGAGACTATAGTGGAAAGATTAAAGTGGAGAGACTATAGTGGAAAGACTATAGTGGAAAGACTGTAGTGGACAGAATGAAGTGGAGACTATAGTGGAAAGACTAAAGTGGACAGACTATAATGGAAAGACTATAGTGGAAAGACTGTAGTGGGCAGAATAAAGTGAAGACTATAGTGGAAAGACTAAAGTGGACAGAGAATAGTGGAAAGACTAAAGTGGACAGACTATAGTGGAAAGACTATAGTGGAAAGACTGTAGTGGACAGAATGAAGTGGAGACTATAGTGGAAAGACTAAAGTGGACAGACTATAATGGAAAGACTATAGTGGAAAGACTGTAGTGGGCAGAATAAAGTGGAGACTATAGTGGAAAGACTAAAGTGGACAGAGAATAGTGGAAATACTAAAGTGGACAGACTAAAGTGGAAAGACTAAAGTGGAAAGACTAAAGTGGACAGACTATAGTGGAAAGACTGTAGTGGACAGAATAAAGTGGAAAGACTATAGTGGAAAAACTGTAGTGGACAGAATAAAGTGGAGACTATAGTGGAAAGAATAAAGTGGACAGAGAATAGTGGGAAGACTAAAGTGGACAGACTATAGTGGAAAGACTATAGTGGAGAGACTGTAGTGGACAGAATAAAGTGGAGACTATAGTGGAAAGACTAAAGTGGACAGAGAATAGTGGAAAGACTAAAGTGGACAGACTATAGGGGAAAGACTAAAGTGGACAGACTAAAATGGAAAGACTAAAGTGGAAAGACTAAAGTGGACAGACTATAGTGGAAACACTGTAGTGGACAGAATAAAGTGGAGAATATATTGGAAAGAATAAAGTGGACAGAGAATAGTGGAAAGACTAAAGTGGACAGACTATAGTGGAAAGACTATAGTGGACAGACTGTAGTGGACAGAATAAAGTGGAGACTATAGTGGAAAGACTAAAGTGGAAATACTAAAGTGGACAGAGAATAGTGGAAAGACTAAAGTGGAAAGACTAAAGTGGACAGACTATAGTGGAAAGACTATAGTGGAAAGACTGTAGTGGACAGAATAAAGTGGAGACTATAGTGGAAAGACTAAAGTGGACAGAGAATAGTGGAAAGACTAAAGTGGACAGACTATAGTGGAAAGACTATAGTGGAAATACTGTAGTGGACGGAATAAAGTGGAGACTATAGTGGAAAGACTAAAGTGGACAGAGAATAGTGGAAAGACTAGTCTCCACTTTATTCTGTCCACTACAGTCTTTCCACTATAGTCTTTCCACTATAGTCTGTCAACTTCAGTCTTTCCACTATTCTCTGTCCACTTTAGGCTTTCCACTATAGTCTCCATTTTATTCTGTCCACTACAGTCTTTCCACTATAGTCTTTCCACTATAGTCTGTCCACTTTAGTCTTTCCACTTTAGTCTATCCAGTATACTCTCCACTTTATTCTGTCCACTACAGTCTTTCCACTTTAGTCTTTCCACTTTAGTCTTTCCACTATAGTCTGTCCACTTTAGTCTTTCCACCATTCTTTGTCCACTTTAGTCTTTCCACTATAGTCTCCACTTTATTAAGATTGTAGTGGACAGACTAAAGTGGAGACTATAGTGGAAAGACTAAAGTGGAAAGACTAAAATGGACAGACTATACTGGAAATACTGAAGTGGACAGACTATAGTGGAAAGACTATAGTGGAGAGACTGTAGTGGACAGAATAAAGTGGAGACTATAGTGGAAAGACTAAAGTGGAAAGACTAAAGTGGACAGACTATAGTGGAAAGACTGTAGTGGAAAGACTAAAGTGGAGACTATAGTGGAAAGATTAAAGTGGAGAGACTATAGTGGAAAGACTATAGTGGAAAGACTGTAGTGGACAGAATGAAGTGGAGACTATAGTGGAAAGACTAAAGTGGACAGACTATAATGGAAAGACTATAGTGGAAAGACTGTAGTGGGCAGAATAAAGTGAAGACTATAGTGGAAAGACTAAAGTGGACAGAGAATAGTGGAAAGACTAAAGTGGACAGACTATAGTGGAAAGACTATAGTGGAAAGACTGTAGTGGACAGAATGAAGTGGAGACTATAGTGGAAAGACTAAAGTGGACAGACTATAATGGAAAGACTATAGTGGAAAGACTGTAGTGGGCAGAATAAAGTGGAGACTATAGTGGAAAGACTAAAGTGGACAGAGAATAGTGGAAATACTAAAGTGGACAGACTAAAGTGGAAAGACTAAAGTGGAAAGACTAAAGTGGACAGACTATAGTGGAAAGACTGTAGTGGACAGAATAAAGTGGAAAGACTATAGTGGAAAAACTGTAGTGGACAGAATAAAGTGGAGACTATAGTGGAAAGAATAAAGTGGACAGAGAATAGTGGGAAGACTAAAGTGGACAGACTATAGTGGAAAGCCTATAGTGGAGAGACTGTAGTGGACAGAATAAAGTGGAGACTATAGTGGAAAGACTAAAGTGGACAGAGAATAGTGGAAAGACTAAAGTGGACAGACTATAGGGGAAAGACTAAAGTGGACAGACTAAAATGGAAAGACTAAAGTGGAAAGACTAAAGTGGACAGACTATAGTGGAAACACTGTAGTGGACAGAATAAAGTGGAGAGTATATTGGAAAGAATAAAGTGGACAGAGAATAGTGGAAAGACTAAAGTGGACAGACTATAGTGGAAAGACTATAGTGGAAATACTAAAGTGGACAGAGAATAGTGGAAAGACTAAAGTGGAAAGACTAAAGTGGACAGACTATAGTGGAAAGACTATAGTGGAAAGACTGTAGTGGACAGAATAAAGTGGAGACTATAGTGGAAAGACTAAAGTGGACAGAGAATAGTGGAAAGACTAAAGTGGACAGACTATAGTGGAAAGACTATAGTGGAAATACTGTAGTGGACGGAATAAAGTGGAGACTATAGTGGAAAGACTAAAGTGGACAGAGAATAGTGGAAAGACTAGTCTCCACTTTATTCTGTCCACTACAGTCTTTCCACTATAGTCTTTCCACTATAGTCTGTCAACTTCAGTCTTTCCACTATTCTCTGTCCACTTTAGGCTTTCCACTATAGTCTCCATTTTATTCTGTCCACTACAGTCTTTCCACTATAGTCTTTCCACTATAGTCTGTCCACTTTAGTCTTTCCACTTTAGTCTATCCAGTATACTCTCCACTTTATTCTGTCCACTACAGTCTTTCCACTTTAGTCTTTCCACTTTAGTCTTTCCACTATAGTCTGTCCACTTTAGTCTTTCCACCATTCTTTGTCCACTTTAGTCTTTCCACTATAGTCTCCACTTTATTAAGATTGTAGTGGACAGACTAAAGTGGAGACTATAGTGGAAAGACTAAAGTGGAAAGACTAAAATGGACAGACTATACTGGAAATACTGAAGTGGACAGACTATAGTGGAAAGACTATAGTGGAGAGACTGTAGTGGACAGAATAAAGTGGAGACTATAGTGGAAAGACTAAAGTGGAAAGACTAAAGTGGACAGACTATAGTGGAAAGACTGTAGTGGAAAGACTAAAGTGGACAGACTAAAGTGGAAAGACTAAAGTGGAAAGACTATAGTGCAAAGACTAAAGTGGACAAACTAAAGACTAAAGTGGACAGACTATAGTGGAAAGACTGTAGTGGGCAGAATAAAGTGGAGACTATAGTGGAAAGACTAAAATGGACAGAGAATAGTGGAAAGACTAAAGTGGACAGACTATAGTGGAAAGACTAAAGTGGAAAGACTAAAGTGGAAAGACTAAAGTGGAAAGACTAAAGTGGACAGACTATATTGGAAAGACTGTAGTGGACAGAATAAAGTGGAGAGTATAGTGGAAAGAATAAAGTGGACAGAGAATAGTGGAAAGACTAAAGTGGACAGACTATAGTGGAAAACCTAAAGTGGACAGACTAAAATGGAAAGACTAAAGTGGAAAGACTAAAGTGGACAGACTATAGTGGAAAGACTGTAGTGGACAGAATAAAGTGGAGAGTATAGTGGAAAGAATAAAGTGGACAGAGAATAGTTGAAAGACTAAAGTGGACAGACTATAGTGGAAAGACTATAGTGGAGAGACTGTAGTGGACAGAATAAAGTGGAGACTATAGTGGAAAGACTAAAGTGGAAATACTAAAGTGGACAGAGAATAGTGGAAAGACTAAAGTGGAAAGACTAAAGTGGACAGACTATAGTGGAAAGACGATAGTGGAAAGACTGTAGTGAACCGAATAAAGTGGAGACTATAGTGGAAAGATCAAAGTGGACAGAGAATAGTGGAAAGACTAAAGTGGACAGACTATAGTGGAAAGTCTTTAGTGGAAAGACTGTAGTGGACAGAATAAAGTGGAGACTATAGTGGAAAGACTAAAGTGGAAAGACTAAAGTGGAGAGACTATAGTGGAAAGACTATAGTGGAAAGACTGTAGTGGACAGAATGAAGTGGAGACTATAGTGGAAAGACTAAAGTGGACAGACTATAATGGAAAGACTATAGTGGAAAGACTGTAGTGGGCAGAATAAAGTGAAGACTATAGTGGAAAGACTAAAGTGGACAGAGAATAGTGGAAAGACTAAAGTGGACAGACTATAGTGGAAAGACTATAGTGGAAAGACTGTAGTGGACAGAATGAAGTGGAGACTATAGTGGAAAGACTAAAGTGGACAGACTATAATGGAAAGACTATAGTGGAAAGACTGTAGTGGGCAGAATAAAGTGGAGACTATAGTGGAAAGACTAAAGTGGACAGAGAATAGTGGAAAGACTAAAGTGGACAGACTATAGTGGAAATACTAAAGTGGACAGACTAAAGTGGAAAGACTAAAGTGGAAAGACTAAAGTGGACAGACTATAGTGGAAAGACTGTAGTGGACAGAATAAAGTGGAAAGACTATAGTGGAAAGACTAAAGTGGACAGACTATAGTGGAAAGACTATAGTGGAGAGACTGTAGTGGACAGAATAAAGTGGAGACTATAGTGGAAAGACTAAAGTGGACAGAGAATAGTGGAAAGACTAAAGTGGACAGACTATAGTGGAAAGACTAAAGTGGACAGACTAAAATGGAAAGACTAAAGTGGAAAGACTAAAGTGGACAGACTATAGTGGAAACACTGTAGTGGACAGAATAAAGTGGAGAGTATATTGGAAAGAATAAAGTGGACAGAGAATAGTGGAAAGACTAAAGTGGACAGACTATAGTGGAAAGACTATAGTGGACAGAATAAAGTGGACAGAATAAAGTGGAGACTATAGTGGAAAGACTAAAGTGGAAATACTAAAGTGGACAGAGAATAGTGGAAAAACTAAAGTGGAAAGACTAAAGTGGACAGACTATAGTGGAAAGACTATAGTGGAAAGACTGTAGTGGACAGAATAAAGTGGAGACTATAGTGGAAAGACTAAAGTGGACAGAGAATAGTGGAAAGACTAAAGTGGACAGACTATAGTGGAAAGACTAAAGTGGACAGACTATAGTGGAAAGACTAAAGTGGACAGAGAATAGTGGAAAGACTAAAGTGGACAGACTATAGTGGAAATACTAAAGTGGACAGACTAAAGTGGAAAGACTAAAGTGGAAAGACTAAAGTGGACAGACTATAGTGGAAAGACTGTAGTGGACAGAATAAAGTGGAAAGACTATAGTGGAAAAACTGTAGTGGACAGAATAAAGTGGAGACTATAGTGGAAAGAATAAAGTGGACAGAGAATAGTGGAAAGACTAAAGTGGACAGACTATAGTGGAAAGACTATAGTGGAGAGACTGTAGTGGACAGAATAAAGTGGAGACTATAGTGGAAAGACTAAAGTGGACAGAGAATAGTGGAAAGACTAAAGTGGACAGACTATAGTGGAAAGACTAAAGTGGACAGACTAAAATGGAAAGACTAAAGTGGAAAGACTAAAGTGGACAGACTATAGTGGAAACACTGTAGTGGACAGAATAAAGTGGAGAGTATATTGGAAAGAATAAAGTGGACAGAGAATAGTGGAAAGACTAAAGTGGACAGACTATAGTGGAAAGACTATAGTGGACAGACTGTAGTGGACAGAATAAAGTGGAGACTATAGTGGAAAGACTAAAGTGGAAATACTAAAGTGGACAGAGAATAGTGGAAAGACTAAAGTGGAAAGACTAAAGTGGACAGACTATAGTGGAAAGACTATAGTGGAAAGACTGTAGTGGACAGAATAAAGTGGAGATTATAGTGGAAAGACTAAAGTGGACAGAGAATAGTGGAAAGACTAAAGTGGACAGACTATAGTGGAAAGACTATAGTGGAAATACTGTAGTGGACGGAATAAAGTGGAGACTATAGTGGAAAGACTAAAGTGGACAGAGAATAGTGGAAAGACTAGTCTCCACTTTATTCTGTCCACTACAGTCTTTCCACTATAGTCTTTCCACTATAGTCTGTCAACTTCAGTCTTTCCACTATTCTCTGTCCACTTTAGGCTTTCCACTATAGTCTCCATTTTATTCTGTCCACTACAGTCTTTCCACTATAGTCTTTCCACTATAGTCTGTCCACTTTAGTCTTTCCACTTTAGTCTATCCACTATACTCTCCACTTTATTCTGTCCACTACAGTCTTTCCACTTTAGTCTTTCCACTTTAGTCTTTCCACTATAGTCTGTCCACTTTAGTCTTTCCACTATTCTCTGTCCACTTTAGTCTTTCCACTATAGTCTCCACTTTATTAAGATTGTAGTGGACAGACTAAAGTGGAGACTATAGTGGAAAGACTAAAGTGGAAAGACTAAAATGGACAGACTATACTGGAAATACTGAAGTGGACAGACTATAGTGGAAAGACTATAGTGGAGAGACTGTAGTGGACAGAATAAAGTGGAGACTATAGTGGAAAGACTAAAGTGGAAAGACTAAAGTGGACAGACTATAGTGGAAAGACTGTAGTGGAAAGACTAAAGTGGACAGACTAAAGTGGAAAGACTAAAGTGGAAAGACTATAGTGCAAAGACTAAAGTGGACAAACTAAAGACTAAAGTGGACAGACTATAGTGGAAAGACTGTAGTGGGCAGAATAAAGTGGAGACTATAGTGGAAAGACTAAAATGGACAGAGAATAGTGGAAAGACTAAAGTGGACAGACTATAGTGGAAAGACTAAAGTGGACAGAGAATAGTGGAAAGACTAAAGTGGACAGAGAATAGTGGAAAGACTAATGTGGACTGACTATAGTGGAAAGAGTAAAGTGGAAAGACTAAAGTGGAAAGACTGTAGTGGACAGAATAAAGTGGAGAGTATAGTGGATAGACTAAAGTGAACAGAGAATAGTGGAAAGACTAAAGTGGACAGACTATAGTGGAAAGACTATGGTGGAGAGACTGTGTGGACAGAATAAAGTGGAGACTATAGTGGAAAGACTAAAGTGGAAATACTAAAGTGGACAGAGAATAGTGGAAAGACTAAAGTGGAAAGACTAAAGTGGACAGACTATAGTTGAAAGACTATAGTGGAAAGACTGTAGTGGACAGAATAAAGTGGAGACTATAGTGGAAAGACTAAAGTGAACAGAGAATAGTGGAAAAAGTGGACAGACTATAGTGGAAAGACTAAAGTGGACAGACTATGGTGGAAAGACTATACTGGAAATACTGTAGTGGACGGAATAAAGTGGAGACTGTAGTGGACAGACTAAAGTGGACAGAGAATAGTGGAAAGACTAGTCTCCACTTTATTCTGACAGAATAAAGTGGAGAGTATAGTGGAAAGAATAAAGTGGACATAGAATAGTGGAAAGACTAACGTGGACAGACTATAGTGGAAAGACTATGGTGGAGAGACTGTGTGGACAGAATAAAGTGGAGACTATAGTGGAAAGACTAAAGTGGAAATACTAAAGTGGACAGAGAATAGTGGAAAGACTAAAGTGGAAAGACTAAAGTGGACAGACTATAGTTGAAAGACTATAGTGGAAAGACTGTAGTGGACAGAATAAAGTGGAGACTATAGTGGAAAGACTAAAGTGAACAGAGAATAGTGGAAAGACTAAAGTGGACAGACTATAGTGGAAAGACTATAGTGGAAAGACTGTAGTGGACAGAATAAAGTGGAGACTATAGTGGAAAGACTAAAGTGGAAAGACTAAAGTGGACAGACTATAGTGGAAAGACTGAAGTGGACAGACTAAAGTGGAAAAACTAAAGTGGAAAGACTAAAGTGGACAGAGAATAGTGGAAAGAATAAAGTGGACAGACTATAGTGGAAAGACTACAGTGGAAAGACTGTAGTGGACAGAATAAAGTGGAGACTATAGTGGAAAGACTAAAGTGAACAGAGAATAGTGGAAAGACTAAAGTGGAAAGACTGTAGTGGACAGAATAAAGTGGAGACTATAGTGTAAAGACTAAAGTGGAAAGACTAAAGTGGACAGACTATAGTTGAAAGACTGAAGTGGAAAGACTAAGTGGACAGACTAAAGTGGAAAGACTATAGTGGAAAAACTAAAGTGGACAGACTATAGTGGAAAGACTAAAGTGAACAGACTGAAGTGGAAAGACTATAGTGGAAAGACTAAAGTGGAAAGAATATAGTGGACAGAATAAAGTGGAGACTATAGGGGTAAGACTAAAGTGGACAGAGAATAGTGGAAAGACTAAAGTGGACAGACTATAGTGGAAAGACTATAGTGGAAATACTGTAGTGGACGGAATAAAGTGGAGACTATAGTGGAAAGACTAAAGTGGACAGAGAATAGTGGAAAGACTAAAGTGGAAAGACTGTAGTGGACAGAATAAAGTGGAGAGTATAGTGGATAGACTAAAGTGGAAAGACTAAAGTGGACAGACTATAGTGGAAAGATTATAGTGGAAAGACTGTAGTGGACAGAATAAAATGGAGACTATAGTGGAAAGCCTAAAGTGGACAGAGAATAGTGGAAAGACTAAAGTTGACAGACTATAGTGGAAAGACTATAGTGGAAAGACTGTAGTGGACAGAATAAAGTGGAGACTATAGTGGAAAGACTAAAGTGGACAGAGAATAGTGGAAAGACTATAGTGGACAGACTATAGTGGAAAGACTATAGTGGAAAAAATGTAGTGGACAGAATAAAGTGGAGACTATAGTGGAAAGACTAAAGTGGACAGAGAATAGTGAAAAGACTAAAGTGGAAAGAATGTAGTGGACAGAATAAAGTGGAGACTATAGTGGAAAGACTAAAGTGGAAAGACTAAAGTGGACAGACTATAGTGGAAAGACTGAAGTTGAAAGACTCAGTGGACAGACTAAAGTGTACAGACTGAAGTGGAAAGAATAAAGTGGAAAGACTAAAGTGGAAAGACTAAAGTGGACAGACTATAGTTGAAAGACTAAAGTGGACAGACTAAAGTGGAAAAACTAAAGTGGAAAGACTAAAGTGGACAGACTATAGTGGAAAGACTATAGTGGAAAGACTGTAGTGGACAGAATAAAGTGGAGACTATAGTGGAAAGACTAAAGTGGACAGACTATAGTGGAAAGACTATAGTGGAAAGACTTCAGTGTACATAATAAAGTGGAGACTATAGTGGAAAGACTAAAGTGGACAGAGAATAGTGGAAAGACTTTAAGTGGACAGACTATAGAGGAAAAATTATAGTGGAAATACTGTAGTGGACAGAATAAAGTGGAGACTATAGTGGAAAGATTAAAGTGGAAAGACTAAAGTGAACCGAGAATAGTGGAAAGACAAAAGTGGAAAGAATGTAGTGGACAGAATAGAGTGGAGACTATAGTGGAAAGACTAAAGTGGACAGACTATAGTGGAAATACTGAAGTGGAAAGACTCAGTGGACAGACTAAAGTGGAAAGACTAAAGTGGACGGACTACAGTGGAAAGACTATATTGGAAAGACTGTAGTGGACAGAATAAAGTGGAGACTATAGTTGAAAGACTAAAGTGGACAGAGAATAGTGGAAAGACTAAAGTGGACAGACTATAGTGGAAAATCTAAAGTGGAAAGACTAAAATGGAAAGACTAAAGTGGAAAGACTAAAGTGGACAGACTATAGTGGAAAGACTGTAGTGGACAGAGTAAAGTGGAGAGTATAGTGGAAAGAATAAAGTGGACAGAGAATAGTTGAAAGACTAAAGTGGACAGACTATAGTGGAAAGACTATAGTGGAGAGACTGTAGTGGACAGAATAAAGTGGAGACTATAGTGGAAAGACTAAAGTGGAAATACGAAAGTGGACAGAGAATAGTGGAAAGACTAAAGTGGAAAGACTAAAGTGGACAGACTATAGTGGAAAGACGATAGTGGAAAGACTGTAGTGAACAGAATAAAGTGGAGACTATAGTGGAAAGATCAAAGTGGACAGAGAATAGTGGAAAGACTAAAGTGGACAGACTATAGTGGAAAGACTATAGTGGAAAGACTGTAGTGGACAGAATAAAGTGGAGACTATAGTGGAAAGACTAAAGTGGAAAGATTAAAGTGGAGAGACTATAGTGGAAAGACTATAGTGGAAAGACTGTAGTGGACAGAATGAAGTGGAGACTATAGTGGAAAGACTAAAGTGGACAGACTATAATGGAAAGACTATAGTGGAAAGACTGTAGTGGGCAGAATAAAGTGAAGACTATAGTGGAAAGACTAAAGTGGACAGAGAATAGTGGAAAGACTAAAGTGGACAGACTATAGTGGAAAGACTATAGTGGAAAGACTGTAGTGGACAGAATGAAGTGGAGACTATAGTGGAAAGACTAAAGTGGACAGACTATAATGGAAAGACTATAGTGGAAAGACTGTAGTGGGCAGAATAAAGTGGAGACTATAGTGGAAAGACTAAAGTGGACAGAGAATAGTGGAAAGACTAAAGTGGACAGACTATAGTGGAAATACTAAAGTGGACAGACTAAAGTGGAAAGACTAAAGTGGAAAGACTAAAGTGGACAGACTATAGTGGAAAGACTGTAGTGGACAGAATAAAGTGGAAAGACTATAGTGGAAAAACTGTAGTGGACAGAATAAAGTGGAGACTATAGTGGAAAGAATAAAGTGGACAGAGAATAGTGGGAAGACTAAAGTGGACAGACTATAGTGGAAAGACTATCGTGGAGAGACTGTAGTGGACAGAATAAAGTGGAGACTATAGTGGAAAGACTAAAGTGGACAGAGAATAGTGGAAAGACTAAAGTGGACAGACTATAGGGGAAAGACTAAAGTGGACAGACTAAAATGGAAAGACTAAAGTGGAAAGACTAAAGTGGACAGACTATAGTGGAAACACTGTAGTGGACAGAATAAAGTGGAGAGTAGATTGGAAAGAATAAAGTGGACAGAGAATAGTGGAAAGACTAAAGTGGACAGACTATAGTGGAAAGACTATAGTGGACAGACTGTAGTGGACAGAATAAAGTGGAGACTATAGTGGAAAGACTAAAGTGGAAATACTAAAGTGGACAGAGAATAGTGGAAAGACTAAAGTGGAAAGACTAAAGTGGACAGACTATAGTGGAAAGACTATAGTGGAAAGACTGTAGTGGACAGAATAAAGTGGAGACTATAGTGGAAAGACTAAAGTGGACAGAGAATAGTGGAAAGACTAAAGTGGACAGACTATAGTGGAAAGACTATAGTGGAAATACTGTAGTGGACGGAATAAAGTGGAGACTATAGTGGAAAGACTAAAGTGGACAGAGAATAGTGGAAAGACTAGTCTCCACTTTATTCTGTCCACTACAGTCTTTCCACTATAGTCTTTCCACTATAGTCTGTCAACTTCAGTCTTTCCACTATTCTCTGTCCACTTTAGGCTTTCCACTATAGTCTCCATTTTATTCTGTCCACTACAGTCTTTCCACTATAGTCTTTCCACTATAGTCTGTCCACTTTAGTCTTTCCACTTTAGTCTATCCAGTATACTCTCCACTTTATTCTGTCCACTACAGTCTTTCCACTTTAGTCTTTCCACTTTAGTCTTTCCACTATAGTCTGTCCACTTTAGTCTTTCCACCATTCTTTGTCCACTTTAGTCTTTCCACTATAGTCTCCACTTTATTAAGATTGTAGTGGACAGACTAAAGTGGAGACTATAGTGGAAAGACTAAAGTGGAAAGACTAAAATGGACAGACTATACTGGAAATACTGAAGTGGACAGACTATAGTGGAAAGACTATAGTGGAGAGACTGTAGTGGACAGAATAAAGTGGAGACTATAGTGGAAAGACTGTAGTGGGCAGAATAAAGTGGAGACTATAGTGGAAAGACTAAAATGGACAGAGAATAGTGGAAAGACTAAAGTGGACAGACTATAGTGGAAAGACTAAAGTGGAAAGAATAAAGTGGAAAGACTAAAGTGGAAAGACTAAAGTGGACAGACTATATTGGAAAGACTGTAGTGGACAGAATAAAGTGGAGAGTATAGTGGAAAGAATAAAGTGGACAGAGAATAGTGGAAAGACTAAAGTGGACAGACTATAGTGGAAAACCTAAAGTGGACAGACTAAAATGGAAAGACTAAAGTGGAAAGACTAAAGTGGACAGACTATAGTGGAAAGACTGTAGTGGACAGAATAAAGTGGAGAGTATAGTGGAAAGAATAAAGTGGACAGAGAATAGTTGAAAGACTAAAGTGGACAGACTATAGTGGAAAGACTATAGTGGAGAGACTGTAGTGGACAGAATAAAGTGGAGACTATAGTGGAAAGACTAAAGTGGAAATACTAAAGTGGACAGAGAATAGTGGAAAGACTAAAGTGGAAAGACTAAAGTGGACAGACTATAGTGGAAAGACGATAGTGGAAAGACTGTAGTGAACAGAATAAAGTGGAGACTATAGTGGAAAGATCAAAGTGGACAGAGAATAGTGGAAAGACTAAAGTGGACAGACTATAGTGGAAAGTCTTTAGTGGAAAGACTGTAGTGGACAGAATAAAGTGGAGACTATAGTGGAAAGACTAAGGTGGAAAGACTAAAGTGGAGAGACTATAGTGGAAAGACTATAGTGGAAAGACTGTAGTGGACAGAATGAAGTGGAGACTATAGTGGAAAGACTAAAGTGGACAGACTATAATGGAAAGACTATAGTGGAAAGACTGTAGTGGGCAGAATAAAGTGAAGACTATAGTGGAAAGACTAAAGTGGACAGAGAATAGTGGAAAGACTAAAGTGGACAGACTATAGTGGAAAGACTATAGTGGAAAGACTGTAGTGGACAGAATGAAGTGGAGACTATAGTGGAAAGACTAAAGTGGACAGACTATAATGGAAAGACTATAGTGGAAAGACTGTAGTGGGCAGAATAAAGTGGAGACTATAGTGGAAAGACTAAAGTGGACAGAGAATAGTGGAAAGACTAAAGTGGACAGACTATAGTGGAAATACTAAAGTGGACAGACTAAAGTGGAAAGACTAAAGTGGAAAGACTAAAGTGGACAGACTATAGTGGAAAGACTGTAGTGGACAGAATAAAGTGGAAAGACTATAGTGGAAAGACTAAAGTGGACAGACTATAGTGGAAAGACTATAGTGGAGAGACTGTAGTGGACAGAATAAAGTGGAGACTATAGTGGAAAGACTAAAGTGGACAGAGAATAGTGGAAAGACTAAAGTGGACAGACTATAGTGGAAAGACTAAAGTGGACAGACTAAAATGGAAAGACTAAAGTGGAAAGACTAAAGTGGACAGACTATAGTGGAAACACTGTAGTGGACAGAATAAAGTGGAGAGTATATTGGAAAGAATAAAGTGGACAGAGAATAGTGGAAAGACTAAAGTGGACAGACTATAGTGGAAAGACTATAGTGGACAGAATAAAGTGGACAGAATAAAGTGGAGACTATAGTGGAAAGACTAAAGTGGAAATACTAAAGTGGACAGAGAATAGTGGAAAAACTAAAGTGGAAAGACTAAAGTGGACAGACTATAGTGGAAAGACTATAGTGGAAAGACTGTAGTGGACAGAATAAAGTGGAGACTATAGTGGAAAGACTAAAGTGGACAGAGAATAGTGGAAAGACTAAAGTGGACAGACTATAGTGGAAAGACTATAGTGGAGAGACTGTAGTGGACAGAATAAAGTGGAGACTATAGTGGAAAGACTAAAGTGGAAATACGAAAGTGGACAGAGAATAGTGGAAAGACTAAAGTGGAAAGACTAAAGTGGACAGACTATAGTGGAAAGACGATAGTGGAAAGACTGTAGTGAACAGAATAAAGTGGAGACTATAGTGGAAAGATCAAAGTGGACAGAGAATAGTGGAAAGACTAAAGTGGACAGACTATAGTGGAAAGACTATAGTGGAAAGACTGTAGTGGACAGAATAAAGTGGAGACTATAGTGGAAAGACTAAAGTGGAAAGATTAAAGTGGAGAGACTATAGTGGAAAGACTATAGTGGAAAGACTGTAGTGGACAGAATGAAGTGGAGACTATAGTGGAAAGACTAAAGTGGACAGACTATAATGGAAAGACTATAGTGGAAAGACTGTAGTGGGCAGAATAAAGTGAAGACTATAGTGGAAAGACTAAAGTGGACAGAGAATAGTGGAAAGACTAAAGTGGACAGACTATAGTGGAAAGACTATAGTGGAAAGACTGTAGTGGACAGAATGAAGTGGAGACTATAGTGGAAAGACTAAAGTGGACAGACTATAATGGAAAGACTATAGTGGAAAGACTGTAGTGGGCAGAATAAAGTGGAGACTATAGTGGAAAGACTAAAATGGACAGAGAATAGTGGAAAGACTAAAGTGGACAGACTATAGTGGAAAGACTAAAGTGGAAAGAATAAAGTGGAAAGACTAAAGTGGAAAGACTAAAGTGGACAGACTATATTGGAAAGACTGTAGTGGACAGAATAAAGTGGAGAGTATAGTGGAAAGAATAAAGTGGACAGAGAATAGTGGAAAGACTAAAGTGGACAGACTATAGTGGAAAACCTAAAGTGGACAGACTAAAATGGAAAGACTAAAGTGGAAAGACTAAAGTGGACAGACTATAGTGGAAAGACTGTAGTGGACAGAATAAAGTGGAGAGTATAGTGGAAAGAATAAAGTGGACAGAGAATAGTTGAAAGACTAAAGTGGACAGACTATAGTGGAAAGACTATAGTGGAGAGACTGTAGTGGACAGAATAAAGTGGAGACTATAGTGGAAAGACTAAAGTGGAAATACTAAAGTGGACAGAGAATAGTGGAAAGACTAAAGTGGAAAGACTAAAGTGGACAGACTATAGTGGAAAGACGATAGTGGAAAGACTGTAGTGAACAGAATAAAGTGGAGACTATAGTGGAAAGATCAAAGTGGACAGAGAATAGTGGAAAGACTAAAGTGGACAGACTATAGTGGAAAGTCTTTAGTGGAAAGACTGTAGTGGACAGAATAAAGTGGAGACTATAGTGGAAAGACTAAGGTGGAAAGACTAAAGTGGAGAGACTATAGTGGAAAGACTATAGTGGAAAGACTGTAGTGGACAGAATGAAGTGGAGACTATAGTGGAAAGACTAAAGTGGACAGACTATAATGGAAAGACTATAGTGGAAAGACTGTAGTGGGCAGAATAAAGTGAAGACTATAGTGGAAAGACTAAAGTGGACAGAGAATAGTGGAAAGACTAAAGTGGACAGACTATAGTGGAAAGACTATAGTGGAAAGACTGTAGTGGACAGAATGAAGTGGAGACTATAGTGGAAAGACTAAAGTGGACAGACTATAATGGAAAGACTATAGTGGAAAGACTGTAGTGGGCAGAATAAAGTGGAGACTATAGTGGAAAGACTAAAGTGGACAGAGAATAGTGGAAAGACTAAAGTGGACAGACTATAGTGGAAATACTAAAGTGGACAGACTAAAGTGGAAAGACTAAAGTGGAAAGACTAAAGTGGACAGACTATAGTGGAAAGACTGTAGTGGACAGAATAAAGTGGAAAGACTATAGTGGAAAGACTAAAGTGGACAGACTATAGTGGAAAGACTATAGTGGAGAGACTGTAGTGGACAGAATAAAGTGGAGACTATAGTGGAAAGACTAAAGTGGACAGAGAATAGTGGAAAGACTAAAGTGGACAGACTATAGTGGAAAGACTAAAGTGGACAGACTAAAATGGAAAGACTAAAGTGGAAAGACTAAAGTGGACAGACTATAGTGGAAACACTGTAGTGGACAGAATAAAGTGGAGAGTATATTGGAAAGAATAAAGTGGACAGAGAATAGTGGAAAGACTAAAGTGGACAGACTATAGTGGAAAGACTATAGTGGACAGAATAAAGTGGACAGAATAAAGTGGAGACTATAGTGGAAAGACTAAAGTGGAAATACTAAAGTGGACAGAGAATAGTGGAAAAACTAAAGTGGAAAGACTAAAGTGGACAGACTATAGTGGAAAGACTATAGTGGAAAGACTGTAGTGGACAGAATAAAGTGGAGACTATAGTGGAAAGACTAAAGTGGACAGAGAATAGTGGAAAGACTAAAGTGGACAGACTATAGTGGAAAGACTATAGTGGAGAGACTGTAGTGGACAGAATAAAGTGGAGACTATAGTGGAAAGACTAAAGTGGAAATACGAAAGTGGACAGAGAATAGTGGAAAGACTAAAGTGGAAAGACTAAAGTGGACAGACTATAGTGGAAAGACGATAGTGGAAAGACTGTAGTGAACAGAATAAAGTGGAGACTATAGTGGAAAGATCAAAGTGGACAGAGAATAGTGGAAAGACTAAAGTGGACAGACTATAGTGGAAAGACTATAGTGGAAAGACTGTAGTGGACAGAATAAAGTGGAGACTATAGTGGAAAGACTAAAGTGGAAAGATTAAAGTGGAGAGACTATAGTGGAAAGACTATAGTGGAAAGACTGTAGTGGACAGAATGAAGTGGAGACTATAGTGGAAAGACTAAAGTGGACAGACTATAATGGAAAGACTATAGTGGAAAGACTGTAGTGGGCAGAATAAAGTGAAGACTATAGTGGAAAGACTAAAGTGGACAGAGAATAGTGGAAAGACTAAAGTGGACAGACTATAGTGGAAAGACTATAGTGGAAAGACTGTAGTGGACAGAATGAAGTGGAGACTATAGTGGAAAGACTAAAGTGGACAGACTATAATGGAAAGACTATAGTGGAAAGACTGTAGTGGGCAGAATAAAGTGGAGACTATAGTGGAAAGACTAAAGTGGACAGAGAATAGTGGAAAGACTAAAGTGGACAGACTATAGTGGAAATACTAAAGTGGACAGACTAAAGTGGAAAGACTAAAGTGGAAAGACTAAAGTGGACAGACTATAGTGGAAAGACTGTAGTGGACAGAATAAAGTGGAAAGACTATAGTGGAAAAACTGTAGTGGACAGAATAAAGTGGAGACTATAGTGGAAAGAATAAAGTGGACAGAGAATAGTGGGAAGACTAAAGTGGACAGACTATAGTGGAGAGACTGTAGTGGACAGAATAAAGTGGAGACTATAGTGGAAAGACTAAAGTGGACAGAGAATAGTGGAAAGACTAAAGTGGACAGACTATAGGGGAAAGACTAAAGTGGACAGACTAAAATGGAAAGACTAAAGTGGAAAGACTAAAGTGGACAGACTATAGTGGAAACACTGTAGTGGACAGAATAAAGTGGAGAGTATATTGGAAAGAATAAAGTGGACAGAGAATAGTGGAAAGACTAAAGTGGACAGACTATAGTGGAAAGACTATAGTGGACAGACTGTAGTGGACAGAATAAAGTGGAGACTATAGTGGAAAAACTAAAGTGGAAATACTAAAGTGGACAGAGAATAGTGGAAAGACTAAAGTGGAAAGACTAAAGTGGACAGACTATAGTGGAAAGACTATAGTGGAAAGACTGTAGTGGACAGAATAAAGTGGAGACTATAGTGGAAAGACTAAAGTGGACAGAGAATAGTGGAAAGACTAAAGTGGACAGACTATAGTGGAAAGACTATAGTGGAAATACTGTAGTGGACGGAATAAAGTGGAGACTATAGTGGAAAGACTAAAGTGGACAGAGAATAGTGGAAAGACTAGTCTCCACTTTATTCTGTCCACTACAGTCTTTCCACTATAGTCTTTCCACTATAGTCTGTCAACTTCAGTCTTTCCACTATTCTCTGTCCACTTTAGGCTTTCCACTATAGTCTCCATTTTATTCTGTCCACTACAGTCTTTCCACTATAGTCTTTCCACTATAGTCTGTCCACTTTAGTCTTTCCACTTTAGTCTATCCAGTATACTCTCCACTTTATTCTGTCCACTACAGTCTTTCCACTTTAGTCTTTCCACTTTAGTCTTTCCACTATAGTCTGTCCACTTTAGTCTTTCCACCATTCTTTGTCCACTTTAGTCTTTCCACTATAGTCTCCACTTTATTAAGATTGTAGTGGACAGACTAAAGTGGAGACTATAGTGGAAAGACTAAAGTGGAAAGACTAAAATGGACAGACTATACTGGAAATACTGAAGTGGACAGACTATAGTGGAAAGACTATAGTGGAGAGACTGTAGTGGACAGAATAAAGTGGAGACTATAGTGGAAAGACTAAAGTGGAAAGACTAAAGTGGACAGACTATAGTGGAAAGACTGTAGTGGAAAGACTAAAGTGGAGACTATAGTGGAAAGATTAAAGTGGAGAGACTATAGTGGAAAGACTATAGTGGAAAGACTGTAGTGGACAGAATGAAGTGGAGACTATAGTGGAAAGACTAAAGTGGACAGACTATAATGGAAAGACTATAGTGGAAAGACTGTAGTGGGCAGAATAAAGTGAAGACTATAGTGGAAAGACTAAAGTGGACAGAGAATAGTGGAAAGACTAAAGTGGACAGACTATAGTGGAAAGACTATAGTGGAAAGACTGTAGTGGACAGAATGAAGTGGAGACTATAGTGGAAAGACTAAAGTGGACAGACTATAATGGAAAGACTATAGTGGAAAGACTGTAGTGGGCAGAATAAAGTGGAGACTATAGTGGAAAGACTAAAGTGGACAGAGAATAGTGGAAATACTAAAGTGGACAGACTAAAGTGGAAAGACTAAAGTGGAAAGACTAAAGTGGACAGACTATAGTGGAAAGACTGTAGTGGACAGAATAAAGTGGAAAGACTATAGTGGAAAAACTGTAGTGGACAGAATAAAGTGGAGACTATAGTGGAAAGAATAAAGTGGACAGAGAATAGTGGGAAGACTAAAGTGGACAGACTATAGTGGAAAGACTATAGTGGAGAGACTGTAGTGGACAGAATAAAGTGGAGACTATAGTGGAAAGACTAAAGTGGACAGAGAATAGTGGAAAGACTAAAGTGGACAGACTATAGGGGAAAGACTAAAGTGGACAGACTAAAATGGAAAGACTAAAGTGGAAAGACTAAAGTGGACAGACTATAGTGGAAACACTGTAGTGGACAGAATAAAGTGGAGAGTATATTGGAAAGAATAAAGTGGACAGAGAATAGTGGAAAGACTAAAGTGGACAGACTATAGTGGAAAGACTATAGTGGACAGACTGTAGTGGACAGAATAAAGTGGAGACTATAGTGGAAAGACTAAAGTGGAAATACTAAAGTGGACAGAGAATAGTGGAAAGACTAAAGTGGAAAGACTAAAGTGGACAGACTATAGTGGAAAGACTATAGTGGAAAGACTGTAGTGGACAGAATAAAGTGGAGACTATAGTGGAAAGACTAAAGTGGACAGAGAATAGTGGAAAGACTAAAGTGGACAGACTATAGTGGAAAGACTATAGTGGAAATACTGTAGTGGACGGAATAAAGTGGAGACTATAGTGGAAAGACTAAAGTGGACAGAGAATAGTGGAAAGACTAGTCTCCACTTTATTCTGTCCACTACAGTCTTTCCACTATAGTCTTTCCACTATAGTCTGTCAACTTCAGTCTTTCCACTATTCTCTGTCCACTTTAGGCTTTCCACTATAGTCTCCATTTTATTCTGTCCACTACAGTCTTTCCACTATAGTCTTTCCACTATAGTCTGTCCACTTTAGTCTTTCCACTTTAGTCTATCCAGTATACTCTCCACTTTATTCTGTCCACTACAGTCTTTCCACTTTAGTCTTTCCACTTTAGTCTTTCCACTATAGTCTGTCCACTTTAGTCTTTCCACCATTCTTTGTCCACTTTAGTCTTTCCACTATAGTCTCCACTTTATTAAGATTGTAGTGGACAGACTAAAGTGGAGACTATAGTGGAAAGACTAAAGTGGAAAGACTAAAATGGACAGACTATACTGGAAATACTGAAGTGGACAGACTATAGTGGAAAGACTATAGTGGAGAGACTGTAGTGGACAGAATAAAGTGGAGACTATAGTGGAAAGACTAAAGTGGAAAGACTAAAGTGGACAGACTATAGTGGAAAGACTGTAGTGGAAAGACTAAAGTGGAGACTATAGTGGAAAGATTAAAGTGGAGAGACTATAGTGGAAAGACTATAGTGGAAAGACTGTAGTGGACAGAATGAAGTGGAGACTATAGTGGAAAGACTAAAGTGGACAGACTATAATGGAAAGACTATAGTGGAAAGACTGTAGTGGGCAGAATAAAGTGAAGACTATAGTGGAAAGACTAAAGTGGACAGAGAATAGTGGAAAGACTAAAGTGGACAGACTATAGTGGAAAGACTATAGTGGAAAGACTGTAGTGGACAGAATGAAGTGGAGACTATAGTGGAAAGACTAAAGTGGACAGACTATAATGGAAAGACTATAGTGGAAAGACTGTAGTGGGCAGAATAAAGTGGAGACTATAGTGGAAAGACTAAAGTGGACAGAGAATAGTGGAAATACTAAAGTGGACAGACTAAAGTGGAAAGACTAAAGTGGAAAGACTAAAGTGGACAGACTATAGTGGAAAGACTGTAGTGGACAGAATAAAGTGGAAAGACTATAGTGGAAAAACTGTAGTGGACAGAATAAAGTGGAGACTATAGTGGAAAGAATAAAGTGGACAGAGAATAGTGGGAAGACTAAAGTGGACAGACTATAGTGGAAAGACTATAGTGGAGAGACTGTAGTGGACAGAATAAAGTGGAGACTATAGTGGAAAGACTAAAGTGGACAGAGAATAGTGGAAAGACTAAAGTGGACAGACTATAGGGGAAAGACTAAAGTGGACAGACTAAAATGGAAAGACTAAAGTGGAAAGACTAAAGTGGACAGACTATAGTGGAAACACTGTAGTGGACAGAATAAAGTGGAGAGTATATTGGAAAGAATAAAGTGGACAGAGAATAGTGGAAAGACTAAAGTGGACAGACTATAGTGGAAAGACTATAGTGGAAATACTAAAGTGGACAGAGAATAGTGGAAAGACTAAAGTGGAAAGACTAAAGTGGACAGACTATAGTGGAAAGACTATAGTGGAAAGACTGTAGTGGACAGAATAAAGTGGAGACTATAGTGGAAAGACTAAAGTGGACAGAGAATAGTGGAAAGACTAAAGTGGACAGACTATAGTGGAAAGACTATAGTGGAAATACTGTAGTGGACGGAATAAAGTGGAGACTATAGTGGAAAGACTAAAGTGGACAGAGAATAGTGGAAAGACTAGTCTCCACTTTATTCTGTCCACTACAGTCTTTCCACTATAGTCTTTCCACTATAGTCTGTCAACTTCAGTCTTTCCACTATTCTCTGTCCACTTTAGGCTTTCCACTATAGTCTCCATTTTATTCTGTCCACTACAGTCTTTCCACTATAGTCTTTCCACTATAGTCTGTCCACTTTAGTCTTTCCACTTTAGTCTATCCAGTATACTCTCCACTTTATTCTGTCCACTACAGTCTTTCCACTTTAGTCTTTCCACTTTAGTCTTTCCACTATAGTCTGTCCACTTTAGTCTTTCCACCATTCTTTGTCCACTTTAGTCTTTCCACTATAGTCTCCACTTTATTAAGATTGTAGTGGACAGACTAAAGTGGAGACTATAGTGGAAAGACTAAAGTGGAAAGACTAAAATGGACAGACTATACTGGAAATACTGAAGTGGACAGACTATAGTGGAAAGACTATAGTGGAGAGACTGTAGTGGACAGAATAAAGTGGAGACTATAGTGGAAAGACTAAAGTGGAAAGACTAAAGTGGACAGACTATAGTGGAAAGACTGTAGTGGAAAGACTAAAGTGGACAGACTAAAGTGGAAAGACTAAAGTGGAAAGACTATAGTGCAAAGACTAAAGTGGACAAACTAAAGACTAAAGTGGACAGACTATAGTGGAAAGACTGTAGTGGGCAGAATAAAGTGGAGACTATAGTGGAAAGACTAAAATGGACAGAGAATAGTGGAAAGACTAAAGTGGACAGACTATAGTGGAAAGACTAAAGTGGAAAGACTAAAGTGGAAAGACTAAAGTGGAAAGACTAAAGTGGACAGACTATATTGGAAAGACTGTAGTGGACAGAATAAAGTGGAGAGTATAGTGGAAAGAATAAAGTGGACAGAGAATAGTGGAAAGACTAAAGTGGACAGACTATAGTGGAAAACCTAAAGTGGACAGACTAAAATGGAAAGACTAAAGTGGAAAGACTAAAGTGGACAGACTATAGTGGAAAGACTGTAGTGGACAGAATAAAGTGGAGAGTATAGTGGAAAGAATAAAGTGGACAGAGAATAGTTGAAAGACTAAAGTGGACAGACTATAGTGGAAAGACTATAGTGGAGAGACTGTAGTGGACAGAATAAAGTGGAGACTATAGTGGAAAGACTAAAGTGGAAATACTAAAGTGGACAGAGAATAGTGGAAAGACTAAAGTGGAAAGACTAAAGTGGACAGACTATAGTGGAAAGACGATAGTGGAAAGACTGTAGTGAACAGAATAAAGTGGAGACTATAGTGGAAAGATCAAAGTGGACAGAGAATAGTGGAAAGACTAAAGTGGACAGACTATAGTGGAAAGTCTTTAGTGGAAAGACTGTAGTGGACAGAATAAAGTGGAGACTATAGTGGAAAGACTAAAGTGGAAAGACTAAAGTGGAGAGACTATAGTGGAAAGACTATAGTGGAAAGACTGTAGTGGACAGAATGAAGTGGAGACTATAGTGGAAAGACTAAAGTGGACAGACTATAATGGAAAGACTATAGTGGAAAGACTGTAGTGGGCAGAATAAAGTGAAGACTATAGTGGAAAGACTAAAGTGGACAGAGAATAGTGGAAAGACTAAAGTGGACAGACTATAGTGGAAAGACTATAGTGGAAAGACTGTAGTGGACAGAATGAAGTGGAGACTATAGTGGAAAGACTAAAGTGGACAGACTATAATGGAAAGACTATAGTGGAAAGACTGTAGTGGGCAGAATAAAGTGGAGACTATAGTGGAAAGACTAAAGTGGACAGAGAATAGTGGAAAGACTAAAGTGGACAGACTATAGTGGAAATACTAAAGTGGACAGACTAAAGTGGAAAGACTAAAGTGGAAAGACTAAAGTGGACAGACTATAGTGGAAAGACTGTAGTGGACAGAATAAAGTGGAAAGACTATAGTGGAAAGACTAAAGTGGACAGACTATAGTGGAAAGACTATAGTGGAGAGACTGTAGTGGACAGAATAAAGTGGAGACTATAGTGGAAAGACTAAAGTGGACAGAGAATAGTGGAAAGACTAAAGTGGACAGACTATAGTGGAAAGACTAAAGTGGACAGACTAAAATGGAAAGACTAAAGTGGAAAGACTAAAGTGGACAGACTATAGTGGAAACACTGTAGTGGACAGAATAAAGTGGAGAGTATATTGGAAAGAATAAAGTGGACAGAGAATAGTGGAAAGACTAAAGTGGACAGACTATAGTGGAAAGACTATAGTGGACAGAATAAAGTGGACAGAATAAAGTGGAGACTATAGTGGAAAGACTAAAGTGGAAATACTAAAGTGGACAGAGAATAGTGGAAAAACTAAAGTGGAAAGACTAAAGTGGACAGACTATAGTGGAAAGACTATAGTGGAAAGACTGTAGTGGACAGAATAAAGTGGAGACTATAGTGGAAAGACTAAAGTGGACAGAGAATAGTGGAAAGACTAAAGTGGACAGACTATAGTGGAAAGACTATAGTGGAAATACTGTAGTGGACGGAATAAAGTGGAGACTATAGTGGAAAGACTAAAGTGGACAGAGAATAGTGGAAAGACTAGTCTCCACTTTATTCTGTCCACTACAGTCTTTCCACTATAGTCTTTCCACTATAGTCTGTCAACTTCAGTCTTTCCACTATTCTCTGTCCACTTTAGGCTTTCCACTATAGTCTCCATTTTATTCTGTCCACTACAGTCTTTCCACTATAGTCTTTCCACTATAGTCTGTCCACTTTAGTCTTTCCACTTTAGTCTATCCACTATACTCTCCACTTTATTCTGTCCACTACAGTCTTTCCACTTTAGTCTTTCCACTTTAGTCTTTCCACTATCGTCTGTCCACTTTAGTCTTTCCACTATTCTCTGTCCACTTTAGTCTTTCCACTATAGTCTCCACTTTATTAAGATTGTAGTGGACAGACTAAAGTGGAGACTATAGTGGAAAGACTAAAGTGGAGAGACTAAAGTGGACAGACTATACTGGAAATACTGAAGTGGACAGACTATAGTGGAAAGACTATAGTGGAGAGACTGTAGTGGACAGAATAAAGTGGAGACTATAGTGGAAAGACTAAAGTGGAAAGACTAAAGTGGACAGACTATAGTGGAAAGACTGTAGTGGAAAGACTAAAGTGGACAGACTAAAGTGGAAAAACTAAAGTTGAAAGACTATAGTGCAAAGACTAAAGTGGACAAACTAAAGACTAAAGTGGACAGACTATAGTGGAAAGACTGTAGTGGGCAGAATAAAGTGGAGACTATAGTGGAAAGACTAAAATGGACAGAGAATAGTGGAAATACTAAAGTGGACAGACTATAGTGGAAAGACTAAAGTGGAAAGACTAAAGTGGAAAGACTAAAGTGGAAAGACTAAAGTGGACAGACTATATTGGAAAGACTGTAGTGGACAGAATAAAGTGGAGAGTATAGTGGAAAGAATAAAGTGGACAGAGAATAGTGGAAAGACTAAAGTGGACAGACTATAGTGGAAAGACTATAGTGGAGAGACTATAGTGGACAGAATAAAGTGGAGACTATAGTGGAAAGACTAAAGTGGAAGGACTAAAGTGGACATAGAATAGTGGAAAGACTAAAGTGGAAAGACTGTAGTGGACAGAATAAAGAGGAAAGACTATAGTGGAAAGACTGTAGTGGACAGAATAAAGTGGAGACTATAGTGGAAAGACTAAAGTGGACAGAGAATAGTGGAAAGACTTAAGTGGACAGACTATAGTGGAAAGACTAAAGTGGACAGACTAAAGTGGACAGACTATAGTGGAAATACTGTAGTGGACAGAATAAAGTGGAGAGTATAGTGGAAAGAATAAAGTGGACAGAGAATAGTGGAAAGACTAAAGTGGACAGACTATAGTGGAAAGACTATAGTGGAGAGACTGTACTGGACAGAATAAAGTGGAGACTTTAGTGGAAAGACTAAAGTGGAAAGACTAAAGTGGACAGAGAATAGAGGAAAGACTAAAGTGGAAAGACTGTAGTGGACAGAATAAAGTGGAAAGACTAAAGTGGACAGACTATAGTGGAAAAACTATAGTGGAAAGACTGTAGTGGACAGACTATACTGGAAAGACTAAAGTGGAAAGACTAAAGTGGACAGAGAATAGTGGAAAGACTAAGTGGACAGACTATACTGGAAAGACTAAAGTGGACAGACAAAATGGAAAGACTAAAGTGGAAAGACTAAAGTGGACAGACTATAGTGGAAAGACTGTAGTGGACAGAATAAAGTGGAGAGTATAGTGGAAAGAATAAAGTGGACATAGAATAGTGGAAAGACTAACGTGGACAGACTATAGTGGAAAGACTATAGTGGAGAGACTGTGTGGACAGAATAAAGTGGAGACTATAGTGGAAAGACTAAAGTGGAAATACTAAAGTGGACAGAGAATAGTGGAAAGACTAAAGTGGAAAGACTAAAGTGGACAGACTATAGTTGAAAGACTATAGTGGAAAGACTGTAGTGGACAGAATAAAGTGGAGACTATAGTGGAAAGACTAAAGTGAACAGAGAATAGTGGAAAGACTAAAGTGGACAGACTATAGTGGAAAGACTATAGTGGAAAGACTGTAGTGGACAGAATAAAGTGGAGACTACAGTGGAAAGACTAAAGTGGAAAGACTAAAGTGGACAGACTATAGTGGAAAGACTGAAGTGGACAGACTAAAGTGGAAAAACTAAAGTGGAAAGACTAAAGTGGACAGAGAATAGCGGAAGGAATAAAGTGGACAGACTATAGTGGAAAGACTACAGTGGAAAGACTGTAGTGGACAGAATAAAGTGGAGACTATAGTGGAAAGACTAAAGTGAACAGAGAATAGTGGAAAGACTAAAGTGGAAAGACTGTAGTGGACAGAATAAAGTGGAGACTATAGTGTAAAGACTAAAGTGGAAAGACTAAAGTGGACAGACTATAGTTGAAAGACTGAAGTGGAAAGACTAAGTGGACAGACTAAAGTGGAAAGACTATAGTGGAAAAACTAAAGTGGACAGACTATAGTGGAAAGACTAAAGTGAACAGACTGAAGTGGAAAGACTATAGTGGAAAGACTAAAGTGGAAAGAATATAGTGGACAGAATAAAGTGGAGACTATAGGGGTAAGACTAAAGTGGACAGAGAATAGTGGAAAGACTAAAGTGGACAGAGAATAGTGGAAAGACTAAAGTGGAAAGACTGTAGTGGACAGAATAAAGTGAAGAGTATAGTGGATAGACTAAAGTGGAAAGACTAAAGTGGACAGACTATAGTGGAAATACTATAGTGGAAAGACTGTAGTGGACAGAATAAAATGGAGACTATAGTGGAAAGCCTAAAGTGGACAGAGAATAGTGGAAAGACTAAAGTTGACAGACTATAGTGGAAAGACTATAGTGGAAAGACTGTAGTGGACAGAATAAAGTGGAGACTATTTTGGAAAGACTAAAGTGGACAGAGAATAGTGGAAAGACTATAGTGGACAGACTATAGTGGAAAGACTATAGTGGAAAAAATGTAGTGGACAGAATAAAGTGGAGACTATAGTGGAAAGACTAAAGTGGACAGAGAATACTGAAAAGACTAAAGTGGAAAGAATGTAGTGGACAGAATAAAGTGGAGACTATAGTGGAAAGACTAATATAGTGGAAAGTGGAAAAGACTAAGTGTGGTGTGGTGATAGTGGAAAGACTAAAGTGGACAGACTAAAGTGACTGTAGTGGACAGAATAAAGTGGAAAGACTAAAGTGGAAAGACTAAAGTGGACCGACTATAGTGGAAAGACTAAAGTGGACAGACTAAAGTGGACAGACTATAGTGGAAATACTGTAGTGGACAGAATAAAGTGGAGAGTATAGTGGAAAGAATAAAGTGGACAGAGAATAGTGGAAAGAATAAAGTGGACAGACTATAGTGGAAAGACTATAGTGGAGAGACTGTAGTGGACAGAATAAAGTGGAGACTATAGTGGAAAGACTAAAGTGGACAGACTATAGTGGAAAGACTAAAGTGGACAGACTGAAGTGGAAAGACTATAGTGGAAAGACTATAGTGGAAAGACTTTAGTGGACAGAATAAAGTGGAGACTATAGTGGAAAGACTAAAGTGGACAGACTATAGTGGAAAGACTATAGTGGAAAGACTGTAGTGGGCAGAATAAAGTGGAGACTATAGTGGAAAGACTAAAGTGGACAGACTATAGTGGAAAGACTAAAGTGGAAAGAATGTAGTGGACAGAATAAAGTGGAAAGACTGTAGTGGACAGAATAAAGTGGAGACTATAGTGGAAAGACCATAGTGGAAAGACTAAAGTGGACAGACTATAGTGGAAAGACTGAAGTTGAAAGACTCAGTGGACAGACTAAAGTGTACACACTGAAGTGGAAAGAATCAAGTGGAAAGACTAAAGTTGAAAGACTAAAGTGGACAGACTATAGTGGAAAGACTAAAGTGGACAGACTAAAGTGGAAAAACTAAAGTGGAAAGACTAAAGTGGACAGACTATAGTGGAAAGACTATAGTGGAAAGACTTTAGTGGACAGAATAAAGTGGAGACTATAGTGGAAAGACTAAAGTGGACAGACTATAGTGGAAAGACTATAGTGGAAAGACTGTAGTGGGCAGAATAAAGTGGAGACTATAGTGGAAAGACTAAAGTGGACAGAGAATAGTGGAAAGACTAAAGTGGACAGACTATAGTGGAAAGACTAAAGTGGACAGAATAAAGTGGAAAGACTAAAGTGGAAAGACTAAAGTGGACAGACTATAGTGGAAAGACTGTAGTGGACAGAATAAAGTGGAAAGACTATAGTGGAAAGAATGTAGTGGACAGAATAAAGTGGAGACTATAGTGGAAAGACTAAAGTGGACAGAGAATAGTGGAAAGACTAAAGTGGACAGACTATAGTGGAAAGACGATAGTGGAAAGACTGTAGTGAACAGAATAAAGTGGAGACTATAGTGGAAAGATCAAAGTGGACAGAGAATAGTGGAAAGACTAAAGTGGACAGACTATAGTGGAAAGTCTTTAGTGGAAAGACTGTAGTGGACAGAATAAAGTGGAGACTATAGTGGAAAGACTAAAGTGGAAAGACTAAAGTGGAGAGACTATAGTGGAAAGACTATAGTGGAAAGACTGTAGTGGACAGAATGAAGTGGAGACTATAGTGGAAAGACTAAAGTGGACAGACTATAATGGAAAGACTATAGTGGAAAGACTGTAGTGGGCAGAATAAAGTGGAGACTATAGTGGAAAGACTAAAGTGGACAGAGAATAGTGGAAAGACTAAAGTGGACAGACTATAGTGGAAATACTAAAGTGGACAGACTAAAGTGGAAAGACTAAAGTGGAAAGACTAAAGTGGACAGACTATAGTGGAAAGACTGTAGTGGACAGAATAAAGTGGAAAGACTATAGTGGAAAGACTAAAGTGGACAGACTATAGTGGAAAGACTATAGTGGAGAGACTGTAGTGGACAGAATAAAGTGGAGACTATAGTGGAAAGACTAAAGTGGACAGAGAATAGTGGAAAGACTAAAGTGGACAGACTATAGTGGAAAGACTAAAGTGGACAGACTAAAATGGAAAGACTAAAGTGGAAAGACTAAAGTGGACAGACTATAGTGGAAACACTGTAGTGGACAGAATAAAGTGGAGAGTATATTGGAAAGAATAAAGTGGACAGAGAATAGTGGAAAGACTAAAGTGGACAGACTATAGTGGAAAGACTATAGTGGACAGAATAAAGTGGACAGAATAAAGTGGAGACTATAGTGGAAAGACTAAAGTGGAAATACTAAAGTGGACAGAGAATAGTGGAAAAACTAAAGTGGAAAGACTAAAGTGGACAGACTATAGTGGAAAGACTATAGTGGAAAGACTGTAGTGGACAGAATAAAGTGGAGACTATAGTGGAAAGACTAAAGTGGACAGAGAATAGTGGAAAGACTAAAGTGGACAGACTATAGTGGAAAGACTATAGTGGAAATACTGTAGTGGACGGAATAAAGTGGAGACTATAGTGGAAAGACTAAAGTGGACAGAGAATAGTGGAAAGACTAGTCTCCACTTTATTCTGTCCACTACAGTCTTTCCACTATAGTCTTTCCACTATAGTCTGTCAACTTCAGTCTTTCCACTATTCTCTGTCCACTTTAGGCTTTCCACTATAGTCTCCATTTTATTCTGTCCACTACAGTCTTTCCACTATAGTCTTTCCACTATAGTCTGTCCACTTTAGTCTTTCCACTTTAGTCTATCCACTATACTCTCCACTTTATTCTGTCCACTACAGTCTTTCCACTTTAGTCTTTCCACTTTAGTCTTTCCACTATCGTCTGTCCACTTTAGTCTTTCCACTATTCTCTGTCCACTTTAGTCTTTCCACTATAGTCTCCACTTTATTAAGATTGTAGTGGACAGACTAAAGTGGAGACTATAGTGGAAAGACTAAAGTGGAGAGACTAAAGTGGACAGACTATACTGGAAATACTGAAGTGGACAGACTATAGTGGAAAGACTATAGTGGAGAGACTGTAGTGGACAGAATAAAGTGGAGACTATAGTGGAAAGACTAAAGTGGAAAGACTAAAGTGGACAGACTATAGTGGAAAGACTGTAGTGGAAAGACTAAAGTGGACAGACTAAAGTGGAAAAACTAAAGTTGAAAGACTATAGTGCAAAGACTAAAGTGGACAAACTAAAGACTAAAGTGGACAGACTATAGTGGAAAGACTGTAGTGGGCAGAATAAAGTGGAGACTATAGTGGAAAGACTAAAATGGACAGAGAATAGTGGAAATACTAAAGTGGACAGACTATAGTGGAAAGACTAAAGTGGAAAGACTAAAGTGGAAAGACTAAAGTGGAAAGACTAAAGTGGACAGACTATATTGGAAAGACTGTAGTGGACAGAATAAAGTGGAGAGTATAGTGGAAAGAATAAAGTGGACAGAGAATAGTGGAAAGACTAAAGTGGACAGACTATAGTGGAAAGACTATAGTGGAGAGACTATAGTGGACAGAATAAAGTGGAGACTATAGTGGAAAGACTAAAGTGGAAGGACTAAAGTGGACATAGAATAGTGGAAAGACTAAAGTGGAAAGACTGTAGTGGACAGAATAAAGAGGAAAGACTATAGTGGAAAGACTGTAGTGGACAGAATAAAGTGGAGACTATAGTGGAAAGACTAAAGTGGACAGAGAATAGTGGAAAGACTTAAGTGGACAGACTATAGTGGAAAGACTAAAGTGGACAGACTAAAGTGGACAGACTATAGTGGAAATACTGTAGTGGACAGAATAAAGTGGAGAGTATAGTGGAAAGAATAAAGTGGACAGAGAATAGTGGAAAGACTAAAGTGGACAGACTATAGTGGAAAGACTATAGTGGAGAGACTGTACTGGACAGAATAAAGTGGAGACTTTAGTGGAAAGACTAAAGTGGAAAGACTAAAGTGGACAGAGAATAGAGGAAAGACTAAAGTGGAAAGACTGTAGTGGACAGAATAAAGTGGAAAGACTAAAGTGGACAGACTATAGTGGAAAAACTATAGTGGAAAGACTGTAGTGGACAGACTATACTGGAAAGACTAAAGTGGAAAGACTAAAGTGGACAGAGAATAGTGGAAAGACTAAGTGGACAGACTATACTGGAAAGACTAAAGTGGACAGACAAAATGGAAAGACTAAAGTGGAAAGACTAAAGTGGACAGACTATAGTGGAAAGACTGTAGTGGACAGAATAAAGTGGAGAGTATAGTGGAAAGAATAAAGTGGACATAGAATAGTGGAAAGACTAACGTGGACAGACTATAGTGGAAAGACTATAGTGGAGAGACTGTGTGGACAGAATAAAGTGGAGACTATAGTGGAAAGACTAAAGTGGAAATACTAAAGTGGACAGAGAATAGTGGAAAGACTAAAGTGGAAAGACTAAAGTGGACAGACTATAGTTGAAAGACTATAGTGGAAAGACTGTAGTGGACAGAATAAAGTGGAGACTATAGTGGAAAGACTAAAGTGAACAGAGAATAGTGGAAAGACTAAAGTGGACAGACTATAGTGGAAAGACTATAGTGGAAAGACTGTAGTGGACAGAATAAAGTGGAGACTACAGTGGAAAGACTAAAGTGGAAAGACTAAAGTGGACAGACTATAGTGGAAAGACTGAAGTGGACAGACTAAAGTGGAAAAACTAAAGTGGAAAGACTAAAGTGGACAGAGAATAGCGGAAGGAATAAAGTGGACAGACTATAGTGGAAAGACTACAGTGGAAAGACTGTAGTGGACAGAATAAAGTGGAGACTATAGTGGAAAGACTAAAGTGAACAGAGAATAGTGGAAAGACTAAAGTGGAAAGACTGTAGTGGACAGAATAAAGTGGAGACTATAGTGTAAAGACTAAAGTGGAAAGACTAAAGTGGACAGACTATAGTTGAAAGACTGAAGTGGAAAGACTAAGTGGACAGACTAAAGTGGAAAGACTATAGTGGAAAAACTAAAGTGGACAGACTATAGTGGAAAGACTAAAGTGAACAGACTGAAGTGGAAAGACTATAGTGGAAAGACTAAAGTGGAAAGAATATAGTGGACAGAATAAAGTGGAGACTATAGGGGTAAGACTAAAGTGGACAGAGAATAGTGGAAAGACTAAAGTGGACAGAGAATAGTGGAAAGACTAAAGTGGAAAGACTGTAGTGGACAGAATAAAGTGAAGAGTATAGTGGATAGACTAAAGTGGAAAGACTAAAGTGGACAGACTATAGTGGAAATACTATAGTGGAAAGACTGTAGTGGACAGAATAAAATGGAGACTATAGTGGAAAGCCTAAAGTGGACAGAGAATAGTGGAAAGACTAAAGTTGACAGACTATAGTGGAAAGACTATAGTGGAAAGACTGTAGTGGACAGAATAAAGTGGAGACTATTTTGGAAAGACTAAAGTGGACAGAGAATAGTGGAAAGACTATAGTGGACAGACTATAGTGGAAAGACTATAGTGGAAAAAATGTAGTGGACAGAATAAAGTGGAGACTATAGTGGAAAGACTAAAGTGGACAGAGAATACTGAAAAGACTAAAGTGGAAAGAATGTAGTGGACAGAATAAAGTGGAGACTATAGTGGAAAGACTAATATAGTGGAAAGTGGAAAAGACTAAGTGTGGTGTGGTGATAGTGGAAAGACTAAAGTGGACAGACTAAAGTGACTGTAGTGGACAGAATAAAGTGGAAAGACTAAAGTGGAAAGACTAAAGTGGACCGACTATAGTGGAAAGACTAAAGTGGACAGACTAAAGTGGACAGACTATAGTGGAAATACTGTAGTGGACAGAATAAAGTGGAGAGTATAGTGGAAAGAATAAAGTGGACAGAGAATAGTGGAAAGAATAAAGTGGACAGACTATAGTGGAAAGACTATAGTGGAGAGACTGTAGTGGACAGAATAAAGTGGAGACTATAGTGGAAAGACTAAAGTGGACAGACTATAGTGGAAAGACTAAAGTGGACAGACTGAAGTGGAAAGACTATAGTGGAAAGACTATAGTGGAAAGACTTTAGTGGACAGAATAAAGTGGAGACTATAGTGGAAAGACTAAAGTGGACAGACTATAGTGGAAAGACTATAGTGGAAAGACTGTAGTGGGCAGAATAAAGTGGAGACTATAGTGGAAAGACTAAAGTGGACAGACTATAGTGGAAAGACTAAAGTGGAAAGAATGTAGTGGACAGAATAAAGTGGAAAGACTGTAGTGGACAGAATAAAGTGGAGACTATAGTGGAAAGACCATAGTGGAAAGACTAAAGTGGACAGACTATAGTGGAAAGACTGAAGTTGAAAGACTCAGTGGACAGACTAAAGTGTACACACTGAAGTGGAAAGAATCAAGTGGAAAGACTAAAGTTGAAAGACTAAAGTGGACAGACTATAGTGGAAAGACTAAAGTGGACAGACTAAAGTGGAAAAACTAAAGTGGAAAGACTAAAGTGGACAGACTATAGTGGAAAGACTATAGTGGAAAGACTTTAGTGGACAGAATAAAGTGGAGACTATAGTGGAAAGACTAAAGTGGACAGACTATAGTGGAAAGACTATAGTGGAAAGACTGTAGTGGGCAGAATAAAGTGGAGACTATAGTGGAAAGACTAAAGTGGACAGAGAATAGTGGAAAGACTAAAGTGGACAGACTATAGTGGAAAGACTAAAGTGGACAGAATAAAGTGGAAAGACTAAAGTGGAAAGACTAAAGTGGACAGACTATAGTGGAAAGACTGTAGTGGACAGAATAAAGTGGAAAGACTATAGTGGAAAGAATGTAGTGGACAGAATAAAGTGGAGACTATAGTGGAAAGACTAAAGTGGACAGAGAATAGTGGAAAGACTAAAGTGGACAGACTATAGTGGAAAGACTAAAGTGGACAGACTAAAGTGGACAGACTATAGTGGAAATACTGTAGTGGACAGAATAAAGTGGAGAGTATAGTGGAAAGAATAAAGTGGACAGAGAATAGTGGAAAGACTAAAGTGGACAGACTATAGTGGAAAGACTATAGTGGAGAGACTGTAGTGGACAGAATAAAATGGAGACTATAGTGGAAAGCCTAAAGTGGACAGAGAATAGTGGAAAGACTAAAGTTGACAGACTATAGTGGAAAGACTATAGTAGAAAGACTATAGTGGAAAGACTGTAGTGGACAGAATAAAGTGGAAACTATAGTGGAAAGCCTAAAGTGGACAGAGAATAGTGGAAAGACTAAAGTTGACAGACTATAGTGGAAAGACTATAGTAGAAAGACTATAGTGGAAAGACTGTAGTGGACAGAATAAAGTGGAGACTATAGTGGAAAGACTAAAGTGGATAGAGAATAGTGGAAAGACTATAGTGGACAGACTATAGTGGAAAGACTATAGTGGAAAGACTGTAGTGGACAGAATAAAATGGAGACTATAGTGGAAAGCCTAAAGTGGACAGAGAATAGTGGAAAGACTAAAGTTGACAGACTATAGTGGAAAGACTATAGTAGAAAGACTATAGTGGAAAGACTGTAGTGGACAGAATAAAGTGGAGACTATAGTGGAAAGACTAAAGTGGATAGAGAATAGTGGAAAGACTATAGTGGACAGACTATAGTGGAAAGACTATAGTGGAAAATCTGTAGTGGACAGAATAAAGTGGAGACTATAGTGGAAAGACTAAAGTGGACAGAGAATAGTGAAAAGACTAAAGTGGAAAGAATGTAGTGGACAGAATAAAGTGGAGACTATAGTGGAAAGACTGTAGTGGACAGAATAAAGTGGAGACTATAGTGGAAAGACTAAAGTGGATAGAGAATAGTGGAAAGACTATAGTGGACAGACTATAGTGGAAAGACTATAGTGGAAAATCTGCAGTGGACAGAATAAAGTGGAGACTATAGTGGAAAGACTAAAGTGGAAAGACTAAAGTGGAAAGACTAAAGTGGACAGACTATAGTGGAAAGACTAAAGTGGACAGACTAAAGTGGAAAAACTAAAGTGGAAAGACTAAAGTGGACAGACTATAGTGGAAAGACTATAGTGGAAAGACTGTAGTGGACAGAATAAAGTGGAGACTATAGTGGAAAGACTAAAGTGGACAGACTATAGTGGAAAGACTATAGTGGAAAGACTTCAGTGGACATAATAAAGTGGAGACTATAGTGGAAAGACTAAAGTGGACAGAGAATAGTGGAAAGACTAAAGTGGACAGACTATAGTGGAAAATTATAGTGGAAAGACTGTAGTGGACAGAATAAAGTGGAGACTATAGTGGAAAGATTAAAGTGGAAAGACTAAAGTAAACCCAGAATAGTGGAAAGACAAAAGTGGAAAGAATGTAGTGGACAGAATAGAGTGGAGACTATAGTGGAAAGACTAAAGTGGAAAGACTAAAGTGGACAGACTATAGTGGAAAGACTGAAGTGGAAAGACTCAGTGGACAGACTAAAGTGAAAAGACTAAAGTGGACGGACTACAGTAAAAAGACTATAGTGGAAAGACTGTAGTGGACAGAATAAAGTGGAGACTATAGTGGAAAGACTAAAGTGGACAGAGAATAGTGGAAAGACTAAAGTGGACAGACTATAGTGGAAAGCCTAAAGTGGACAGACTAAAATGGAAAGACTAAAGTGGAAAGACTAAAGTGGACAGACTATAGTGGAAAGACTGTAGGGGACAGAATAAAGTGGAGAGTATAGTGGAAAGAATAAAGTGGACAGAGAATAGTGGAAAGACTAAAGTGGACAGACTATAGTGGAAAGACTATAGCTGAGAGACTGTAGTGGACAGAATAAAGTGGAGACTATAGTGGAAAGACTAAAGTGGACAGACTGAAGTGGAAAGACTATAGTGGAAAGACTAAAGTGGAAAGAATGTAGTGGACAGAATAAAGTGGAGAATATAGTGGAAAGACTAAAGTGGACAGAGAATAGTGGAAAGACTAAAGTGGACAGACTATAGTGGAAAGACTGTAGTGGACGGAAGAAAGTGGAGACTATAGTGGAAAGACCATAGTGGAAAGACTAAAGTGGACAGAGAATAGTGGAAAGACTAAAGTGGAAAGACTGTAGTGGACAAAATTAAGTGGAGACTATAGTGGATAGACTAAAGTGGAAAGACTAAAGTGGACAGACTATAGTGGAAAGACTATAGTGGAAAGACTGTAGTGGACAGAATAAAATGGAGACTATAGTGGAAAGCCTAAAGTGGACAGAGCATAGAGGGAAGACTAAAGTTGACAGACTATAGTGGAAAGACTATAGTAGAAAGACTATAGTGGAAAGACTATAGTGGACAGAATAAAGTGGAGACTATAGTGGAAAGACTAAAGTGGACAGAGAATAGTGGAAAGACTAAAGTAGACAGACTATAGTGGAAAGACTATAGTGGAAAAACTGTAGTGGACAGAGAATAGTGGAAAGACTAAAGTGGAAAGAATGTAGTGGATAGAATTAAGTGGAGACTATAGTGGAAAGACTAAAGTGGAAAGACTAAAGTGGACAGGCTATAGTGGAAAGACTGAAGTTGAAAGACTCAGTGGACAGACTAAAGTGGAAAGACTAAAGTGGACAGAGAATAGTGGAAAGACTAAAGTGGACAGACTATAGTGGAAAATTATAGTGGAAAGACTGTAGTGGACAGAATAAAGTGGAGACTATAGTGGAAAGATTAAAGTGGAAAGACTAAAGTAAACCCAGAATAGTGGAAAGACAAAAGTGGAAAGAATGTAGTGGACAGAATAGAGTGGAGACTATAGTGGAAAGACTAAAGTGGAAAGACTAAACTGGACAGACTATAGTGGAAAGACTGAAGTGGAAAGACTCAGTGGACAGACTAAAGTGGAAAGACTAAAGTGGACGGACTACGGTGGAAAGACTATAGTGGAAAGACTGTAGTGGACAGAATAAAGTGGAGACTATAGTGGAAAGACTAAAGTGGACAGAGAATAGTGGAAAGACTAAAGTGGACAGACTATAGTGGAAAGCCTAAAGTGGACAGACTAAAATGGAAAGACTAAAGTGGAAAGACTAAAGTGGACAGACTATAGTGGAAAGACTGTAGTGGACAGAATAAAGTGGAGAGTATAGTGGAAAGAAAAAAGTGGACAGAGAATAGTGGAAAGACTAAAGTGGACAGACTATAGTGGAAAGACTATAGTGGAGAGAGTGTAGTGGACAGAATAAAGTGGAGACTATAGTGGAAAGACTAAAGTGGACAGACTGAAGTGGAAAGACTATAGTGGAAAGACTAAAGTGGAAAGAATTTAGTGGACAGAATAAAGTGGAGAATATAGTGGAAAGACTAAAGTGGACAGAGAATAGTGGAAAGACTAAAGTGGACAGACTATAGTGGAAAGACTGTAGTGGACGGAAGAAAGTGGAGACTATAGTGGAAAGACCATAGTGGAAAGACTAACGTGGACAGAGAATAGTGGAAAGACTAAAGTGGAAAGACTGTAGTGGACAAAATTAAGTGGAGACTATAGTGGATAGACTAAAGTGGAAAGACTAAAGTGGACAGATATAGTGGAAAGACAATAGTGGAAAGACTGTAGTGGACAGAATAAAATGGAGACTATAGTGGAAAGCCTAAAGTGGACAGAGAATAGAGGAAAGACTAAAGTTGACAGACTATAGTGGAAAGACTATAGTAGAAAGACTATAGTGGAAAGACTATAGTGGACAGAATAAAGTGGAGACTATAGTGGAAAGACTAAAGTGGACAGAGAATAGTGGAAAGACTAAAGTAGACAGACTATAGTGGAAAGACTATAGTGGAAAAACTGTAGTGGACAGAATAAAGTGGAGACTATAGTGGAAAGACTAAAGTGGACAGAGAATAGTGGAAAGACTAAAGTGGAAAGAATGTAGTGGACAGAATAAAGTGGAGACTATAGTGGAAAGACTAAAGTGGAAAGACTAAAGTGGACAGACTATAGTGGAAAGACTGAAGTTGAAAGACTCAGTGGACAGACTAAAGTGTACACACTGAAGTGGACAGAATAAAGTGGAAAGACTAAAATGGAAAGACTAAAGTGGACAGACTATAGTGGAAAGACTAAAGTGGACAGACTAAAGTGGACAAACTAAAGTGGAAAGACTAAAGTGGACAGACTATAGTTGAAAGACTATAGTAGAAAGACTGTAGTGGACAGAATTAAGTGGAGACTATAGTGGAAAGCCTAAAGTGGACAGAGAATAGTGTTTCGACTAAAGTGGACAGACTATAGTGGAAAGACTATAGTAGAAAGACTATAGTGGAAAGACTGTAGTGGACAGAATAAAGTGGAGACTATAGTGGAAAGACTAAAGTGGACAGACTTTAGTGGAAAGACTATAGTGGAAAGACTGTAGTGGACATAATACAGTGGAGACTATAGTGGAAAGACAGAAGTGGACAGAGATTAGTGGAAAGACTAAAGTGGACAGACTATAGTGGAAAGACTAAAGTGGACAGAGAATAGTGGAAAGACTGAAGTGGACAGACTATAGTGGAAAGACTATAGTGGAAAGACTAAAGTGGACAGACTAAAGTGGAAAAACTATAGTGGAAAGACTGTAGTGGACAGAATAGAGTGGAGACTATAGTGGAAAGACTAAAGTGAACAGACTATAGTGGAAAGACTGTAGTGGACATAATAAAGTGGAGAGTATAGTGGAAAGAATAAAGTGGATAGAGAATAGTGGAAAGACTAAAGTGGACAGACTATAGTGGAAAGACTATAGTGGAGAGACAATAGTGGACAGAATAAAGTGGAGACTATAGTGGAAAGACTAAAGTGGAAATACTAAAGTGGACAGAGAATAGTGGAAAGACTAAAGTGGAAAGACTAAAGTGGACAGACTATAGTGGAAAGACTATAGTGGAAAGACTGTGGTGGACAGAATAAAGTGGAGACTATAGTGGAAAGACTAAAGTGGACAGAGAATAGTGGAAAGACTAAAGTGGACAGACTATAGTGGAAAGACTATAGTGGAAAGACTGTAGTGGACAGAATAAAGTGGAGACTATAGTGGAAAGACTAAAGTGGAAAGACTAAAGTGGACAGACTATAGTGGAAAGACTGTAGTGGACAGAATAAACTGTAGACTATAGTGGAAAGACTAAAGTGGACAGAGAATAGTGGAAAGAATAAAGTTGACAGACTATAGTGGAAAGACTACAGTGGAAAGACTGTAGTGGACAGAATAAAGTGGAGACTATAGTGGAAAGACTAAAGTGGACAGACTATAGTGGAAAGACTGAAGTGGAAAGACTAAGTGGACAGAATAAAGTGGAAAGACTATAGTGGAAAGTCTAAAGTGAACAGACTATAATGGAAAGACTAAAGTGGAGAGACTGAAGTGGAAAGACTATAGTGGAAAGACTAAAGTGGAAAGAATGTAGTGGACAGAATAAAGTGGAGACTATAGTGGAAAGACTAAAGTGGACAGAGAATAGTGGAAAGACTAAAGTGGACAGACTATAGTGGAAAGACTGTAGTGGACGGAATAAAGTGGAGACTATAGTGGAAAGATAAAGTGGAAAGACTAAAGTGGACAGAGAATACTGGAAAGACTAAAGTGGAAAGACTGTAGTGGACAGAATAAAGTGGAGACTATAGTGGATAGACTAAAGTGGAAAGACTAAAGTGGACAGACTATAGTGGAAAGACTATAGTGGAAAGACTGTAGTGGACAGAATAAAATGGAGACTATAGTGGAAAGCCTAAAGTGGACAGAGAATAGTGGAAAGACTAAAGTTGACAGACTATAGTGGAAAGACTATAGTGGAAAGACTGTAGTGGACAGAATAAAGTGGAGACTATAGTGGAAAAACTAAAGTGGACAGAGAATAGTGGAAAGACTAAAGTGGACAGACTATAGTGGAAAGACTATAGTGGAAAAACTGTAGTGGACAGAATAAAGTGGAGACTGTAGTGGAAAGACTAAAGTGGACAGAGAATAGTGGAGAGACTAAAGTGGAAAGAATGTAGTGGACAGAATAAAGTGGAGACTATAGTGGAAAGACTAAAGTGGACAGACTATAGTGGAAAGACTGAAGTTGAAAGACTCAGTGGAAAGACTAAAGTGAACATACTGAAGTGGACAGAATAAAGTGGAAAGACTAAAGTGGAAAGACTAAAGTGGACAGACTATAGTGGAAAGACTAAAGGGGACAGACTAAAGTGGAAAAACTAAAGTGGAAAGACTAAAGTGGACAGACTATAGTTGAAAGACTATAGTGGAAAGACTGTAGTGGACAGAATAAAGTGGAGACGATAGTGGAAAGATTAAAGTAGACAGACTATAGTAGAAAGACTATAGTGGAAAGACTGTAGTGGACATAATACAGTGGAGACTATAGTGGAAAGACTAAAGTGGACAGAGAATGGTGGAAAGACTAAAGTGCACAGACTATAGTGGAAAGACTAAAGTGGACAGAGAATACTGGAAAGACTGAAGTGGACAGACTATAGTGGAAAGACTATAGTGGAAAGACTAAAGTGGACAGACTAAAGTGGAAAAACTATAGTGGAAAGACTGTAGTGGACAGAATAAAGTGGAGACTATAGTGGAAACACTAAAGTGAACAGACTATAGTGGACAGACTATAGTGGAAAGACTGTAGTGGACATAATAAATTGGAGACTATAGTGGAAAGACTAAAGTGGACCGAGAATAGTGGAAAGACTGAAGTGGAAAGAATGTAATGGACAGAATAAAGTGGAGACTATAGTGGAAAGATTAAAGTGGAAAGACTAAAGTGGACAGAGAATAGTGGAAAGACTAAAGTGGAAAGAATGTAATGGACAGAATAAAGTGGAGACTCTAGTGGAAAGACTAAAGTGGAAAGACTAAAGTGGACAGACTATAGTGGAAAGACTGAAGTGGAAAGACTCAGTGGACAGACTAAAGTGTACACACTGAAGTGGACAGAATAAAGTGGAAAGACTAAAGTGGAAAGACTAAAGTGGACAGACTATAGTGGAAAGACTAAAGTGGACAGACTAAAGTGGAAAAACTAAAGTGGAAAGACTAAAGTGGACAGACTATAGCGGAAAGACTATAGTGGAAAGACTGTAGTGGACAGAATAAAATGGAGACTATAGTGGAAAGCCTAAAGTGGACAGAGAATAGTGGAAAGACTAAAGTTGACAGACTATAGTGGAAAGACTATAGTGGAAAGACTGTAGTGGACAGAATAAAGTGGAGACTATAGTGGAAAAACTAAAGTGGACAGAGAATAGTGGAAAGACTAAAGTGGACAGACTATAGTGTAAAGACTATAGTGGAAAAACTGTAGTGGACAGAATAAAGATGAGACTGTAGTGGAAAGACTAAAGTGGAAAGACTAAAGTGGACAGACTACAGTGGAAAGACTGTAGTGGACAGACTAAAGTGGAAAGACTATAGTGGAAAGACTAAAGTGGACAGACTATAGCGGAAAGACTAAAGTGGACAGACTGAAGTGGAAGGACTAAAGTGGAAAGACTAAAGTGAAAAGAATGTAGTGGACAGAATAAAGTGGAGACTATAGTGGAAAGACTAAAGTGGACAGAGAATAGTGGAAAGACTAAAGTGGACAGACTATAGTGGAAATACTAAAGTGGACAGACTAAAGTGGAAAGATTAAAGTGGAAAGACTAAAGTGGACAGACTATAGTGGAAAGACTGTAGTGGACAGAATAAAGTGGAAAGACTATAGTGGAAAGACTGTAGTGGAATAAAGTGGAGACTATAGTGGAAAGAATAAAGTGGACAGAGAATAGTGGAAAGACTAAAGTGGACAGACTATAGTGGAAAGACTATAGTGGAGAGACTGTAGTGGACAGAATAAAGTGGAGACTATAGTGGAAAGACTAAAGTGGACAGAGAATAGTGGAAAGACTAAAGTGGACAGACTATAGTGGAAAGACTAAAGTGGAAAGACTAAAATGGAAAGACTAAAGTGGAAAGACTAAAGTGGACAGACTATAGTGGAAACACTGTAGTGGACAGAATAAAGTGGAGAGTATATTGGAAAGAATAAAGTGGACAGAGAATAGTGGAAAGACTAAAGTGGACAGACTATAGTGGAAAGACTATAGTGGAGAGACTGTAGTGGACAGAATAAAGTGGAGACTATAGTGGAAAGACTAAAGTGGAAATACTAAAGTGGACAGAGAATAGTGGAAAGACTAAAGTGGAAAGACTAAAGTGGACAGACTATAGTGGAAAGACTATAGTGGAAAGACTGTAGTGGACAGAATAAAGTGGAGACTATAGTGGAAAGACTAAAGTGGACAGAGAATAGTGGAAAGACTAAAGTGGACAGACTATAGTGGAAAGACTATAGTGGAAAGACTGTAGTGGACAGAATAAAGTGGAGACTATAGTGGAAAGACTAAAGTGGAAAGACTAAAGTGGACAGACTACAGTGGAAAGACTGTAGTGGACAGACTAAAGTGGAGACTATAGTGGAAAGACTAAAGTGGAGAGACTAAAGTGGACAAACTATAGTGGAAAGACTGAAGTGGACAGACTATAGTGGAAAGACTATAGTGGAGAGAATGTAGTGGACAGACTATAGCGGAAAGACTATAGTGAAAAGACTGTAGTGGACAGAATAAAGTGGAGACTCTAGTGGAAAGACTAAAGCGGACAGAGAATAGTGGAAAGACTAAAGTGGACAGACTATAGTGGAAAGACTATAGTGGAAAAACTGTAGTGGACAGAATAAAGTGGAGAATATAGTGGAAAGACTAAAGTGGAAAGACTAAAGTGGACAGACTATAGTGGAAAGACTGAAGTTGAAAGACTCAGTGGACAGACTAAAGTGTACACACTGAAGTGGAAAGAATAGAGTGGAAAGACTAAAGTGGAAAGACTAAAGTGGACAGACTATAGTGGAAAGACTAAAGTGGACAGACTAAAGTGGAAAAACTAAAGTGGAAAGACTAAAGTGGACAGACTATAGTGGAAAGACTATAGTGGAAAGACTTTCGTGGACAGAATAAAGTGGAGACTATAGTGGAAAGACTAAAGTGGACAGAGAATAGTGGAAAGACTAAAGTGGACAGAGAATAGTGGAAAGACTAAAGTGGACAGACTATAGTGGAAAGACTAAAGTAGACAGACTAAAATGGAAAGACTAAAGTGGAAAGACTAAAGTGGACAGACTATAGTGGAAACACTGTAGTGGACAGAATAAAGTGGAGAGTATATTGGAAAGAATAAAGTGGACAGAGAATAGTGGAAAGACTAAAGTGGACAGACTACAGTGGAAAGACTATAGTGGAGAGACTGTAGTGGACAGAATAAAGTGGAGACTATAGTGGAAAGACTAAAGTGGAAATACTAAGTGGACAGAGAATAGTGGAAAGACTAAAGTGGAAAGACTAAAGTGGACAGACTATAGTGGAAAGACTATAGTGGAAAGACTGTAGTGGACAGAATAAAGTGGAGACTATAGTGGAAAGACTAAAGTGGACAGAGAATAGTGGAAAGACTAAAGTGGACAGACTATAGTGGAAAGACTATAGTGGAAAGACTGTAGTGGACAGAATAAAGTGGAGACTATAGTGGAAAGACTAAAGTGGACAGACTATAGTGGAAAGACTGAAGTTGAAAGACTCAGTGGACAGACTAAAGTGTACACACTGAAGTGGACAGAATAAAGTGGAAAGACTAAAGTGGAAAGACTAAAGTGGAAAGACTATAGTGGAAAGACTGTAGTGGACAGAATAAAGTGGAGACGATAGTGGAAAGACTAAAGTAGACAGACTATAGTAGAAAGACTATAGTGGAAAGACTGTAGTGGACATAATACAGTGGAGACTATAGTGGAAAGACTAAAGTGGACAGAGAATTTTGGAAAGACTAAAGTGCACAGACTATAGTGGAAAGACTAAAGTGGACAGAGAATACTGGAAAGACTGAAATGGACAGACTATAGTGGAAAGACTATAGTGGAAAGACTAAAGTGGACAGACTAAAGTGGAAAAACTATAGTGGAAAGACTGTAGTGGACAGAATAAAGTGGAGACTATAGTGGAAACACTAAAGTGAACAGACTATAGTGGAAAGACTATAGTGGAAAGACTGTAGTGGACATAATAAATTGGAGACTATAGTGGAAAGACTAAAGTGGACAGAGAATAGTGGAAAGACTAAAGTGGACAGAATGTAATGGACAGAATAAAGTGGAGACTATAGTGGAAAGATTAAAGTGGAAAGACTAAAGTGGACAGAGAATAGTGGAAAGACTAAAGTGGAAAGAATGTAATGGACAGAATAAAGTGGAGACTATAGTGGAAAGACTAAAGTGGAAAGACTAAAGTGGACAGACTATAGTGGAAAGACTGAAGTGGAAAGACTCAGTGGACAGACTAAAGTGTACACAATGAAGTGGACAGAATAAAGTGGAAAGACTAAAGTGGAAAGACTAAAGTGGACAGCCTATAGTGGAAAGACTAAAGTAGACAGACTAAAGTGGAAAAACAAAAGTGGAAAGACTAAAGTGGACAGACTATAGTGGAAAGACTATTGTGGAAAGACTGTAGTGGACAGAATAAAGTGGAGACTATAGTGGAAAAACTAAAGTGGACAGACTATAGTGGAAAGACTATAGTTGAAAGACTGTAGTGGAAATACTGTGGTGGACAGAATAAAGTGGAGAGTATAGTGGAAAGAATAAAGTAGACAGAGAATAGTGGAAAGACTAAAGTGGACAGACTATAGTGGAGAGACTGTAGTGGACAGAATAAAGTGTAGACTAAAGTGGAAAGACTAAAGTGGAAAGACTAAAGTGGACAGAGAATAGTGGAAAGACTAAAGTAGAAAGACTAAAGTGGACAGACTATAGTGGAAAGACTATAGTGGAAAGACTGTAGTGGAAAGACTACAGTGGAAAGACTGTAGTGGACAGAATAAAGTGGAGACTATAGTGGAAAGACTAAAGTGGACAGAATAAAGTGGACAGACTATAGTGGAAAGACTGAAGTGGAAAGACTAAGTGGACAGACTAAAGTGGAAAGACTATAGTGGAAAGACTAAAGTGGACAGACTATAGCGGAAAGACTAAAGTGGACAGACTGAAGTGGAAGGACTAAAGTGGAAAGACTAAAGTGAAAAGAATGTAGTGGACAGAATAAAGTGGAGACTATAGTGGAAAGACTAAAGTGGACAGAGAATAGTGGAAAGACTAAAGTGGACAGACTATAGTGGAAATACTAAAGTGGACAGACTAAAGTGGAAAGATTAAAGTGGAAAGACTAAAGTGGACAGACTATAGTGGAAAGACTGTAGTGGACAGAATAAAGTGGAAAGACTATAGTGGAAAGACTGTAGTGGAATAAAGTGGAGACTATAGTGGAAAGAATAAAGTGGACAGAGAATAGTGGAAAGACTAAAGTGGACAGACTATAGTGGAAAGACTATAGTGGAGAGACTGTAGTGGACAGAATAAAGTGGAGACTATAGTGGAAAGACTAAAGTGGACAGAGAATAGTGGAAAGACTAAAGTGGACAGACTATAGTGGAAAGACTAAAGTGGAAAGACTAAAATGGAAAGACTAAAGTGGAAAGACTAAAGTGGACAGACTATAGTGGAAACACTGTAGTGGACAGAATAAAGTGGAGAGTATATTGGAAAGAATAAAGTGGACAGAGAATAGTGGAAAGACTAAAGTGGACAGACTATAGTGGAAAGACTATAGTGGAGAGACTGTAGTGGACAGAATAAAGTGGAGACTATAGTGGAAAGACTAAAGTGGAAATACTAAAGTGGACAGAGAATAGTGGAAAGACTAAAGTGGAAAGACTAAAGTGGACAGACTATAGTGGAAAGACTATAGTGGAAAGACTGTAGTGGACAGAATAAAGTGGAGACTATAGTGGAAAGACTAAAGTGGGACAGAGAATAGTGGAAAGACTAAAGTGGACAGACTATAGTGGAAAGACTATAGTGGAAAGACTGTAGTGGACAGAATAAAGTGGAGACTATAGTGGAAAGACTAAAGTGGAAAGACTAAAGTGGACAGACTACAGTGGAAAGACTGTAGTGGACAGACTAAAGTGGAGACTATAGTGGAAAGACTAAAGTGGAGAGGACTAAAGTGGACAAACTATAGTGGAAAGACTGAAGTGGACAGACTATAGTGGAAAGACTATAGTGGAGAGAATGTAGTGGACAGACTATAGCGGAAAGACTATAGTGAAAAGACTGTAGTGGACAGAATAAAGTGGAGACTCTAGTGGAAAGACTAAAGCGGACAGAGAATAGTGGAAAGACTAAAGTGGACAGACTATAGTGGAAAGACTATAGTGGAAAAAACTGTAGTGGACAGAATAAAGTGGAGAATATAGTGGAAAGACTAAAGTGGAAAGACTAAAGTGGACAGACTATAGTGGAAAGACTGAAGTTGAAAGACTCAGTGGACAGACTAAAGTGTACACACTGAAGTGGAAAGAATAGAGTGGAAAGACTAAAGTGGAAAGACTAAAGTGGACAGACTATAGTGGAAAGACTAAAGTGGACAGACTAAAGTGGAAAAACTAAAGTGGAAAGACTAAAGTGGACAGACTATAGTGGAAAGACTATAGTGGAAAGACTTTCGTGGACAGAATAAAGTGGAGACTATAGTGGAAAGACTAAAGTGGACAGAGAATAGTGGAAAGACTAAAGTGGACAGAGAATAGTGGAAAGACTAAAGTGGACAGACTATAGTGGAAAGACTAAAGTAGACAGACTAAAATGGAAAGACTAAAGTGGAAAGACTAAAGTGGACAGACTATAGTGGAAACACTGTAGTGGACAGAATAAAGTGGAGAGTATATTGGAAAGAATAAAGTGGACAGAGAATAGTGGAAAGACTAAAGTGGACAGACTACAGTGGAAAGACTATAGTGGAGAGACTGTAGTGGACAGAATAAAGTGGAGACTATAGTGGAAAGACTAAAGTGGAAATACTAAAGTGGACAGAGAATAGTGGAAAGACTAAAGTGGAAAGACTAAAGTGGACAGACTATAGTGGAAAGACTATAGTGGAAAGACTGTAGTGGACAGAATAAAGTGGAGGACTATAGTGGAAAGACTAAAGTGGACAGAGAATAGTGGAAAGACTAAAGTGGACAGACTATAGTGGAAAGACTATAGTGGAAAGACTGTAGTGGACAGAATAAAGTGGAGACTATAGTGGAAAGACTAAAGTGGAAAGACTAAAGTGGACAGACTATAGTGGAAAGACTGTAGTGGACAGACTAAAGTGGAGACTATAGTGGAAAGACTAAAGTGGAGAGACTAAAGTGGACAGACTATAGTGGAAAGACTGAAGTGGACAGACTATAGTGGAAAGACCATAGTGGAGAGACTGTAGTGGACAGAATAAAGGTGAGACTATAGTGGAAAGACTAAAGTGGAAAGACTAAAGTGGACAGACTATAGTGGAAAGACTGTAGTGGAAAGACTAAAGTGGACAGACTAAAGTTGAAAGACTAAAGTGGAAAGACTATAGTGACAGACTATAGCGGAAAGACTATAGTGGAAAGACTGTAGTGGACAGAATAAAGTGGAGACTATAGTGGAAAGACTAAAGTGGACAGACTATAGTGGAAAGATTATAGTGGAAAGACTGTAGTGGACAGAATAAAGTGGAGACTATAGTGGAAAGATTAAAGTGGAAAGACTAAAGTGGACAGAGAATAGTGGAAAGACTAAAGTGGAAAGAATGTAGTGGACGGAATAAAGTGGAGACTATAGTGGAAAGACTAAAGTGGAAAGACTAAAGTGGACTGAGAATAGTGGAAAGACTAAAGTGGAAAGACTGTACTGGCCAGAATAAAGTGGAGACTATAGTGGATAGACTAAAGTGGAAAGACTAAAGTGGACAGACTATAGTGGAAAGACTATAGTGGAAAGACTGTAGTGGACAGAATAAAGTGGAGACCATAGTGGAAAGCCTAAAGTGGACAGAGAATAGTTGAAAGACTAAAGTTGACAGACTATAGTGGAAAGACTGTAGTGGACAGAATAAAGTGGAGACTATAGTGGAAAGATTAAAGTGGAAAGACTAAAGTGGTAAGAGAATAGTGGAAAGACTAAAGTGGAAAGAATGTAGTGGACGGAATAAAGTGGAGTCTATAGTGGAAAGACGAAAGTGGAAAGACTAAAGTGGACAGAGAATAGTGGAAAGACTAAAGTGGAAAGACTGTAGTGGACAGAATAAAGTGGAGACTATAGTGGATAGACTAAAGTGGAAAGACTAAAGTGGACAGACTATAGTGGAAAGACTATAGTGGAAAGACTGTAGTGGACAGAATAAAGTGGAGACTATAGTGGAAAGCCTAAAGTGGACAGAGAATAGTGGAAAGACTAAAGTTGACAGACTATAGTGGAAAGACTATAGTGGAAAAACTGTAGTGGACAGAATAAAGTGGAGACTATAGTGGAAAGACTAAAGTGGACAGAGAATAGTGGAAAGACTAAAGTGGAAAGAATGTAGTGGACAGAATAAAGTGGAGACTATAGTGGAAAGACTAAAGTGGACGGACTATAGTGGAAAGACTGAAGTTGAAAGACTCAGTGGACAGACTAAAGTGTACACACTGAAGTGGACAGAATAAAGTGGAAAGACTAAAGTGGAAAGACTAAAGTGGACAGACTATAGTGGAAAGACTAAAGGGGACAGACTAAAGTGGAAAAACTAAAGTGGAAAGACTAAAGTGGACAGACTATAGTTGAAAGACGATAGTGGAAAGACTGTAGTGGACAGAATAAAGTGGAGACGACAGTGGAAAGACTAAAGTAGACAGACAATAATAGAAAGACTGTAGTGGAAAGACTGCAGTGGACATAATACAGTGGAGACTATAGTGGAAAGACTAAAGTGGACAGAGAATGGTGGAAAGACTAAAGTACACAGACTATAGTGGAAAGACTAAAGTGGACAGAGAATACTGGAAAGACTGAAGTTGACAGACTATAGTGGAAAGACTATAGTGGAAAGACTAAAGTGCACAGACTATAGTGGAAAGACTAAAGTGGACAGAGAATACTGGAAAGACTGAAGTGGACAGACTATAGTGGAAAGACGATAGTGGAAAGACTAAAGTGGACAGACTAAAGTGGAAAAACTATAGTGGAAAGACTGTAGTGGACAGAATAAAGTGGAGACTATAGTGGAAACACTAAAGTGAACAGACTATAGTGGAAAGACTATAGTGGAAAGACTGTAGTGGACATAATAAATTGGAGACTATAGTGGAAAGACTAAAGTGGACAGAGAATAGTGGAAAGACTAAAGTGGACAGAATGTAATCGACAGAATAAAGTGGAGACTATAGTGGAAAGATTAAAGTGGAAAGACTAAAGTGGACAGAGAATAGTGGAAAGACTAAAGTGGAAAGAATGTAATGGACAGAATAAAGTGGAGACTATAGTGGAAAGACTAAAGTGGACAGACTATAGTGGAAAGACTGAAGTGGAAAGACTCAGTGGACAGACTAAAGTGTACACAATGAAGTGGACAGAATAAAGTGGAAAGACTAAAGTGGAAAGACTAAAGTGGACAGCCTATAGTGGAAAGACTAAAGTAGACAGACTAAAGTGGAAAAACAAAAGTGGAAAGACTAAAGTGGACAGACTATAGTGGAAAGACTATTGTGGAAAGACTGTAGTGGACAGAATAAAGTGGAGACTATAGTGGAAAAACTAAAGTGGACAGACTATAGTGGAAAGACTATAGTTGAAAGACTGTAGTGGAAAATACTGTGGTGGACAGAATAAAGTGGAGAGTATAGTGGAAAGAATAAAGTAGACAGAGAATAGTGGAAAGACTAAAGTGGACAGACTATAGTGGAAAGACTATAGTGGAGAGACTGTAGTGGACAGAATAAAGTGTAGACTAAAGTGGAAAGACTAAAGTGGAAAGACTAAAGTGGACAGAGAATAGTGGAAAGACTAAAGTGGAAAGACTGTAGTGGACAGAATAAAGTGGAGACTATAGTGGATAGACTAAAGTGGAAAGACTAAAGTGGACAGATTATAGTGGAAAGACTATAGTGGAAAGACTGTAGTGGACAGAATAAAGTGGAGACTATAGTGGAAAGACTATAGTGGACAGAGAATAGTGGAAAGACTAAAGTGGACAGACTATAGTGGAAAGACTATAGTGGAAAGATTGTAGTGGACAGAATGAAGTGGAGACTATAGTGGAAAGACTAAAGTGGACAGAATGAAGTGGAGACTATAGTGGAAAGACTAAAGTGGACAGACTATAATGGAAAGACTGTAGTGGGCAGAATAAAGTGGAGACTATAGTGGAAAGACTAAAGTGGACAGAGAATAGTGGAAAGACTAAAGTGGACAGACTATAGTGGAAATACTAAAGTGGACAGACTAAAGTGGAAAGACTATAGTGGAAAGACTGTAGTGGAAAGAATAAAGTGGAGACTATAGTGGAAAGACTATAGTGGACAGAGAATAGTGGAAAGACTAAAGTGGACAGACTATAGTGGAAAGACTATAGTGGAAAGATTGTAGTGGACAGAATGAAGTGGAGACTATAGTGGAAAGACTAAAGTGGACAGAATGAAGTGGAGACTATAGTGGAAAGACTAAAGTGGACAGACTATAATGGAAAGACTGTAGTGGGCAGAATAAAGTGGAGACTATAGTGGAAAGACTAAAGTGGACAGAGAATAGTGGAAAGACTAAAGTGGACAGACTATAGTGGAAAGACTATAGTGGAAAGACTGTAGTGGAAAGACTACAGTGGAAAGACTGTAGTGGACAGAATAAAGTGGAGACTATAGTGGAAAGACTAAAGTGGACAGAGAACAGTGGAAAGACTAAAGGGGAAAGACTGTAGTGGACAGAATAAAGTGGAGACTATAGTGTAAAGACTAAAGTGGACAGAATAAAGTGGACAGACTATAGTGGAAAGACTGAAGTGGAAAGACTAAGTGGACAGACTAAAGTGGAAAGACTATAGTGGAAAGACTAAAGTGGACAGACTATAGCGGAAAGACTAAAGTGGACAGACTGAAGTGGAAGGACTAAAGTGGAAAGACTAAAGTGAAAAGAATGTAGTGGACAGAATAAAGTGGAGACTATAGTGGAAAGACTAAAGTGGACAGAGAATAGTGGAAAGACTAAAGTGGACAGACTATAGTGGAAAGACTATAGTGGAAAGACTATGGTGGACGGAATAAAGTGGAGACTGTAGTGGAAAGACTAAAGTGGACAGAGAATAGCGGAAAGACTAAAGTGGAAAGACTGTAGTGGACAGAATAAAGTGGAGACTATAGTGGATAGACTAAAGTGGAAAGACTAAAGTGGACAGATTATATTGGAAAGACTATAGTGGAAAGACTGTAGTGGACAGAATAAAGTGGAGACTATAGTGGAAAGACTATAGTGGACAGAGAATAGTGGAAAGACTAAAGTGGACAGACTATAGTGGAAAGACTATAGTGGAAAGATTGTAGTGGACAGAATGAAGTGGAGACTATAGTGGAAAGACTAAAGTGGACAGAATGAAGTGGAGACTATAGTGGAAAGACTAAAGTGGACAGACTATAATGGAAAGACTGTAGTGGGCAGAATAAAGTGGAGACTATAGTGGAAAGACTAAAGTGGACAGAGAATAGTGGAAAGACTAAAGTGGACAGACTATAGTGGAAATACTAAAGTGGACAGACTAAAGTGGAAAGACTATAGTGGAAAGACTGTAGTGGAAAGAATAAAGTGGAGACTATAGTGGAAAGACTATAGTGGACAGAGAATAGTGGAAAGACTAAAGTGGACAGACTATAGTGGAAAGACTATAGTGGAAAGATTGTAGTGGACAGAATGAAGTGGAGACTATAGTGGAAAGACTAAAGTGGACAGAATGAAGTGGAGACTATAGTGGAAAGACTAAAGTGGACAGACTATAATGGAAAGACTGTAGTGGGCAGAATAAAGTGGAGACTATAGTGGAAAGACTAAAGTGGACAGAGAATAGTGGAAAGACTAAAGTGGACAGACTATAGTGGAAATACTAAAGTGGACAGACTAAAGTGGAAAGACTAAAGTGGAAAGACTAAAGTGGACAGACTATAGTGGAAAGACTGTAGTGGACAGAATAAAGTGGAAAGACTATAGTGGAAAGACTGTAGTGGACAGAATAAAGTGGAGACTATAGTGGAAAGAATAAAGTGGACAGAGAATAGTGGAAAGACTAAAGTGGACAGACTATAGTGGAAAGACTATAGTGGAAAGACTGTAGTGGACAGAATAAAGTGGAGACTATAGTGGAAAGACTATAGTGGAAAGATTGTAGTGGACAGAATGAAGTGGAGACTATAGTGGAAAGACTAAAGTGGACAGAATGAAGTGGAGACTATAGTGGAAAGACTAAAGTGGACAGACTATAATGGAAAGACTGTAGTGGACAGAATAAAGTGGAGACTATAGTGGAAAGACTAAAGCGGACAGAGAATAGTGGAAAGACTAAAGTGGACAGACTATAGTGGAAAGACTATAGTGGAGTGACTGTAGTGGACAGAATAAAGTGTAGACTAAAGTGGAAAGACTAAAGTGGAAAGACTAAAGTGGACAGAGAATAGTGGAAAGACTAAAGTAGAAAGACTAAAGTGGACAGACTATAGTGGAAAGACTATAGTGGAGAGACTGTAGTGGACAGAATAAAGTGGAGACTATAGTGGAAAGACTAAAGTGGACAGAGAATAGTGGAAAGACTAAAGTGGACAGACTATAGTGGAAAGACTAAAGTGGACAGAGAATAGTGGAAAGACTAAAGTGGACAGACTATAGTGGAAAGACTATAGTGGAAAGACTGTAGTGGACAGAATAAAGTGGAGACTATAGTGGAAAGACTATAGTGGAAAGATTGTAGTGGACAGAATGAAGTGGAGACTATAGTGGAAAGACTAAAGTGGACAGAATGAAGTGGAGACTATAGTGGAAAGACTAAAGTGGACAGACTATAATGGAAAGACTGTAGTGGACAGAATAAAGTGGAGACAATAGTGGAAAGACTAAAGCGGACAGAGAATAGTGGAAAGACTAAAGTGGACAGACTATAGTGGAAAGACTATAGTGGAGTGACTGTAGTGGACAGAATAAAGTGTAGACTAAAGTGGAAAGACTAAAGTGGAAAGACTAAAGTGGACAGAGAATAGTGGAAAGACTAAAGTAGAAAGACTAAAGTGGACAGACTATAGTGGAAAGACTATAGTGGAAAGACTGTAGTGGAAAGACTAAAGTGGACAGACTGAAGTGGAAGGACTAAAGTGGAAAGACTAAAGTGAAAAGAATGTAGTTGACAGAATAAAGTGGAGACTATAGTGGAAAGACTAAAGTGGACAGAGAATAGTGGAAAGACTAAAGTGGACAGACAATAGTGGAAAGACTATAGTGGAAAGACTGTGGTGGACGGAATAAAGTGGAGACTGTAGTGGAAAGACTAAAGTGGACAGAGAATAGCGGAAAGACTAAAGTGGAAAGACTGTAGTGGACAGAATAAAGTGGAGACTGTAGTGGATAGACTAAAGTGGAAAGACTAATGTGGACAGATTATAGTGGAAAGACTATAGTGGAAAGACTGTAGTGGACAGAATAAAGTGGAGACTATAGTGGAAAGCCTAAAGTGGACAGCGAATAGTGGAAAGACTAAAGTTGACAGACTATAGTGGAAAGACTATAGTGGAGAGACTGTAGTGGAAAGAATAAAGTGGAGACTATAGTGGAAAGACTATAGTGGACAGAGAATAGTGGAAAGACTAAAGTGGACAGACTATAGTGGAAAGACTATAGTGGAAAGACTGTAGTGGACAGAATGAAGTGGAGACTATAGTGGAAAGACTAAAGTGGACAGAATGAAGTGGAGACTATAGTGGAAAGACTAAAGTGGACAGACTATAATGGAAAGACTGTAGTGGGCAGAATAAAGTGGAGACTATAGTGGAAAGACTAAAGTGGACAGAGAATAGTGGAAAGACTAAAGTGGACAGACTATAGTGGAAATACTAAAGTGGACAGACTAAAGTGGAAAGACTAAAGTGGAAAGACTAAAGTGGACAGACTATAGTGGAAAGACTGTAGTGGACAGAATAAAGTGGAAAGACTATAGTGGAAAGCCTGTAGTGGACAGAATAAAGTGGTGACTATAGTGGAAAGAATAAAGTGGACAGAGAATAGTGGAAAGACTAAAGTGGACAGACTATAGTGGAAAGACTATAGTGGAGAGACTGTAGTGGACAGAATAAAGTGGAGACTATAGTGGAAAGACTAAAGTGGACAGAGAATAGTGGAAAGACTAAAGTGGACAGACTATAGTGGAAAGACTAAAGTGGACAGACTAAAATGGAAAGACTAAAGTGGAAAGACAAAAGTGGACAGACTATAGTGGAAACACTGTAGTGGACAGAATAAAGTGGAGAGTATATTGGAAAGAATAAAGTGGACAGAGAATAGTGGAAAGACTAAAGTGGACAGACTATAGTGGAAAGACTACAGTGGAGAGACTGTAGTGGACAGAATAAAGTGGAGACTATAGTGGAAAGACTAAAGTGGAAATACTAAAGTGGACAGAGAATAGTGGAAAGACTAAAGTGGAAAGACTAAAGTGGACAGACTATAGTGGAAAGACTATAGTGGAAAGACTGTAGTGGACAGAATAAAGTGTAGACTATAGTGGAAAGACTAAAGTGGACAGAGAATAGTGGAAAGACTAAAGTGGACAGACTATAGTGGAAAGACTATAGTGGAAAGACTGTAGTGGACAGAATAAAGTGGAGACTATAGTGGAAAGACTAAAGTGGAAAGACTAAAGTGGACAGACTACAGTGGAAAGACTGTAGTGGACAGACTAAAGTGGAGACTATAGTGGAAAAACTAAAGTGGAGAGACTAAAGTGGACAGACTATAGTGGAAAGACTGAAGTGGACAGACTATAGTGGAAAGACTATAGTGGAAAGACTAAAGCGGACAGAGAATAGTGGAAAGACTAAAGTGGACAGACTATAGTGGAAAGACTATAGTGGAAAAACTGTAGTGGACAGAATAAAGTGGAGAATATAGTGGAAAGACTAAAGTGGAAAGACTAAAGTGGACAGACTATAGTGGAAAGACTGAAGTTGAAAGACTCAGTGGACAGACTAAAGTGTACACACTGAAGTGGAAAGAATAAAGTGGAAAGACTAAAGTGGAAAGACTAAAGTGGACAGACTATAGTGGAAAGACTAAAGTGGACAGACTAAAGTGGAAAAACTAAAGTGGAAAGACTAAAGTGGACAGACTATAGTGGAAAGACTATAGTGGAAAGACTTTGGTGGACAGAATAAAGTGGAGACTATAGTGGAAAGACTAAAGTGGACAGAGAATAGTGGAAAGACTAAAGTGGACAGAGAATAGTGGAAAGACTAAAGTGGAAAGACTAAAGTGGACAGACTATAGTGGAAAGACTAAAGTGGACAGACTGTAGTGGACAGAATAAAGTGGAGACTATAGTGGAAAGACTAAAGTGGAAAGACTATAGTGGAAAGACTGTAGTGGACAGAATAAAGTCGAGAGTATAGTGGAAAGACTAAAGTGGACAGAGAATAGTGGAAAGACTAAAGTGGACAGACTATAGTGGAAAGACTATAGTGGAGAGACTGTGTGGACAGAATAAAGTGGAGACTATAGTGGAAAGACTAAAGTGGAAATACTAAAGTGGACAGAGAATAGTGGAAAGACTAAAGTGGAAAGACTAAAGTGGACAGACTATTTTCCACTATTCTCTGTCCACTTTAGTATTTCCACTTTAGTCTTTCCACTATAGTCTCCACTTTATTCTGTCCACTACAGTCTCTCCACTGTAGTCTTTCCACTATAGTCTGTCCACTTTAGTCTTTCCACTATTCTCTGTCCACTTTATTCTTTCCAATATACTCTCCACTTTATTCTGTCCACTACAGTGTTTCCACTATAGTCTGTCCACTTTTGTCTTTCCACTTTAGTCTTTCCATTTTAGTCTGTCCACTTTAGTCTTTCCACTATAGTCTGTCCACTTTAGTCTTTCCACTATTCTCTGTCCACTTTAGTCTTTCCACTATAGTCTCCACTTTATTCTGTCCACTACAGTCTCTCCACTATAGTCTTTCCACTATAGTCTGTCCACTTTAGTCTTTCCACTATTCTCTGTCCACTTTATTCTTTCCACTATAGTCACCACTTTATTCTGTCCACTACAGGCTTTCCACTATAGTCTTTCCACTTTATTCTGTCCACTACAGTCTTTCCACTATAGTCTGTCCACTTTAGTCTTTCCACTTTAGTCTTTCCACTTTAGTCTGTCCACTTTAGTATTTCCACTATAGTCTGTCCACTTTAGTCTTTCCACTATTCTCTGTCCACTTTAGTCTTTCCACTATAGTCTCCACTTTATTCTGCCCACTACAGTCTTTCCATTATAGTCTGTCCACTTTAGTCTTTCCACTATAGTCTCCACTTCATTCTGTCCACTTTAGTCTTTCCACTTTAGTTTTTCCACTTTAGTCTTTCCACTATAGTCTGTCCACTTTAGTCTTTCCACTATTCTCTGTCCACTTTAGTCTTTCCACTATAGTCTCCACTTTATTCTGTCCACTAAAGTCTTTCCACTATAGACTTTCCACTATAGTCTATCCACTTTAGTCTTTCCACTTTAGTCTTTCCAGTTTATTCTGTCCACTATAGTCTCCACTTTATTCTGTCCACTACAGTCTTTCCACTATAGTCTTTCCACTATAGTCTGTCCACTTTAGTCTTTCCACTTTAGTCTTTCCACTATAGTCTCCACTTTATTCTGTCCACTATAGTCTTTCCACTATAGTCTTTCCACTATAGTCTGTCCACTTTAGTCTTTCCACTTTAGTTTTTCCACTTTAGTCTGTCCACTTCAGTCTTTCCACTATAGTCTGTCCACTATAGTCTCCACTTTATTCTGTCCACTACAGTCTTTCCACTATAGTCTTTCCACTATAGTCTGTCCACTTTAGTCTTTCCACTATTCTCTGTCCACTTTAGTCTTTCCACTTTAGTCTTTCCACTATAGTCACCACTTTATTCTGTCCACTACAGTCTTTCCACTATAGTCTTTCCACTATAGTCTGTACACTTTAGTCTTTCCACTTTAGTCTTTACACTTTAGTCTGTCCACTTTAGTCTTTCCACTATAGACTGTCCACTTTAGTCTTTCCACTATTCTCTTTCCCCTTTAGTCTTTCCACTACAGTCTACACTTTATTCTGTCCACTACAATTTTTCCACTATAGTCTTTCCACTATAGTCTGTCCACTTTAGTCTTTCCACTTTCGTCTTTCCACTTTAGTCATTCCCACTATCTTCTGTCCACTTTAGTCTTTCCACTTTGGTCTTTCCACTATCGTCTCCACTTTATTCTGTCCACTACAGTCTTTCCACTATAGTCTTTCCACGAAAGTCTATCCACTTTAGTCTTTCCACTATTCTCTGTCCACTTTAGTCTTTCCACTATAGTCTCCACTTTATTCTGTCCACTACAGTTTTTCCACAATAGTCTTTCCACTATAGTCTGTCCACTGTAGTCTTTCCACTTTAATCTTTCCACTATTCTCTGTCAACTTTAGTCTTTCCACTATAGTCTCCACTTTATTCTGTCCACTACAGTCTTTCCACTATAGTCTTTCCACTATAGTCTGTCCACTTTAGTCTTTCCACTATAGTCTCCACTTTATTCTGTCCACTACAGTCTTTCCACTATAGTCTTTCCACTATAGTCTGTCCACTTTAGTCTTTCCACTATTCTCTGTCCACTTTAGTCTTTCCACTATAGTCTTTCCAATATAGTCCGTCCACTTTAGTCTTTCCACTTTAGTCTTTCCACCTTAGTCTGTCCACTTTAGTTTTTCCACTATAGTCTGTCCACTTTAGTCTTTCCACTAGTCTCTGTCCACTTTAGTCTTTCCACTATAGTCTCCACTTTATTCTGTCCACTACAGTCTTTCCACTATAGTCTTTCCACTACAGTCTGTCCAATTTAGTCTTTCCACTTTAGTTTTTCCACTTTAGTCTGTCCACTTCAGTCTTTCCTCTATTCTCTGTCAACTTTAGTCTTTCCACTTTAGTCTTTCCACTATAGTCACCACTTTATTCTGTCCACTACAGTCTTTCCACTATTGTCTTTCCACTATAGTCGGTCCACTTTAGTCTTTCCACTATTCTCTGTCCAGTTTAGTCTTTCCACTATAGTCTTTCCAATATAGTCTGTCCACTTTAGTCTTTCCACTTTAGTCTTTCCACCTTAGTCTGTCCACTTTAGTCTTTCCACTATAGTCTGTCCACTTTAGTCTTTCCACTATTCTCTGTCCACTTTAGTCTTTCCACTTTAGTCTTTCCACTATAGTCTCCACTTTATTCTGTCCACTACAGTCTTTCCACTATAGTCTTTCCATTATAGTCTGTCCACTTTAGTCTTTCCACTATTCTCTGTCCACTTTAGTCTTTCCATTATAGTCTCCACTTTATTCTGTCTACTACAGTCTTTCCAATATCGTCTTTCCCCTATAGTCTGTCCACTTTAGTCTTTCCACTATTCTCTGTCCAGTTTAGTCTTTCCACTATAGTCTCCACTTTATTCTGTCCACTACAGTCTTTCCACTATAGTCTTTCCACTACAGTCTGTCCACCTTAGTCTTTCCACTTTAGTTTTTCCACTTTAGTCTGTCCACTTCAGTCTTTCCACTATAGTCTGTCCAGTTTAGTCTTTCCACTTTAGTCTTTCCACTATAGTCTCCACTTTATTCTGTCCACTACAAACTTTCCACTAAAGTCTTTCCACTAAAGTCTATCCACTTTAGTCTTTCCACTATTCTCTGTCAACTTTAGTCTTTCCACTTTAGTCTTTCCACTATAGTCTCCACTTTATTCTGTCCACTACAGTCTTTCCACTATTGTCTTTCCACTATAGTCTGTCCACTTTAGTCTTTCCACTATTCTCTGTCCAGTTTAGTCTTTCCACTATAGTCTTTCCAATATAGTCTGTCCACTTTAGTCTTTCCACTTTAGTCTTTCCACCTTAGTCTGTCCACTTTAGTCTTTCCACTATAGTCTGTCCACTTTAGTTTTTCCACTATTCTCTGTCCACTTTAGTCTTTCCACTTTAGTCTTTCCACTATAGTCTCCACTTTATTCTGTCCACTACAGTCTTTCCACTATAGTCTTTCCATTATAGTCTGTCCACTTTCGTCTTTCCACTACTCTCTGTCCACTTTAGTCTTTCCGCTTCAGTCTTTCCACTAGAGTCTGTCCACTTTAGTCTTTCCACTTTAGTCTGTCCACTCTACTCTTTCCACTTTAGTCTTTCCACTTTAGTCATTTCCACTATCTTCTGTCCACTTTAGTCTTTCCACTTTAGTCTTTCCACTTTAGTCTTTCCACTATAGCCTCCACTTTATTCTGTCCACTACAGTCTTTCCACTATAGTCTTTCCACTATAGTCTGTCCACTTTAGTCTTTCCCCTATTCACTTTCCCCTTTAGTCTTTCCACTACAGTCTACACTTTATTCTGTCCACTACAGTTTTTCCACTATAGTCTTTCCGCTATAGTCTGTCCACTTTAGTCTTTCCACTTTAGTCTTTCAACTTTAGTCATTTCCACTATCTTCTGTCCACTATAGTCTTTCCACTATAGTCTGTCCACTATAGTCTTTCCACTAGAGTCTTTCCACTTTAGTCATTTCCACTATCTTCTGTCCACTTTAGTCTTTCCACTTTAGTCTGTCCACTTTAGTCTTTCCACTTTAGTCTTTCCACTTTAGTCTTTCCACTATAGCCTCCACTTTATTCTGTCCACTACAGTCTTTCCACTAGAGTCTTTCCACTTTAGTCATTTCCACTATCTTCTGTCCACTTTAGTCTTTCCACTTTAGTCTTTCCACTTTATTCTGTCCACTTTAGTCTTTCCACTATAGACTGTCCACTTTAGTCTTTCCACTATTCTCTTTCCCCTTTAGTCTTTCCACTACAGTCTACACTTTATTCTGTCCACTACAATTTTTCCACTATAGTCTTTCCACTATAGTCTGTCCACTTTACTCTTTCCACTTTAGTCTTTCCACTTTAGTCATTTCCACTATCTTTTGTCCACTTTAGTCTTTCCGCTTTAGTCTTTCCACTTTAGTCTGTCCACTTTAGTCTTTCCACTATAGTCTGTCCACTTTAGTCTTTCCACTATAGTCTGTCCACTTTAGTCTTTCCACTTTAGTCTTTCCACTTTAGTCTTTGCACTATAGCCTCCACTTTATTCTGTCCACTACAGTCTTTCCACTATAGTCTTTCCACTATAGTCTGTCCACTTTAGTCTTTCCACTATAGTCTGTCAACTTTAGTGTTTCCAGGTAAGTCTTTCCACTTTAGTCTTTCCACTATAGCCTCCACTTTATTCTGTCCACTACAGTCTTTCCACTATAGTCTTTCCACTATAGTCTGTCCACTTTAGTCTTTCCACTTTAGTCTTTCCACTTTATTCATTTCCACTATCTTCTGTCCACTTTAGTCTTTCCACTTTAGTCTTCCCACTTTAGTCTGTCCACTTTAGTCTTTCCACTATAGACTATCCACTTTAGTCTTTCCACTATTCTCTTTCCCCTTTAGTCTTTCCACTACAGTCTGCACTTTCTTCTGTCCACTACAATTTTTCCACTATAGTCTTTCCACTATAGTCTGTCCACTTTACTCTTTCCACTTTAGTCTTTCCACTTTAGTCATTTCCACTATCTTTTGTCCACTTTAGTCTTTCCGCTTTAGTCTTTCCACTTTAGTCTGTCCACTTTAGTCTTTCCACTATAGTCTGTCCACTTTAGTCTTTCCACTATAGTCTGTCCACTTTAGTCTTTCCACTTTAGTCTTTCCACTTTAGTCTTTGCACTATAGCCTCCACTTTATTCTGTCCACTACAGTCTTTCCACTATAGTCTTTCCACTATAGTCTGTCCACTTTAGTCTTTCCACTATAGTCTGTCAACTTTAGTGTTTCCAGGTAAGTCTTTCCACTTTAGTCTTTCCACTATAGCCTCCACTTTATTCTGTCCACTTTAGTCTTTCCACTTTAGTCTTTCCACTATTCTCTGTCCACTTTAGTCTTTCCACTTTAGTCTTTCCACTATAGTCACCACTTTATTCTGTCCACTACAGTCTTTCCACTATAGTCTTTCCACTATAGTCTGTACACTTTAGTCTTTCCACTTTAGTCTTTACACTTTAGTCTGTCCACTTTAGTCTTTCCACTATAGACTGTCCACTTTAGTCTTTCCACTATTCTCTTTCCCCTTTAGTCTTTCCACTACAGTCTACACTTTATTCTGTCCACTACAATTTTTCCACTATAGTCTTTCCACTATAGTCTGTCCACTTTAGTCTTTCCACTTTCGTCTTTCCACTTTAGTCATTCCCACTATCTTCTGTCCACTTTAGTCTTTCCGCTTTAGTCTTTCCACTTTAGTCTGTCCACTTTAGTCTTTCCACTATAGTCTGTCCACTTTAGTCTTTCCACTATAGTCTTTCCACTATAGCCTCCACTTTATTCTGTCCACTACAGTCTTTCCACTATAGTCTTTCCACTATAGTCTGTCCACTTTAGTCTTTCCACTTTAGTCTTTCCACTATAGTCTGTCTACTTTAGTCTTTCCACTATTCTCTGTCCACTTTAGTCTTTCCACTATAGTCTTTCCAATATAGTCTGTCCACTTTAGTCTTTCCACTATAGTCTGTCCACTTTAGTCTTTGCACTATTCTCTATCCACTTTAGTCCGTCCACTTTAGTCTTTCCACTATAGTCTCCACTTTATTCTGTCCACTACAGTCTTTCCACTATAGTCTTTCCACTTTCTGTCGACTTTAGTCTTTCCACTATAGTCTGTCCACTTTAGTCTTTCCACTACTCTCTGTCCACTTTAGTCTTTCAGCTTCAGTCTTTCCACTAGAGTCTGTCCACTTTAGTCTTTCCACTTTAGTCTTTCCACTATAGTCTGTCCACTATAGTCTCCACTTTATTCTGTCCACTACAGTCTTTCCACTATAGTTTTTCCACTATAGTCTGTCCACTTTAGTCTTTCCACTTTAGTTTTTCCACTTTAGTCTGTCCACTTCAGTCTTTCCACTATAGTCTGTCCACTATAGTCTCCACTTTATTCTGTCCACTACAGTCTTTCCACTATAGTCTTTCCACTATAGTCTGTCCACTTTAGTCTTTCCACTATTCTCTGTCCACTTTAGTCTTTCCACTATACTCTCCACTTTATTCTGTCCACTACAGTCTTTCCACTATAGTCTGTCCACTTTAGTCTTTCCACTATAGTCTGTCCACTTTAGTGTTTCCAGTTTAGTCTTTCCACTTTAGTCTTTCCACTATAGCCTCCACTTTATTCTGTCCACTACAGTCTTTCCACTATAGTCTTTCCACTATAGTCTGTCCACTTTAGTCTTTCCACTTTAGTCTTTCCACTTTAGTCATTTCCACTATCTTCTGTCCACTTTAGTCTTTCCACTTTAGTCTTCCCACTTTAGTCTGTCCACTTTAGTCTTTCCACTATAGACTATCCACTTTAGTCTTTCCACTATTCTCTTTCCCCTTTAGTCTTTCCACTACAGTCTGCACTTTCTTCTGTCCACTACAATTTTTCCACTATAGTCTTTCCACTATAGTCTGTCCACTTTAGTCTTTCCACTTTAGTCTTTCCACTATTCTCTGTCCACTTTAGTCTTTCCACTTTAGTCTTTCCACTATAGTCACCACTTTATTCTGTCCACTACAGTCTTTCCACTATAGTCTTTCCACTATAGTCTGTACACTTTAGTCTTTCCACTTTAGTCTTTACACTTTAGTCTGTCCACTTTAGTCTTTCCACTATAGACTGTCCACTTTAGTCTTTCCACTATTCTCTTTCCCCTTTAGTCTTTCCACTACAGTCTACACTTTATTCTGTCCACTACAATTTTTCCACTATAGTCTTTCCACTATAGTCTGTCCACTTTAGTCTTTCCACTTTCGTCTTTCCACTTTAGTCATTCCCACTATCTTCTGTCCACTTTAGTCTTTCCGCTTTAGTCTTTCCACTTTAGTCTGTCCACGTTAGTCTTTCCACTATAGTCTGTCCACTTTAGTCTTTCCACTATAGTCTTTCCACTATAGCCTCCACTTTATTCTGTCCACTACAGTCTTTCCACTATAGTCTTTCAGCTATAGTCTGTCCACTTTAGTCTTTCCACTTTAGTCTTTCCACTATAGTCTGTCTACTTTAGTCTTTCCACTATTCTCTGTCCACTTTTGTCTTTCCACTATAGTCTTTCCAATATAGTCTGTCCACTTTAGTCTTTCCACTATAGTCTGTCCACTTTAGTCTTTGCACTATTCTCTATCCACTTTAGTCCGTCCACTTTAGTCTTTCCACTATAGTCTCCACTTTATTCTGTCCACTACAGTCTTTCCACTATAGTCTTTCCACTTTCTGTCGACTTTAGTCTTTCCACTATAGTCTGTCCACTTTAGTCTTTCCACTACTCTCTGTCCACTTTAGTCTTTCAGCTTCAGTCTTTCCACTAGAGTCTGTCCACTTTAGTCTTTCCACTTTAGTCTGTCCACTCTACTCTTTCCACTTTAATCTTTCCACTTTAGTCATTTCCACTATCTTCAGTCCACTTTAGTTTTTCCACTATAGTCTGTCCACTTTAGTCTTTCCACTTTAGTTTTTCCACTTTAGTCTGTCCACTTCAGTCTTTCCACTATAGTCTGTCCACTATAGTCTCCACTTTATTCTGTCCACTACAGTCTTTCCACTATAGTCTTTCCACTATAGTCTGTCCACTTTAGTCTTTCCACTATTCTCTGTCCACTTTAGTCTTTCCACTTTAGTCTTTCCACTATAGTCACCACTTTATTCTGTCCACTACAGTCTTTCCACTATAGTCTTTCCACTATAGTCTGTACACTTTAGTCTTTCCACTTTAGTCTTTACACTTTAGTCTGTCCACTTTAGTCTTTCCACTATAGACTGTCCACTTTAGTCTTTCCACTATTCTCTTTCCCCTTTAGTCTTTCCACTACAGTCTACACTTTATTCTGTCCACTACAATTTTTCCACTATAGTCTTTCCACTATAGTCTGTCCACTTTAGTCTTTCCACTTTCGTCTTTCCACTTTAGTCATTCCCACTATCTTCTGTCCACTTTAGTCTTTCCGCTTTAGTCTTTCCACTTTAGTCTGTCCACTTTAGTCTTTCCACTATAGTCTGTCCACTTTAGTCTTTCCACTATAGTCTTTCCACTATAGCCTCCACTTTATTCTGTCCACTACAGTCTTTCCACTATAGTCTTTCCACTATAGTCTGTCCACTTTAGTCTTTCCACTTTAGTCTTTCCACTATAGTCTGTCTACTTTAGTCTTTCCACTATTCTCTGTCCACTTTAGTCTTTCCACTATAGTCTTTCCAATATAGTCTGTCCACTTTAGTCTTTCCACTATAGTCTGTCCACTTTAGTCTTTGCACTATTCTCTATCCACTTTAGTCCGTCCACTTTAGTCTTTCCACTATAGTCTCCACTTTATTCTGTCCACTACAGTCTTTCCACTATAGTCTTTCCACTTTCTGTCGACTTTAGTCTTTCCACTATAGTCTGTCCACTTTAGTCTTTCCACTACTCTCTGTCCACTTTAGTCTTTCAGCTTCAGTCTTTCCACTAGAGTCTGTCCACTTTAGTCTTTCCACTTTAGTCTGTCCACTCTACTCTTTCCACTTTAATCTTTCCACTTTAGTCATTTCCACTATCTTCAGTCCACTTTAGTTTTTCCACTATAGTCTGTCCACTTTAGTCTTTCCACTTTAGTTTTTCCACTTTAGTCTGTCCACTTCAGTCTTTCCACTATAGTCTGTCCACTATAGTCTCCACTTTATTCTGTCCACTACAGTCTTTCCACTATAGTCTTTCCACTATAGTCTGTCCACTTTAGTCTTTCCACTATTCTCTGTCCACTTTAGTCTTTCCACTATACTCTCCACTTTATTCTGTCCACTACAGTCTTTCCACTATAGTCTGTCCACTTTAGTCTTTCCACTATAGTCTGTCCACTTTAGTGTTTCCAGTTTAGTCTTTCCACTTTAGTCTTTCCACTATAGCCTCCACTTTATTCTGTCCACTACAGTCTTTCCACTATAGTCTTTCCACTATAGTCTGTCCACTTTAGTCTTTCCACTTTAGTCTTTCCACTTTAGTCATTTCCACTATCTTCTGTCCACTTTAGTCTTTCCACTTTAGTCTTCCCACTTTAGTCTTTCCACTTTAGTTTTTCCACTTTAGTCTGTCCACTTCAGTCTTTCCACTATAGTCTGTCCACTATAGTCTCCACTTTATTCTGTCCACTACAGTCTTTCCACTATAGTCTTTCCACTATAGTCTGTCCACTTTAGTCTTTCCACTATTCTCTGTCCACTTTAGTCTTTCCACTATACTCTCCACTTTATTCTGTCCACTACAGTCTTTCCACTATAGTCTTTCCACTATAGTCTGTCCGTTTTAGTCTTTCCACTTTAGTCTTTCAACTTTACTCTGTCCACTTTAGTCTTTCCACTATAGTCTGTCCGCTTTAGTCTTTCCACTATTCTCTGTCCACTTTAGTCTTTCCACTTTAGTCTTTCCACTATAGTCACCACTTTAATCTGTCCACTACAGTCTTTCCACTATAGTCTTTCCACTATAGTCTGTCCACTTTAGTCTTTCCACTATTCTCTGTCCACTTTAGTCTTTCCACTATACTCTCAGCTTTATTCTGTCCACTACAGTCTTTCCACTATAGTCTTTCCACTATAGTCTGTCCACTTTAGTCTTTCCACTTTAATCTTTCCACTTTAGTCTGTCCACTTTAGTCTTTCCACTTTAGTCTTTCCACTTTAGTCATTTCCACTATCTTCTGTCCACTTTAGTCTTTCCACTTTAGTCTTCCCACTTTAGTCTGTCCACTTTAGTCTTTCCACTATAGACTATCCACTTTAGTCTTTCCACTATTCTCTTTCCCCTTTAGTCTTTCCACTACAGTCTGCACTTTCTTCTGTCCACTACAATTTTTCCACTATAGTCTTTCCACTATAGTCTGTCCACTTTAGTCTTTCCACTTTAGTCTTTCCACTATTCTCTGTCCACTTTAGTCTTTCCACTTTAGTCTTTCCACTATAGTCACCACTTTATTCTGTCCACTACAGTCTTTCCACTATAGTCTTTCCACTATAGTCTGTACACTTTAGTCTTTCCACTTTAGTCTTTACACTTTAGTCTGTCCACTTTAGTCTTTCCACTATAGACTGTCCACTTTAGTCTTTCCACTATTCTCTTTCCCCTTTAGTCTTTCCACTACAGTCTACACTTTATTCTGTCCACTACAATTTTTCCACTATAGTCTTTCCACTATAGTCTGTCCACTTTAGTCTTTCCACTTTCGTCTTTCCACTTTAGTCATTCCCACTATCTTCTGTCCACTTTAGTCTTTCCGCTTTAGTCTTTCCACTTTAGTCTGTCCACTTTAGTCTTTCCACTATAGTCTGTCCACTTTAGTTTTTCCACTATAGTCTTTCCACTATAGCCTCCACTTTATTCTGTCCACTACAGTCTTTCCACTTTAGTCTTTCCACTTTAGTCTTTCCACTATAGTCTGTCTACTTTAGTCTTTCCACTATTCTCTGTCCACTTTTGTCTTTCCACTATAGTCTTTCCAATATAGTCTGTCCACTTTAGTCTTTCCACTATAGTCTGTCCACTTTAGTCTTTGCACTATTCTCTATCCACTTTAGTCCGTCCACTTTAGTCTTTCCACTATAGTCTCCACTTTATTCTGTCCACTACAGTCTTTCCACTATAGTCTTTCCACTTTCTGTCGACTTTAGTCTTTCCACTATAGTCTGTCCACTTTAGTCTTTCCACTACTCTCTGTCCACTTTAGTCTTTCAGCTTCAGTCTTTCCACTAGAGTCTGTCCACTTTAGTCTTTCCACTTTAGTCTGTCCACTCTACTCTTTCCACTTTAATCTTTCCACTTTAGTCATTTCCACTATCTTCAGTCCACTTTAGTTTTTCCACTATAGTCTGTCCACTTTAGTCTTTCCACTTTAGTTTTTCCACTTTAGTCTGTCCACTTCAGTCTTTCCACTATAGTCTGTCCACTATAGTCTCCACTTTATTCTGTCCACTACAGTCTTTCCACTATAGTCTTTCCACTATAGTCTGTCCACTTTAGTCTTTCCACTATTCTCTGTCCACTTTAGTCTTTCCACTATACTCTCCACTTTATTCTGTCAACTACAGTCTTTCCACTATAGTCTTTCCACTATAGTCTGTCCGTTTTAGTCTTTCCACTTTAGTCTTTCAACTTTAGTCTGTCCACTTTAGTCTTTCCACTATAGTCTGTCCGCTTTAGTCTTTCCACTATTCTCTGTCCACTTTAGTCTTTCCACTTTAGTCTTTCCACTATAGTCACCACTTTAATCTGTCCACTACAGTCTTTCCACTATAGTCTTTCCACTATAGTCTGTCCACTTTAGTCTTTCCACTATTCTCTGTCCACTTTAGTCTTTCCACTATACTCTCAGCTTTATTCTGTCCACTACAGTCTTTCCACTATAGTCTTTCCACTATAGTCTGTCCACTTTAGTCTTTCCACTTTAATCTTTCCACTTTAGTCTGTCCACTTTAGTCTTTCCACTTTATTTTTTCCACTTTATTCTGTCCACTACAGTCTTTCCACTATAGTCTTTCCACTATAGTCTGTCCACTGTAGTCTTTCCACTTTAGTCTTTCCACTATTGTCTCCACTTTATTCTGTCCACTACAGTCTTTCCACTTTAGTTTTTCCACTTTATTCTGTTCACTTCAGTCTTTCCACTATAGTCTGGCCAGTTTAGTCTTTCCACTTTAGTCTTTCCACTTTAGTCTTTCCACTATAGTCTCCACTTTCTTCTGTCCACTACAGTCTTTCCACTAAAGTCTATCCACTTTAGTCTTTCCAATATAGTCTGTCCACTTTAATCTTTCCACTTTAGTCTTTCCACTATAGCCTCCACTTTATTCTGTCCACTACAGTCTTTCCACTATAGTCTTTCCACTATAGTCTGTCCACTTTAGTCTTTCCACTATTCTCTGTCCACTTTAGTCTTTCCACTATACTCTCCACTTTATTCTGTCCACTACAGTCTTTCCACTATAGTCTTTCCACTATAGTCTGTCCACTTTAGTCTTTCCACTTTAGTCTTTCCACTTTAGTCTGTCCACTTTAGTCTTTCCACTATAGTCTTTCAACTTTAGTCTTTCCACTATTTTCTGTCCACTTTAGTCTTCCCACTTTAGTCTTTCCACTATAGTCACCACTTTCTTCTGTCCACTACAGTCTTTCAACTAAAGTCTATCCACTTTAGTCTTTCCACTATTCTCTGTCCACTTTAGTCTCTCCACTATAGTCTCCACTTTATTCTGTCCACTATAGTCTTTCCACTATAGTCTGTCCACTTTAGTCTTTCCACTTTAGTCTTTCCACTTTAGTCTGTCCACTTTAGTCTTTCCACTATAGTCTTTCAACTTTAGTCTTTCCACTATTTTCTGTCCACTTTAGTCTTCCCACTTTAGTCTTTCCACTATAGTCACCACTTTCTTCTGTCCACTACAGTCTTTCAACTAAAGTCTATCCACTTTAGTCTTTCCACTATTCTCTGTCCACTTTAGTCTCTCCACTATAGTCACCACTTTCTTCTGTCCACTACAGTCTTTCAACTAAAGTCTATCCACTTTAGTCTTTCCACTATTCTCTGTCCACTTTAGTCTCTCCACTATAGTCTCCACTTTATTCTGTCCACTATAGTCTTTCCACTATAGTCTTTCCACTATAGTCTGTCCACTTTAGTCTTTCCACTTTAGTCTTTCCACTATAGCCTCCACTTTATTCTGTCCACTACAGTCTTTCAACTATAGTCTTTCCACTGTAGTCTGTCCACTTTAGTCTTTCCACTTTAGTCTTTCCACTATAGTCTGTCTACTTTAGTCTTTCCACTATTATCTGTCCACTTTAGTCTTTCCACTATAGTCTTTCCAATATAGTCTGTCCACTTTAGTCTTTCCACTTTAGTCTTTCCACCTTAGTCTGTCCACTTTAGTCTTTCCACTATAGTCTGTCCACTTTAGTCTTTCCACTATTCTCTATCCACTTTAGTCCGTCCACTTTAGTCTTTCCACTATAGTCTCCACTTTATTCTGTCCACTTCAGTCTTTCCACTATAGTCTGTCCACTTTAGTCTTTCCACTTTAGTCTTTCCACTATAGTCTCCTCTTTATTCTGTCCACTACAGTCTTTCCACTATAGTCTTTCCACTATAGTCTGTCCACTTTAGTCTTTCCACTTTAGTCTTTCCACTTTAGTCAGTCCACTTTAGTCTTTCCACTATAGTCTGTCCACTTTAGACTTTCCACTTTAGTGTTTCCGCTTTAGTCTGTCACATTAGTCTTTCCACTATAGTGTCCACTTTAGTCTTTCCACTTTAGTCTGTCCACTTTAGTCTTTCCACTATAGTCTGTCCACTTTAGTCTTTCCACTTTAGTCTTTCCGCTTTAGTCTGTCCACTTAGTCTTTCCACTAGAGTCTGTCCACTTTAGTCTGTCCACTTTAGTCTTTCCACTATAGTCTCCACTTTATTCTGTCCACTACAGTCTTTCCACTATAGTCTTTCCACTATAGTCTGTCCACTTTAGTCTTTCCACTTTAGTTTTTCCACTTTAGTCTGTCCACTTCAGTCTTTCCACTATAGTCTGTCCAGTTTAGTCTTTCCACTTTAGTCTTTCCACTATAGTCTCCACTTTATTCTGTCCACTACAGTCTTTCCACTATAGTCTTTCCACTATAGTCTGTCCACTGTAGTCTTTCCACTTTAGTCTTTCCACAATAGTCTCCACTTTATTTCTGTCCACTACAGTCTTTCCACTTTAGTCTTTCCACTATTCTCTGTCAACTTTAGTCTTTCAACTTTAGTCTTTCCACTATAGTCTCCACTTTATTCTGTCAACTACAGTCTTCCCACTATATTCTTTCCACTATAGTCTGTCCACTTTAGTCTTTCCACTATTCTCTGTCCACTTTAGTCTTTCCACTATAGTCTTTCCAATATAGTCTGTCCACTTTAGTCTTTCCACTTTAGTCTTTCCGCGTTAGTCTGTCCACTTAGTCTTTCCACTAGAGTCTCTCCACTTTAGTCTGTCCACTTTAGTCTTTCCACTATAGTCTCGACTTTATTCTGTCCACTACAGTCTTTCCACTATAGTCTTTCCACTATAGTCTTTCCACTATAGTCTGTCCACTGTAGTCTTTCCACTTTAGTCTTTCCACTATAGTCTCCACTTTATTCTGTCCACTACAGTCTTTCCACTTTAGTCTTTCCACTGTTCTCTGTCAACTTTAGTCGTTCCACTTTAGTCTTTCCACTATAGTCTCCACTTTATTCTGTCAACTACAGTCTTCCCACTATATTCTTTCCACTATAGTCTGTCCACTTTAGTCTTTCCACTTTAGTCTTTCAACTTTAGTCTGTCCACTTTAGTCTTTCCACTATAGTCTGTCCGCTTTAGTCTTTCCACTATTCTCTGTCTACTTTAGTCTTTCCACTTTAGTCTTTCCACTATAGTCACCACTTTAATCTGTCCACTACAGTCTTTCCACTATAGTCTTTCCACTATAGTCTGTCCACTTTAGTCTTTCCACTATTCTCTGTCCACTTTAGTCTTTCCACTATACTCTCCACTTTATTCTGTCCACTACAGTCTTTCCACTATAGTCTTTCCACTATAGTCTGTCCACTTTAGTCTTTCCACTTTAATCTTTCCACTTTAGTCTGTCCACTTTAGTCTTTCCACTTTAGTCTTTCCACTTTATTCTGTCCACTACAGTCTTTCCACTATAGTCTTTCCACTATAGTCTGTCCACTGTAGTCTTTCCACTTTAGTCTTTCCACTATTGTCTCCACTTTATTCTGTCCACTACAGTCTTTCCACTTTAGTTTTTCCACTTTATTCTGTTCACTTCAGTCTTTCCACTATAGTCTGGCCAGTTTAGTCTTTCCACTTTAGTCTTTCCACTTTAGTCTTTCCACTATAGTCTCCACTTTCTTCTGTCCACTACAGTCTTTCCACTAAAGTCTATCCACTTTAGTCTTTCCACTATAGTCTGTCCACTTTAATCTTTCCACTTTAGTCTTTCCACTATAGCCTCCACTTTATTCTGTCCACTACAGTCTTTCCACTATAGTCTTTCCACTATAGTCTGTCCACTTTAGTCTTTCCACTATTCTCTGTCCACTTTAGTCTTTCCACTATACTCTCCACTTTATTCTGTCCACTACAGTCTTTCCACTATAGTCTTTCCACTATAGTCTGTCCACTTTAGTCTTTCCACTTTAGTCTTTCCACTTTAGTCTGTCCACTTTAGTCTTTCCACTATAGTCTGTCAACTTTAGTCTTTCCACTATTCTCTGTCCACTTTAGTCTTCCCACTTTAGTCTTTCCACTATAGTCACCACTTTCTTCTGTCCACTACAGTCTTTCCACTATCAGGTTTTGGTACACTATATTCTTCAAGCACACTTCACACTATTTACTGTTAATGTTCCAGTGTTCAAAACTGTCTGAATACTGTAAAATAGACCCTGCTTTTAACAAATTAGGAAAGTTTCGGATAACTGAATTTACGCATGGATAGCATGATACGCGAGCACTCGTCTGAAGCAAAATGTACCTAGAAAATAGTGAATCATGGGCAAGTTCAAAGATTGGTGAGCTTTCGTAGCGGGTTTAGAATTTAACCAGAATTTAACATTATGTTTCCGGGTTTAAGAATTAATGAATGAAGTTCGGAAATAGGTTAAGTCTATCCACTTTAGTCTTTCCACTATTCTCTGTCCACTTTAGTCTTTCCACTATAGTCTCCACTTTATTCTGTCCACTATAGTCTTTCCACTATAGTCTTTCCACTATAGTCTGTCCACTTCAGTCTTTCCACTATAGTCTGTCCACTTTAGTCTTTCCACTTTAGTCTTTCCACTATAGTCTCCTCTTTATTCTGTCCACTACAGTCTTTCCACTATAGTCTTTCCACTATAGTCTGTCCACTTTAGTCTTTCCACTTTAGTCTTTCCACTTTAGTCTTTCCACTATAGCCTCCACTTTATTCTGTCCACTACAGTCTTTCAACTATAGTCTTTCCACTATAGTCTGTCCACTTTAGTCTTTCCACTTTAGTCTTTCCACTATAGTCTGTCTACTTTAGTCTTTCCACTATTATCTGTCCACTTTAGTCTTTCCACTATAGTCTTTCCAATATAGTCTGTCCACTTTAGTCTTTCCACTTTAGTCTTTCCACCTTAGTCTGTCCACTTTAGTCTTTCCACTATAGTCTGTCCACTTTAGTCTTTCCACTATTCTCTATCCACTTTAGTCCGTCCACTTTAGTCTTTCCACTATAGTCTCCACTTTATTCTGTCCACTTCAGTCTTTTCACTATAGTCTGTCCACTTTAGTCTTTCCACTTTAGTCTTTCCACTATAGTCTCCTCTTTATTCTGTCCACTACAGTCTTTCCACTATAGTCTTTCCACTATAGTCTGTCCACTTTAGTCTTTCCCCTTTAGTCTTTCCACTTTAGTCTGTCCACTTTAGTCTTTCCACTATAGTCTGTCCACTTTAGACTTTCCACTTTAGTGTTTCCGCTTTAGTCTGTCACATTAGTCTTTCCACTATAGTCTTTCCACTATAGTGTCCACTTTAGTCTTTCCACTTTAGTCTTTCCACTTTAGTCTGTCCACTTTAGTCTTTCCACTATAGTCTGTCCACTTTAGTCTTTCCACTTTAGTCTTTCCGCTTTAGTCTGTCCACTTAGTCTTTCCACTAGAGTCTGTCCACTTTAGTCTGTCCACTTTAGTCTTTCCACTATAGTCTCCACTTTATTCTGTCCACTACAGTCTTTCCACTATAGTCTTTCCACTATAGTCTGTCCACTTTAGTCTTTCCACTTTAGTTTTTCCACTTTAGTCTGTCCACTTCAGTCTTTCCACTATAGTCTGTCCAGTTTAGTCTTTCCACTTTAGTCTTTCCACTATAGTCTCCACTTTATTCTGTCCACTACAGTCTTTCCACTATAGTCTTTCCACTATAGTCTGTCCACTGTAGTCTTTCCACTTTAGTCTTTCCACAATAGTCTCCACTTTATTTCTGTCCACTACAGTCTTTCCACTTTAGTCTTTCCACTATTCTCTGTCAACTTTAGTCTTTCAACTTTAGTCTTTCCACTATAGTCTCCACTTTATTCTGTCAACTACAGTCTTCCCACTATATTCTTTCCACTATAGTCTGTCCACTTTAGTCTTTCCCTATTCTCTGTCCACTTTAGTCTTTCCACTATAGTCTTTCCAATATAGTCTGTCCACCTTAGTCTTTCCACTTTAGTCTTTCCGCTTTAGTCTGTCCACTTAGTCTTTCCACTAGAGTCTCTCCACTTTAGTCTGTCCACTTTAGTCTTTCCACTATAGTCTCGACTTTATTCTGTCCACTACAGTCTTTCCACTATAGTCTTTCCACTATAGTCTGTCCACTTTAGTCTTTCCACTTTAGTTTTTCCACTTTAGTCTGTCCACTTCACTCTTTCCACTATAGTCTGTCCAGTTTAGTCTTTCCACTTTAGTCTTTCCACTATAGTCTCCACTTTATTCTGTCAACTACAGTCTTCCCACTATATTCTTTCCACTATAGTCTGTCCACTTTAGTCTTTCCACTATTCTCTGTCCACTTTAGTCTTTCCACTATAGTCTTTCCAATATAGTCTGTCCACTTTAGTCTTTCCACTATAGTCTCCACTTTATTCTGTCCACTACAGTTTTTCCACTATAGTCTTTCCACTATAGTCTGTCCACTTTAGTCTTTCCACTTTAATCTTTCCACTATAGTCTGTCCACTTTAGTCTTTCCACTTTAGTCTGTCCAGTTAGTCTTTCCACTATAGTCTTTCCACTATAGTCTGTCCACTTTAGTCTTTCCACTTTAGTCTGTCCACTTTAGTCTTTCAACTATAGTCTGTCCACTTTAGTCTTTCCACTTTAGTCTTTCCGCTTTAGTCTGTCCACTTAGTCTTTCCACTAGAGTCTGTCCACTTTAGTCTTTCCACTATAGTCTCCACTTTATTCTGTCCACTACAGTCTTTCCACTATAGTCTTTCCATTATATTCTGTCCACTTTAGTCTTTCCACTTTAGTTTTTCTACTTTAGTCTGTCCACTTCATTCTTTCCACTATAGTCTGTCCAGTTTAGTCTTTCCACTTTAGTCTTTCCACTATAGTCTCCACTTTATTCTGTCCACTACAGTCTTTCCACTATAGTCTGTCCACTATAGTCTGTCCACTTTAGTCTTTCCACTTTAGTTTTTCCACTTTAGTCTGTCCACTTCAGTCTTTCCACTATAGTCTGTCCAGTTTAGTCTTTCCACTTTAGTCTTTCCACAATAGTCTCCACTTTATTTCTGTCCACTACAGTCTTTCCACTTTAGTCTTTCCACTATTCTCTGTCAACTTTAGTCTTTCAACTTTAGTCTTTCCACTATAGTCTCCACTTTATTCTGTCAACTACAGTCTTCCCACTATATTCTTTCCACTATAGTCTGTCCACTTTAGTCTTTCCACTATTCTCTGTCCACTTTAGTCTTTCCACTATAGTCTTTCCAATATAGTCTGTCCACTTTAGTCTTTCCACTTTAGTCTTTCCGCTTTAGTCTGTCCACTTAGTCTTTCCACTAGAGTCTCTCCACTTTAGTCTGTCCACTTTAGTCTTTCCACTATAGTCTCGACTTTATTCTGTCCACTACAGTCTTTCCACTATAGTCTTTCCACTATAGTCTGTCCACTTTAGTCTTTCCACTATTCTCTGTCCACTTTAGTCTTTCCACTATAGTCTTTCCAATATAGTCTGTCCACTTTAGTCTTTCCACTTTAGTCTTTCCGCTTTAGTCTGTCCACTTAGTCTTTCCACTAGAGTCTCTCCACTTTAGTCTGTCCACTTTAGTCTTTCCACTATAGTCTCGACTTTATTCTGTCCACTACAGTCTGTCCACTTTAGTCTTTCCACTTTAGTCTGTCCACTTTAGTCTTTCAACTATAGTCTGTCCACTTTAGTCTTTCCACTTTAGTCTTTCCGCTTTAGTCTGTCCACTTAGTCTTTCCACTAGAGTCTGTCCACTTTAGTCTTTCCACTATAGTCTCCACTTTATTCTGTCCACTACAGTCTTTCCACTTTAGTCTTTCCACTATTCTCTGTCAACTTTAGTCTTTCCACGTTAGTCTTTCCAATATAGTCTCCACTTTATTCTGTCCACTACAGTCTTTCCACTATAGTCTTTCCACTATAGTCTGTCCACTTTAGTCTTTCCAATATAGTCTGTCCACTTTAGTCTTTCCACTTTAGTCTTTCCACCTTAGTCAGTCCACTTTAGTCTTTCCACTATAGTCTGTCCACTTTAGTCTTTCCACTATTCTCTGTCCACTTTAGTCTTTCCACTATAGTCTCCACTTTATTCTGTCCACTACAGTCTTTCCACTATAGTCTCCACTTTATTCTGTCCACTACAGTTTTTCCACTATAGTCTTTCCACTATAGTCTGTCCACTTTAGTCTTTCCACTTTAATCTTTCCACTATAGTCTGTCCACTTTAGTCTTTCCACTTTAGTCTTTCCGCTTTAGTCTGTCCAGTTAGTCTTTCCACTATAGTCTTTCCACTATAGTCTGTCCACTTTAGTCTTTCCACTTTAGTCTGTCCACTTTAGTCTTTCAACTATAGTCTGTCCACTTTAGTCTTTCCACTTTAGTCTTTCCGCTTTAGTCTGTCCACTTAGTCTTTCCACTAGAGTCTGTCCACTTTAGTCTTTCCACTATAGTCTCCACTTTATTCTGTCCACTACAGTTTTTCCACTATAGTCTTTCCACTATAGTCTGTCCACTTTAGTCTTTCCACTTTAATCTTTCCACTATAGTCGGTCCACTTTAGTCTTTCCACTTTAGTCTTTCCGCTTTAGTCTGTCCAGTTAGTCTTTCCACTATAGTCTTTCCACTATAGTCTGTCCACTTTAGTCTTTCCACTTTAGTCTGTCCACTTTAGTCTTTCAACTATAGTCTGTCCACTTTAGTCTTTCCACTTTAGTCTTTCCGCTTTAGTCTGTCCACTTAGTCTTTCCACTAGAGTCTGTCCACTTTAGTCTTTCCACTATAGTCTCCACTTTATTCTGTCCACTACAGTCTTTCCACTATAGTCTTTCCACTATATTCTGTCCACTTTAGTCTTTCCACTTTAGTTTTTCTACTTTAGTCTGTCCACTTCATTCTTTCCACTATAGTCTGTCCAGTTTAGTCTTTCCACTTTAGTCTTTCCACTATAGTCTCCACTTTATTCTGTCCACTACAGTCTTTCCACTATAGTCTGTCCACTATAGTCTGTCCACTTTAGTCTTTCCACTTTAGTTTTTCCACTTTAGTCTGTCCACTTCAGTCTTTCCACTATAGTCTGTCCAGTTTAGTCTTTCCATTTTAGTCTTTCCACTATAGTCTCCACTTTATTCTGTCCACTACAGTCTTTCCACTATAGTCTTTCCACTAAAGTCTATCCACTTTAGTCTTTCCACTATTCTCTGTCCACTTTAGTCTTTCCACTCCACTTTATTCTGTCCACTTTAGTCTTTCCACTATAGTCTCCACTTTATTCTGTCCACTACAGTCTTTCCACTTTAGTCTTTCCATTATTCTCTGTCAACTTTAGTCTTTCCACTTTAGTCTTTCCAATATAGTCTCCACTTTATTCTGTCCACTACAGTCTTTCCACTATAGTCTTTCCACTATAGTCTGTCCACTTTAGTCTTTCCAATATAGTCTGTCCACTTTAGTCTTTCCACTTTAGTCTTTCCACCTTAGTCAGTCCACTTTAGTCTTTCCACTATAGTCTGTCCACTTTAGTCTTTCCACTATTCTCTGTCCACTTTAGTCTTTCCACTATAGTCTCCACTTTATTCTGTCCACTACAGTCTTTCCACTATAGTCTTTCCACTATAGTCTGTCCACTTTAGTCTTTCCACTATTCTCTGTCCACTTTAGTCTTTCCACTATAGTCTCCACTTTATTCTGTCCACTACAGTCTTTCCACTATAGTCTTTCCACTATAGTCTGTCCACTTTAGTCTTTCCACTTTAGTTTTTCCACTTTAGTCTGTCCACTTCAGTCTTTCCACTATACTCTGTCCAGTTTAGTCTTTCCACTTTAGTCTTTCCACTATAGTCTCCACTTTATTCTGTCCACTACAGTCTTTCCACTATAGTCTTTCCACTATAGTCTGTCCACTTTAGTCTTTCCACTTTAGTTTTTCCACTTTAGTATGTCCACTTTAGTCTTTCCACTATTCTCTGTCCACTTTAGTCTTTCCACTATACTCTCCACTTTATTCTGTCCACTACAGTCTTTCCACTATAGTCTTTCCACTATAGTCTGTCCACTTTAGTCTTTCCACTTTAATCTTTCCACTTTAGTCTGTCCAATTTAGTCTTTCCACTTTAGTCTTTCCACTTTATTCTGTCCACTACAGTCTTTCCACTATAGTCTTTCCACTATAGTCTGTCCACTGTAGTCTTTCCACTTTAGTCTTTCCACTATTGTCTCCACTTTATTCTGTCCACTACAGTCTTTCCACTTTAGTTTTTCCACTTTATTCTGTTCACTTCAGTCTTTCCACTATAGTCTGGCCAGTTTAGTCTTTCCACTTTAGTCTTTCCACTTTAGTCTTTCCACTATAGTCTCCACTTTCTTCTGTCCACTACAGTCTTTCCACTAAAGTCTATCCACTTTAGTCTTTCCACTATAGTCTGTCCACTTTAATCTTTCCACTTTAGTCTTTCCACTATAGCCTCCACTTTATTCTGTCCACTACAGTCTTTCCACTATAGTCTTTCCACTATAGTCTGTCCACTTTAGTCTTTCCACTATTCTCTGTCCACTTTAGTCTTTCCACTATACTCTCCACTTTATTCTGTCCACTACAGTCTTTCCACTATAGTCTTTCCACTATAGTCTGTCCACTTTAGTCTTTCCACTTTAGTCTGTCCACTTTAGTCTTTCCACTATAGTCTGTCAACTTTAGTCTTTCCACAATAGTCTTTCCACTATAGTCTCCACTTTATTCTGTCCACTTCAGTCTTTCCACTATAGTCTGTCCACTTTAGTCTTTCCACTTTAGTCTTTCCACTATAGTCTCCTCTTTATTCTGTCCACTACAGTCTTTCCACTATAGTCTTTCCACTATAGTCTGTCCACTTTAGTCTTTCCACTTTAGTCTTTCCACTTTAGTCTGTCCACTTTAGTCTTTCCACTATAGTCTGTCCACTTTAGACTTTCCACTTTAGTGTTTCCGCTTTAGTCTGTCACATTAGTCTTTCCACTATAGTCTTTCCACTATAGTGTCCACTTTAGTCTTTCCACTTTAGTCTTTCCACTTTAGTCTGTCCACTTTAGTCTTTCCACTATAGTCTGTCCTCTTTAGTCTTTCCACTTTAGTCTTTCCGCTTTAGTCTGTCCACTTAGTCTTTCCACTAGAGTCTGTCCACTTTAGTCTGTCCACTTTAGTCTTTCCACTATAGTGTCCACTTTATTCTGTCCACTACAGTCTTTCCACTATAGTCTTTCCACTATAGTCTGTCCACTTTAGTCTTTCCACTTTAGTTTTTCCACTTTAGTCTGTCCACTTCAGTCTTTCCACTATAGTCTGTCCAGTTTAGTCTTTCCACTTTAGTCTTTCCACTATAGTCTCCACTTTATTCTGTCCACTACAGTCTTTCCACTATAGTCTTTCCACTATAGTCTGTCCACTGTAGTCTTTCCACTTTAGTCTTTCCACAATAGTCTCCACTTTATTTCTGTCCACTACAGTCTTTCCACTTTAGTCTTTCCACTATTCTCTGTCAACTTTAGTCTTTCAACTTTAGTCTTTCCACTATAGTCTCCACTTTATTCTGTCAACTACAGTCTTCCCACTATATTCTTTCCACTATAGTCTGTCCACTTTATTCTTTCCACTATTCTCTGTCCACTTTAGTCTTTCCACTATAGTCTTTCCAATATAGTCTGTCCACTTTAGTCTTTCCACTTTAGTCTTTCCGCTTTAGTCTGTCCACTTAGTCTTTCCACTAGAGTCTCTCCACTTTAGTCTGTCCACTTTAGTCTTTCCACTATAGTCTCGACTTTATTCTGTCCACTACAGTCTTTCCACTATAGTCTTTCCACTATAGTCTCTCCACTTTAGTCTTTCCACTTTAGTTTTTCCACTTTAGTCTGTCCACTTCACTCTTTCCACTATAGTCTGTCCAGTTTAGTCTTTCCACTTTAGTCTTTCCGATATAGTCTCCACTTTATTCTGTCCACTACAGTCTTTCCAATATAGTCTTTCCACTATAGTCTGTCCACTGTAGTCTTTCCACTTTAGTCTTTCCACTATAGTCTCCACTTTATTCTGTCCACTACAGTCTTTCCACTTTAGACTTTCCACTATTCTCTGTCAACTTTAGTCTTTCCACTTTAGTCTTTCCACTATAGTCTCCACTTTATTCTGTCAACTACAGTCTTCCCACTATATTCTTTCCACTATAGTCTGTCCACTTTATTCTTTCCACTATTCTCTGTCCACTTTAGTCTTTCCACTATAGTCTTTCCAATATAGTCTGTCCACTTTAGTCTTTCCACTATAGTCTCCACTTTATTCTGTCCACTACAGTTTTTCCACTATAGTCTTTCCACTATAGTCTGTCCACTTTAGTCTTTCCACTTTAATCTTTCCACTATAGTCTGTCCACTCTAGTCTTTCCACTTTAGTCTTTCCGCTTTAGTCTGTCCAGTTAGTCTTTCCACTATAGTCTTTCCACTATAGTCTGTCCACTTTAGTCTTTCCACTTTAGTCTGTCCACTTTAGTCTTTCAACTATAGTCTGTCCACTTTAGTCTTTCCACTTTAGTCTTTCCGCTTTAGTCTGTCCACTTAGTCTTTCCACTAGAGTCTGTCCACTTTAGTCTTTCCACTATAGTCTCCACTTTATTCTGTCCACTACAGTCTTTCCACTATAGTCTTTCCACTATATTCTGTCCACTTAAGTCTTTCCACTTTAGTTTTTCTACTTTAGTCTGTCCACTTCATTCTTTCCACTATAGTCTGTCCAGTTTAGTCTTTCCACTTTAGTCTTTCCACTATAGTCTCCACTTTATTCTGTCCACTACAGTCTTTCCACTATAGTCTGTCCACTATAGTCTGTCCACTTTAGTCTTTCCACTTTAGTTTTTCCACTTTAGTCTGTCCACTTCAGTCTTTCCACTATAGTCTGTCCAGTTTAGTCTTTCCATTTTAGTCTTTCCACTATAGTCTCCACTTTATTCTGTCCACTACAGTCTTTCCACTATAGTCTTTCCACTAAAGTCAATCCACTTTAGTCTTTCCACTATTCTCTGTCCACTTTAGTCTTTCCACTCCACTTTATTCTGTCCACTTTAGTCTTTCCACTATAGTCTCCACTTTATTCTGTCCACTACAGTCTTTCCACTTTAGTCTTTCCATTATTCTCTGTCAACTTTAGTCTTTCCACTTTAGTCTTTCCAATATAGTCTCCACTTTATTCTGTCCACTACAGTCTTTCCACTATAGTCTTTCCACTATAGTCTGTCCACTTTAGTCTTTCCAATATAGTCTGTCCACTTTAGTCTTTCCACTTTAGTCTTTCCACCTTAGTCAGTCCACTTTAGTCTTTCCACTATAGTCTGTCCACTTTAGTCTTTCCACTATTCTCTGTCCACTTTAGTCTTTCCACTTTAGTCTCCACTTTATTCTGTCCACTACAGTCTTTCCACTATAGTCTTTCCACTATAGTCTGTCCACTTTAGTCTTTCCACTATTCTCTGTCCACTTTAGTCTTTCCACTATAGTATCCACTTTATTCTGTCCACTACAGTCTTTCCACTATAGTCTTTCCACTATAGTCTGTCCACTTTAGTCTTTCCACTTTAGTTTTTCCACTTTAGTCTGTCCACTTCAGTCTTTCCACTATACTCTGTCCAGTTTAGTCTTTCCACTTTAGTCTTTCCACTATAGTCTCCACTTTATTCTGTCCACTACAGTCTTTCCACTATAGTCTTTCCACTATAGTCTGTCCACTTTAGTCTTTCCACTTTAGTTTTTCCACTTTAGTATGTCCACTTTAGTCTTTCCACTATTCTCTGTCCACTTTAGTCTTTCCACTATACTCTCCACTTTATTCTGTCCACTACAGTCTTTCCACTATAGTCTTTCCACTATAGTCTGTCCACTTTAGTCTTTCCACTTTAATCTTTCCACTTTAGTCTGTCCAATTTAGTCTTTCCACTTTAGTCTTTCCACTTTATTCTGTCCACTACAGTCTTTCCACTATAGTCTTTCCACTATAGTCTGTCCACTGTAGTCTTTCCACTTTAGTCTTTCCACTATTGTCTCCACTTTATTCTGTCCACTACAGTCTTTCCACTTTAGTTTTTCCACTTTATTCTGTTCACTTCAGTCTTTCCACTATAGTCTGGCCAGTTTAGTCTTTCCACTTTAGTCTTTCCACTTTAGTCTTTCCACTATAGTCTCCACTTTCTTCTGTCCACTACAGTCTTTCCACTAAAGTCTATCCACTTTAGTCTTTCCACTATAGTCTGTCCACTTTAATCTTTCCACTTTAGTCTTTCCACTATAGCCTCCACTTTATTCTGTCCACTACAGTCTTTCCACTATAGTCTTTCCACTATAGTCTGTCCACTTTAGTCTTTCCACTATTCTCTGTCCACTTTAGTCTTTCCACTATACTCTCCACTTTATTCTGTCCACTACAGTCTTTCCACTATAGTCTTTCCACTATAGTCTGTCCACTTTAGTCTTTCCACTTTAGTCTTTCCACTTTAGTCTGTCCACTTTAGTCTTTCCACTATAGTCTGTCAACTTTAGTCTTTCCACTTTAGTCTTTCCACTATAGTCTCCACTTTATTCTGTCCACTTCAGTCTTTCCACTATAGTCTGTCCACTTTAGTCTTTCCACTATAGTCTCCTCTTTATTCTGTCCACTACAGTCTTTCCACTATAGTCTTTCCACTATAGTCTGTCCACTTTAGTCTTTCCACTTTAGTCTTTCCACTTTAGTCTGTCCACTTTAGTCTTTCCACTATAGTCTGTCCACTTTAGACTTTCCACTTTAGTGTTTCCGCTTTAGTCTGTCACATTAGTCTTTCCACTATAGTCTTTCCACTATAGTGTCCACTTTAGTCTTTCCACTTTAGTCTTTCCACTTTAGTCTGTCCACTTTAGTCTTTCCACTATAGTCTGTCCACTTTAGTCTTTCCACTTTAGTCTTTCCGCTTTAGTCTGTCCACTTAGTCTTTCCACTAGAGTCTGTCCACTTTAGTCTGTCCACTTTAGTCTTTCCACTATAGTCTCCACTTTATTCTGTCCACTACAGTCTTTCCACTATAGTCTTTCCACTATAGTCTGTCCACTTTAGTCTTTCCACTTTAGTTTTTCCACTTTAGTCTGTCCACTTCAGTCTTTCCACTATAGTCTGTCCAGTTTAGTCTTTCCACTTTAGTCTTTCCACTATAGTCTCCACTTTATTCTGTCCACTACAGTCTTTCCACTATAGTCTTTACACTATAGTCTGTCCACTGTAGTCTTTCCACTTTAGTCTTTCCACAATAGTCTCCACTTTATTTCTGTCCACTACAGTCTTTCCACTTTAGTCTTTCCACAACTCTCTGTCAACTTTAGTCTTTCAACTTTAGTCTTTCCACTATAGTCTCCACTTTATTCTGTCAACTACAGTCTTCCCACTATATTCTTTCCACTATAGTCTGTCCACTTTATTCTTTCCACTATTCTCTGTCCACTTTAGTCTTTCCACTATAGTCTTTCCAATATAGTCTGTCCACTTTAGTCTTTCCACTTTAGTCTTTCCGCTTTAGTCTGTCCACTTAGTCTTTCCACTAGAGTCTCTCCACTTTAGTCTGTCCACTTTAGTCTTTCCACTATAGTCTCGACTTTATTCTGTCCACTACAGTCTTTCCACTATAGTCTTTCCACTATAGTCTGTCCACTTTAGTCTTTCCACTTTAGTTTTTCCACTTTAGTCTGTCCACTTCACTCTTTCCACTATAGTCTGTCCAGTTTAGTCTTTCCACTTTAGTCTTTCCACTATAGTCTCCACTTTATTCTGTCCACTACAGTCTTTCCACTATAGTCTTTCCACTATAGTCTGTCCACTGTAGTCTTTCCACTTTAGTCTTTCCACTATAGTCTCCACTTTATTCTGTCCACTACAGTCTTTCCACTTTAGACTTTCCACTATTCTCTGTCAACTTTAGTCTTTCCACTTTAGTCTTTCCACTATAGTCTCCACTTTATTCTGTCAACTACAGTCTTCCCACTATATTCTTTCCACTATAGTCTGTCCACTTTATTCTTTCCACTATTCTCTGTCCACTTTAGTCTTTCCACTATAGTCTTTCCAATATAGTCTGTCCACTTTAGTCTTTCCACTATAGTCTCCACTTTATTCTGTCCACTACAGTTTTTCCACTATAGTCTTTCCACTATAGTCTGTCCACTTTAGTCTTTCCACTTTAATCTTTCCACTATAGTCTGTCCACTTTAGTCTTTCCACTTTAGTTTTTCCACTTTAGTCTGTCCACTTCACTCTTTCCACTATAGTCTGTCCAGTTTAGTCTTTCCACTTTAGTCTTTCCACTATAGTCTCCACTTTATTCTGTCCACTACAGTCTTTCCACTATAGTCTTTCCACTATAGTCTGTCCACTGTAGTCTTTCCACTTTAGTCTTTCCACTATAGTCTCCACTTTATTCTGTCCACTACAGTCTTTCCACTTTAGTCTTTCCACTATTCTCTGTCAACTTTAGTCTTTCCACTATAGTCTCCACTTTATTCTGTCAACTACAGTCTTCCCACTATATTCTTTCCACTATAGTCTGTCCACTTTAGTCTTTCCACTATTCTCTGTCCACTTTAGTCTTTCCACTATAGTCTTTCCAATATAGTCTGTCCACTTTAGTCTTTCCACTATAGTCTCCACTTTATTCTGTCCACTACAGTTTTTCCACTATAGTCTTTCCACTATAGTCTGTCCACTTTAGTCTTTCCACTTTAATCTTTCCACTATAGTCTGTCCACTTTAGTCTTTCCACTTTAGTCTTTCCGCTTTAGTCTGTCCAGTTAGTCTTTCCACTATAGTCTTTCCACTATAGTCTGTCCACTTTAGTCTTTCCACTTTAGTCTGTCCACTTTAGTCTTTCAACTATAGTCTGTCCACTTTAGTCTTTCCACTTTAGTCTTTCCGCTTTAGTCTGTCCACTTAGTCTTTCCACTAGAGTCTGTCCACTTTAGTCTTTCCACTATAGTCTCCACTTTATTCTGTCCACTACAGTCTTTCCACTTTAGTCTTTCCACTATTCTCTGTCAACTTTAGTCTTTCCACTTTAGTCTTTCCAATATAGTCTCCACTTTATTCTGTCCACTACAGTCTTTCCACTATAGTCTTTCCACTATAGTCTGTCCACTTTAGTCTTTCCAATATAGTCTGTCCACTTTAGTCTTTCCACTTTAGTCTTTCCACCTTAGTCAGTCCACTTTAGTCTTTCCACTATAGTCTGTCCACTTTAGTCTTTCCACTATTCTCTGTCCACTTTAGTCTTTCCACTATAGTCTCCACTTTATTCTGTCCACTACAGTCTTTCCACTATAGTCTCCACTTTATTCTGTCCACTACAGTTTTTCCACTATAGTCTTTCCACTATAGTCTGTCCACTTTAGTCTTTCCACTTTAATCTTTCCACTATAGTCTGTCCACTTTAGTCTTTCCACTTTAGTCTTTCCGCTTTAGTCTGTCCAGTTAGTCTTTCCACTATAGTCTTTCCACTATAGTCTGTCCACTTTAGTCTTTCCACTTTAGTCTGTCCACTTTAGTCTTTCAACTATAGTCTGTCCACTTTAGTCTTTCCACTTTAGTCTTTCCGCTTTAGTCTGTCCACTTAGTCTTTCCACTAGAGTCTGTCCACTTTAGTCTTTCCACTATAGTCTCCACTTTATTCTGTCCACTACAGTTTTTCCACTATAGTCTTTCCACTATAGTCTGTCCACTTTAGTCTTTCCACTTTAATCTTTCCACTATAGTCGGTCCACTTTAGTCTTTCCACTTTAGTCTTTCCGCTTTAGTCTGTCCAGTTAGTCTTTCCACTATAGTCTTTCCACTATAGTCTGTCCACTTTAGTCTTTCCACTTTAGTCTGTCCACTTTAGTCTTTCAACTATAGTCTGTCCACTTTAGTCTTTCCACTTTAGTCTTTCCGCTTTAGTCTGTCCACTTAGTCTTTCCACTAGAGTCTGTCCACTTTAGTCTTTCCACTATAGTCTCCACTTTATTCTGTCCACTACAGTCTTTCCACTATAGTCTTTCCACTATATTCTGTCCACTTTAGTCTTTCCACTTTAGTTTTTCTACTTTAGTCTGTCCACTTCATTCTTTCCACTATAGTCTGTCCAGTTTAGTCTTTCCACTTTAGTCTTTCCACTATAGTCTCCACTTTATTCTGTCCACTACAGTCTTTCCACTATAGTCTGTCCACTATAGTCTGTCCACTTTAGTCTTTCCACTTTAGTTTTTCCACTTTAGTCTGTCCACTTCAGTCTTTCCACTATAGTCTGTCCAGTTTAGTCTTTCCATTTTAGTCTTTCCACTATAGTCTCCACTTTATTCTGTCCACTACAGTCTTTCCACTATAGTCTTTCCACTAAAGTCTATCCACTTTAGTCTTTCCACTATTCTCTGTCCACTTTAGTCTTTCCACTCCACTTTATTCTGTCCACTTTAGTCTTTCCACTATAGTCTCCACTTTATTCTGTCCACTACAGTCTTTCCACTTTAGTCTTTCCATTATTCTCTGTCAACTTTAGTCTTTCCACTTTAGTCTTTCCAATATAGTCTCCACTTTATTCTGTCCACTACAGTCTTTCCACTATAGTCTTTCCACTATAGTCTGTCCACTTTAGTCTTTCCAATATAGTCTGTCCACTTTAGTCTTTCCACTTTAGTCTTTCCACCTTAGTCAGTCCACTTTAGTCTTTCCACTATAGTCTGTCCACTTTAGTCTTTCCACTATTCTCTGTCCACTTTAGTCTTTCCACTATAGTCTCCACTTTATTCTGTCCACTACAGTCTTTCCACTATAGTCTTTCCACTATAGTCTGTCCACTTTAGTCTTTCCACTATTCTCTGTCCACTTTAGTCTTTCCACTATAGTCTCCACTTTATTCTGTCCACTACAGTCTTTCCACTATAGTCTTTCCACTATAGTCTGTCCACTTTAGTCTTTCCACTTTAGTTTTTCCACTTTAGTCTGTCCACTTCAGTCTTTCCACTATACTCTGTCCAGTTTAGTCTTTCCACTTTAGTCTTTCCACTATAGTCTCCACTTTATTCTGTCCACTACAGTCTTTCCACTATAGTCTTTCCACTATAGTCTGTCCACTTTAGTCTTTCCACTTTAGTTTTTCCACTTTAGTATGTCCACTTTAGTCTTTCCACTATTCTCTGTCCACTTTAGTCTTTCCACTATACTCTCCACTTTATTCTGTCCACTACAGTCTTTCCACTATAGTCTTTCCACTATAGTCTGTCCACTTTAGTCTTTCCACTTTAATCTTTCCACTTTAGTCTGTCCAATTTAGTCTTTCCACTTTAGTCTTTCCACTTTATTCTGTCCACTACAGTCTTTCCACTATAGTCTTTCCACTATAGTCTGTCCACTGTAGTCTTTCCACTTTAGTCTTTCCACTATTGTCTCCACTTTATTCTGTCCACTACAGTCTTTCCACTTTAGTTTTTCCACTTTATTCTGTTCACTTCAGTCTTTCCACTATAGTCTGGCCAGTTTAGTCTTTCCACTTTAGTCTTTCCACTTTAGTCTTTCCACTATAGTCTCCACTTTCTTCTGTCCACTACAGTCTTTCCACTAAAGTCTATCCACTTTAGTCTTTCCACTATAGTCTGTCCACTTTAATCTTTCCACTTTAGTCTTTCCACTATAGCCTCCACTTTATTCTGTCCACTACAGTCTTTCCACTATAGTCTTTCCACTATAGTCTGTCCACTTTAGTCTTTCCACTATTCTCTGTCCACTTTAGTCTTTCCACTATACTCTCCACTTTATTCTGTCCACTACAGTCTTTCCACTATAGTCTTTCCACTATAGTCTGTCCACTTTAGTCTTTCCACTTTAGTCTGTCCACTTTAGTCTTTCCACTATAGTCTGTCAACTTTAGTCTTTCCACAATAGTCTTTCCACTATAGTCTCCACTTTATTCTGTCCACTTCAGTCTTTCCACTATAGTCTGTCCACTTTAGTCTTTCCACTTTAGTCTTTCCACTATAGTCTCCTCTTTATTCTGTCCACTACAGTCTTTCCACTATAGTCTTTCCACTATAGTCTGTCCACTTTAGTCTTTCCACTTTAGTCTTTCCACTTTAGTCTGTCCACTTTAGTCTTTCCACTATAGTCTGTCCACTTTAGACTTTCCACTTTAGTGTTTCCGCTTTAGTCTGTCACATTAGTCTTTCCACTATAGTCTTTCCACTATAGTGTCCACTTTAGTCTTTCCACTTTAGTCTTTCCACTTTAGTCTGTCCACTTTAGTCTTTCCACTATAGTCTGTCCTCTTTAGTCTTTCCACTTTAGTCTTTCCGCTTTAGTCTGTCCACTTAGTCTTTCCACTAGAGTCTGTCCACTTTAGTCTGTCCACTTTAGTCTTTCCACTATAGTGTCCACTTTATTCTGTCCACTACAGTCTTTCCACTATAGTCTTTCCACTATAGTCTGTCCACTTTAGTCTTTCCACTTTAGTTTTTCCACTTTAGTCTGTCCACTTCAGTCTTTCCACTATAGTCTGTCCAGTTTAGTCTTTCCACTTTAGTCTTTCCACTATAGTCTCCACTTTATTCTGTCCACTACAGTCTTTCCACTATAGTCTTTCCACTATAGTCTGTCCACTGTAGTCTTTCCACTTTAGTCTTTCCACAATAGTCTCCACTTTATTTCTGTCCACTACAGTCTTTCCACTTTAGTCTTTCCACTATTCTCTGTCAACTTTAGTCTTTCAACTTTAGTCTTTCCACTATAGTCTCCACTTTATTCTGTCAACTACAGTCTTCCCACTATATTCTTTCCACTATAGTCTGTCCACTTTATTCTTTCCACTATTCTCTGTCCACTTTAGTCTTTCCACTATAGTCTTTCCAATATAGTCTGTCCACTTTAGTCTTTCCACTTTAGTCTTTCCGCTTTAGTCTGTCCACTTAGTCTTTCCACTAGAGTCTCTCCACTTTAGTCTGTCCACTTTAGTCTTTCCACTATAGTCTCGACTTTATTCTGTCCACTACAGTCTTTCCACTATAGTCTTTCCACTATAGTCTCTCCACTTTAGTCTTTCCACTTTAGTTTTTCCACTTTAGTCTGTCCACTTCACTCTTTCCACTATAGTCTGTCCAGTTTAGTCTTTCCACTTTAGTCTTTCCGATATAGTCTCCACTTTATTCTGTCCACTACAGTCTTTCCAATATAGTCTTTCCACTATAGTCTGTCCACTGTAGTCTTTCCACTTTAGTCTTTCCACTATAGTCTCCACTTTATTCTGTCCACTACAGTCTTTCCACTTTAGACTTTCCACTATTCTCTGTCAACTTTAGTCTTTCCACTTTAGTCTTTCCACTATAGTCTCCACTTTATTCTGTCAACTACAGTCTTCCCACTATATTCTTTCCACTATAGTCTGTCCACTTTATTCTTTCCACTATTCTCTGTCCACTTTAGTCTTTCCACTATAGTCTTTCCAATATAGTCTGTCCACTTTAGTCTTTCCACTATAGTCTCCACTTTATTCTGTCCACTACAGTTTTTCCACTATAGTCTTTCCACTATAGTCTGTCCACTTTAGTCTTTCCACTTTAATCTTTCCACTATAGTCTGTCCACTCTAGTCTTTCCACTTTAGTCTTTCCGCTTTAGTCTGTCCAGTTAGTCTTTCCACTATAGTCTTTCCACTATAGTCTGTCCACTTTAGTCTTTCCACTTTAGTCTGTCCACTTTAGTCTTTCAACTATAGTCTGTCCACTTTAGTCTTTCCACTTTAGTCTTTCCGCTTTAGTCTGTCCACTTAGTCTTTCCACTAGAGTCTGTCCACTTTAGTCTTTCCACTATAGTCTCCACTTTATTCTGTCCACTACAGTCTTTCCACTATAGTCTTTCCACTATATTCTGTCCACTTAAGTCTTTCCACTTTAGTTTTTCTACTTTAGTCTGTCCACTTCATTCTTTCCACTATAGTCTGTCCAGTTTAGTCTTTCCACTTTAGTCTTTCCACTATAGTCTCCACTTTATTCTGTCCACTACAGTCTTTCCACTATAGTCTGTCCACTATAGTCTGTCCACTTTAGTCTTTCCACTTTAGTTTTTCCACTTTAGTCTGTCCACTTCAGTCTTTCCACTATAGTCTGTCCAGTTTAGTCTTTCCATTTTAGTCTTTCCACTATAGTCTCCACTTTATTCTGTCCACTACAGTCTTTCCACTATAGTCTTTCCACTAAAGTCAATCCACTTTAGTCTTTCCACTATTCTCTGTCCACTTTAGTCTTTCCACTCCACTTTATTCTGTCCACTTTAGTCTTTCCACTATAGTCTCCACTTTATTCTGTCCACTACAGTCTTTCCACTTTAGTCTTTCCATTATTCTCTGTCAACTTTAGTCTTTCCACTTTAGTCTTTCCAATATAGTCTCCACTTTATTCTGTCCACTACAGTCTTTCCACTATAGTCTTTCCACTATAGTCTGTCCACTTTAGTCTTTCCAATATAGTCTGTCCACTTTAGTCTTTCCACTTTAGTCTTTCCACCTTAGTCAGTCCACTTTAGTCTTTCCACTATAGTCTGTCCACTTTAGTCTTTCCACTATTCTCTGTCCACTTTAGTCTTTCCACTTTAGTCTCCACTTTATTCTGTCCACTACAGTCTTTCCACTATAGTCTTTCCACTATAGTCTGTCCACTTTAGTCTTTCCACTATTCTCTGTCCACTTTAGTCTTTCCACTATAGTATCCACTTTATTCTGTCCACTACAGTCTTTCCACTATAGTCTTTCCACTATAGTCTGTCCACTTTAGTCTTTCCACTTTAGTTTTTCCACTTTAGTCTGTCCACTTCAGTCTTTCCACTATACTCTGTCCAGTTTAGTCTTTCCACTTTAGTCTTTCCACTATAGTCTCCACTTTATTCTGTCCACTACAGTCTTTCCACTATAGTCTTTCCACTATAGTCTGTCCACTTTAGTCTTTCCACTTTAGTTTTTCCACTTTAGTATGTCCACTTTAGTCTTTCCACTATTCTCTGTCCACTTTAGTCTTTCCACTATACTCTCCACTTTATTCTGTCCACTACAGTCTTTCCACTATAGTCTTTCCACTATAGTCTGTCCACTTTAGTCTTTCCACTTTAATCTTTCCACTTTAGTCTGTCCAATTTAGTCTTTCCACTTTAGTCTTTCCACTTTATTCTGTCCACTACAGTCTTTCCACTATAGTCTTTCCACTATAGTCTGTCCACTGTAGTCTTTCCACTTTAGTCTTTCCACTATTGTCTCCACTTTATTCTGTCCACTACAGTCTTTCCACTTTAGTTTTTCCACTTTATTCTGTTCACTTCAGTCTTTCCACTATAGTCTGGCCAGTTTAGTCTTTCCACTTTAGTCTTTCCACTTTAGTCTTTCCACTATAGTCTCCACTTTCTTCTGTCCACTACAGTCTTTCCACTAAAGTCTATCCACTTTAGTCTTTCCACTATAGTCTGTCCACTTTAATCTTTCCACTTTAGTCTTTCCACTATAGCCTCCACTTTATTCTGTCCACTACAGTCTTTCCACTATAGTCTTTCCACTATAGTCTGTCCACTTTAGTCTTTCCACTATTCTCTGTCCACTTTAGTCTTTCCACTATACTCTCCACTTTATTCTGTCCACTACAGTCTTTCCACTATAGTCTTTCCACTATAGTCTGTCCACTTTAGTCTTTCCACTTTAGTCTTTCCACTTTAGTCTGTCCACTTTAGTCTTTCCACTATAGTCTGTCAACTTTAGTCTTTCCACTTTAGTCTTTCCACTATAGTCTCCACTTTATTCTGTCCACTTCAGTCTTTCCACTATAGTCTGTCCACTTTAGTCTTTCCACTATAGTCTCCTCTTTATTCTGTCCACTACAGTCTTTCCACTATAGTCTTTCCACTATAGTCTGTCCACTTTAGTCTTTCCACTTTAGTCTTTCCACTTTAGTCTGTCCACTTTAGTCTTTCCACTATAGTCTGTCCACTTTAGACTTTCCACTTTAGTGTTTCCGCTTTAGTCTGTCACATTAGTCTTTCCACTATAGTCTTTCCACTATAGTGTCCACTTTAGTCTTTCCACTTTAGTCTTTCCACTTTAGTCTGTCCACTTTAGTCTTTCCACTATAGTCTGTCCACTTTAGTCTTTCCACTTTAGTCTTTCCGCTTTAGTCTGTCCACTTAGTCTTTCCACTAGAGTCTGTCCACTTTAGTCTGTCCACTTTAGTCTTTCCACTATAGTCTCCACTTTATTCTGTCCACTACAGTCTTTCCACTATAGTCTTTCCACTATAGTCTGTCCACTTTAGTCTTTCCACTTTAGTTTTTCCACTTTAGTCTGTCCACTTCAGTCTTTCCACTATAGTCTGTCCAGTTTAGTCTTTCCACTTTAGTCTTTCCACTATAGTCTCCACTTTATTCTGTCCACTACAGTCTTTCCACTATAGTCTTTACACTATAGTCTGTCCACTGTAGTCTTTCCACTTTAGTCTTTCCACAATAGTCTCCACTTTATTTCTGTCCACTACAGTCTTTCCACTTTAGTCTTTCCACAACTCTCTGTCAACTTTAGTCTTTCAACTTTAGTCTTTCCACTATAGTCTCCACTTTATTCTGTCAACTACAGTCTTCCCACTATATTCTTTCCACTATAGTCTGTCCACTTTATTCTTTCCACTATTCTCTGTCCACTTTAGTCTTTCCACTATAGTCTTTCCAATATAGTCTGTCCACTTTAGTCTTTCCACTTTAGTCTTTCCGCTTTAGTCTGTCCACTTAGTCTTTCCACTAGAGTCTCTCCACTTTAGTCTGTCCACTTTAGTCTTTCCACTATAGTCTCGACTTTATTCTGTCCACTACAGTCTTTCCACTATAGTCTTTCCACTATAGTCTGTCCACTTTAGTCTTTCCACTTTAGTTTTTCCACTTTAGTCTGTCCACTTCACTCTTTCCACTATAGTCTGTCCAGTTTAGTCTTTCCACTTTAGTCTTTCCACTATAGTCTCCACTTTATTCTGTCCACTACAGTCTTTCCACTATAGTCTTTCCACTATAGTCTGTCCACTGTAGTCTTTCCACTTTAGTCTTTCCACTACAGTCTCCACTTTATTCTGTCCACTACAGTCTTTCCACTTTAGACTTTCCACTATTCTCTGTCAACTTTAGTCTTTCCACTTTAGTCTTTCCACTATAGTCTCCACTTTATTCTGTCAACTACAGTCTTCCCACTATATTCTTTCCACTATAGTCTGTCCACTTTATTCTTTCCACTATTCTCTGTCCACTTTAGTCTTTCCACTATAGTCTTTCCAATATAGTCTGTCCACTTTAGTCTTTCCACTATAGTCTCCACTTTATTCTGTCCACTACAGTTTTTCCACTATAGTCTTTCCACTATAGTCTGTCCACTTTAGTCTTTCCACTTTAATCTTTCCACTATAGTCTGTCCACTTTAGTCTTTCCACTTTAGTCTTTCCGCTTTAGTCTGTCCAGTTAGTCTTTCCACTATAGTCTTTCCACTATAGTCTGTCCACTTTAGTCTTTCCACTTTAGTCTGTCCACTTTAGTCTTTCAACTATAGTCTGTCCACTTTAGTCTTTCCACTTTAGTCTTTCCGCTTTAGTCTGTCCACTTAGTCTTTCCACTAGAGTCTGTCCACTTTAGTCTTTCCACTATAGTCTCCACTTTATTCTGTCCACTACAGTCTTTCCACTATAGTCTTTCCACTATATTCTGTCCACTTTAGTCTTTCCACTTTAGTTTTTCTACTTTAGTCTGTCCACTTCATTCTTTCCACTATAGTCTGTCCAGTTTAGTCTTTCCACTTTAGTCTTTCCACTATAGTCTCCACTTTATTCTGTCCACTACAGTCTTTCCACTATAGTCTGTCCACTATAGTCTGTCCACTTTAGTCTTTCCACTTTAGTTTTTCCACTTTAGTCTGTCCACTTCAGTCTTTCCACTATAGTCTGTCCAGTTTAGTCTTTCCATTTTAGTCTTTCCACTATAGTCTCCACTTTATTCTGTCCACTACAGTCTTTCCACTATAGTCTTTCCACTAAAGTCTATCCACTTTAGTCTTTCCACTATTCTCTGTCCACTTTAGTCTTTCCACTCCACTTTATTCTGTCCACTTTAGTCTTTCCACTATAGTCTCCACTTTATTCTGTCCACTACAGTCTTTCCACTTTAGTCTTTCCACTATTCTCTGTCAACTTTAGTCTTTCCACTTTAGTCTTTCCAATATAGTCTCCACTTTATTCTGTCCACTACAGTCTTTCCACTATAGTCTTTCCACTATAGTCTGTCCACTTTAGTCTTTCCAATATAGTCTGTCCACTTTAGTCTTTCCACTTTAGTCTTTCCACCTTAGTCAGTCCACTTTAGTCTTTCCACTATAGTCTGTCCACTTTAGTCTTTCCACTATTCTCTGTCCACTTTAGTCTTTCCACTTTAGTCTTTCCACTATAGTCTCCACTTTATTCTGTCCACTACAGTCTTTCCACTATAGTCTCTCCACTATAGTCTGTCCACTTTAGTCTTTCCACTATTCTCTGTCCACTTTAGTCTTTCCACTATAGTCTCCACTTTATTCTGTCCACTACAGTCTTTCCACTATAGTCTTTCCACTATAGTCTGTCCACTTTAGTCTTTCCACTTTAGTTTTTCCACTTTAGTCTGTCCACTTCAGTCTTTCCACTATACTCTGTCCAGTTTAGTCTTTCCACTTTAGTCTTTCCACTATAGTCTCCACTTTATTCTGTCCACTACAGTCTTTCCACTATAGTCTTTCCACTATAGTCTGTCCACTTTAGTCTTTCCACTTTAGTTTTTCCACTTTAGTATGTCCACTTTAGTCTTTCCACTATTCTCTGTCCACTTTAGTCTTTCCACTATACTCTCCACTTTATTCTGTCCACTACAGTCTTTCCACTATAGTCTTTCCACTATAGTCTGTCCACTTTAGTCTTTCCACTTTAGTCTTTCCACTTTAGTCTGTCCACTTTAGTCTTTCCACTATAGTCTGTCAACTTTAGTCTTTCCACTTTAGTCTTTCCGCTTTAGTCTGTCCACTTAGTCTTTCCACTAGAGTCTGTCCACTTTAGTCTGTCCACTTTAGTCTTTCCACTATACTCTCCACTTTATTCTCTCCACTACAGTCTTTCCACTATAGTCTTTCCACTATAGTCTGTCCACTTTAGTCTTTCCACTTTAGTTTTTCCACTTTAGTCTGTCCACTTCAGTCTTTCCACTATAGTCTGTCCAGTTTAGTCTTTCCACTTTAGTCTTTCCACTATAGTCTGTCCACTTTAGTCTTTCCACTTTAGTCTTTCCGCTTTAGTCTGTCCACTTAGTCTTTCCACTAGAGTCTGTCCACTTTAGTCTGTCCACTTTAGTCTTTCCACTATAGTCTCCACTTTATTCTCTCCACTACAGTCTTTCCACTATAGTCTTTCCACTATAGTCTGTCCACTTTAGTCTTTCCACTTTAGTTTTTCCACTTTAGTCTGTCCACTACAGTCTTTCCACTATAGTCTTCTCACTATATTCTTTCCACTATAGTCTGTCCACTTTAGTCTTTCCACTATTCTCTGTCCACTTTAGTCTTTCCACTATAGTCTTTCCAATATAGTCTGTCCACTTTAGTCTTTCCACTTTAGTCTTTCCGCTTTAGTCTGTCCACTTAGTCTTTCCACTAGAGTCTCTCCACTTTAGTCTTTCCACTATAGTCTTTCCACTATAGTCTGTCCACTTTAGTCTTCCCACTTTAGTTTTTCCACTTTAGTCTGTCCACTTCACTCTTTCCACTATAGTCTGTCCAGTTTAGTCTTTCCACTTTAGTCTTTCCACTATAGTCTGTCCACTTTAGTCTTTCCACTTTAGTCTTTTCACTTTAGTCTGTCCACTTTAGTCTTTTCACTTTAATCTTTCCACTTTAGTCTGTCCAATTTAGTCTTTCCACTTTAGTCTTTCCACTTTATTCTGTCCACTACAGTCTTTCCACTATAGTCTTTCCACTATAGTCTGTCCACTGTAGTCTTTCCACTTTAGTCTTTCCACTATTGTCTCCACTTTATTCTGTCCACTACAGTCTTTCCACTTTAGTTTTTCCACTTTATTCTGTTCACTTCAGTCTTTCCACTCTAGTCTGGCCAGTTTAGTCTTTCCACTTTAGTCTTTCCACTTTAGTCTTTCCACTATAGTCTCCACTTTCTTCTGTCCACTACAGTCTTTCCACTAAAGTCTATCCACTTTAGTCTTTCCACTATAGTCTGTCCACTTTAATCTTTCCACTTTAGTCTTTCCACTATAGCCTCCACTTTATTCTGTCCACTACAGTCTTTCCACTATAGTCTTTCCACTATAGTCTGTCCACTTTAGTCTTTCCACTATTCTCTGTCCACTTTAGTCTTTCCACTATACTCTCCACTTTATTCTGTCCACTACAGTCTTTCCACTATAGTCTTTCCACTATAGTCTGTCCACTTTAGTCTTTCCACTTTAGTCTTTCCACTTTAGTCTGTCCACTTTAGTCTTTCCACTATAGTCTGTCAACTTTAGTCTTTCCACTTTAGTCTTTCCACTATAGTCTCCACTTTATTCTGTCCACTTCAGTCTTTCCACTATAGTCTGTCCACTTTAGTCTTTCCACTTTAGTCTTTCCACTATAGTCTCCTCTTTATTCTGTCCACTACAGTCTTTCCACTATAATCTTTCCACTATAGTCTGTCCACTTTAGTCTTTCCACTTTAGTCTTTCCACTTTAGTCTGTCCACTTTAGTCTTTCCACTATAGTCTGTCCACTTTAGACTTTCCACTTTAGTGTTTCCACTTTAGTCTGTCACATTAGTCTTTCCACTATAGTCTTTCCACTATAGTGTCCACTTTAGTCTTTCCACTTTAGTCTTTCCACTTTAGTCTGTCCACTTTAGTCTTTCCACTATAGTCTGTCCACTTTAGTCTTTCCACTTTAGTCTTTCCGCTTTAGTCTGTCCACTTAGTCTTTCCACTAGAGTCTGTCCACTTTAGTCTGTCCACTTTAGTCTTTCCACTATAGTCTCCACTTTATTCTCTCCACTACAGTCTTTCCACTATAGTCTTTCCACTATAGTCTGTCCACTTTAGTCTTTCCACTTTAGTTTTTCCACTTTAGTCTGTCCACTTCAGTCTTTCCACTATAGTCTGTCCAGTTTAGTCTTTCCACTTTAGTCTTTCCACTATAGTCTCCACTTTATTCTGTCCACTACAGTCTTTCCACTATAGTCTTTCCACTATAGTCTGTCCACTGTAGTCTTTCCACTTTAGTCTTTCCACAATAGTCTCCACTTTATTTCTGTCCACTACAGTCTTTCCACTTTAGTCTTTCCACTATTCTCTGTCAACTTTAGTCTTTCAACGTTAGTCTTTCCACTATAGTCTCCACTTTATTCTGTCAACTACAGTCTTCCCACTATATTCTTTCCACTATAGTCTGTCCACTTTAGTCTTTCCACTATTCTCTGTCCACTTTAGTCTTTCCACTATAGTCTTTCCAATATAGTCTGTCCACTTTAGTCTTTCCACTTTAGTCTCTCCACTTTAGTCTTTCCACTATAGTCTTTCCACTATAGTCTGTCCACTTTAGTCTTTCCACTTTAGTTTTTCCACTTTAGTCTGTCCACTTCACTCTTTCCACTATAGTCTGTCCAGTTTAGTCTTTCCACTTTAGTCTTTCCACTATAGTCTCCACTTTATTCTGTCCACTACAGTCTTTCCACTATAGTCTTTCCACTATAGTCTGTCAACTGTAGTCTTTCCACTTTAGTCTTTCCACTATAGTCTCCACTTTATTCTGTCCACTACAGTCTTTCCACTTTAGTCTTTCCACTATTCTCTGTCAACTTTAGTCTTTCCACTTTAGTCTTTCCACTATAGTCTCCACTTTATTCTGTCAACTACAGTCTTCCCACTATATTCTTTCCACTATAGTCTGTCCACTTTAGTCTTTCCACTATTCTCTGTCCACTTTAGTCTTTCCACTATAGTCTTTCCAATATAGTCTGTCCACTTTAGTCTTTCCACTATAGTCTCCACTTTATTCTGTCCACTACAGTTTTTCCACTATAGTCTTTCCACTATAGTCTGTCCACTTTAGTCTTTCCACTTTAATCTTTCCACTATAGTCTGTCCACTTTAGTCTTTCCATTTTAGTCTTTCCGCTTTAGTCTGTCCACTTAGTCTTTCCACTAGAGTCTGTCCACTTTAGTCTTTCCACTATAGTCTCCACTTTATTCTGTCCACTACAGTCTTTCCACTATAGTCTTTCCACTATTTTCTGTCCACTTTAGTCTTTCCACTTTAGTTTTTCTACTTTAGTCTGTCCACTTCATTCTTTCCACTATAGTCTGTCCAGTTTAGTCTTTCCACTTTAGTCTTTCCACTATAGTCTCCACTTTATTCTGTCCACTACAGTCTTTCCACTATAGTCTGTCCACTATAGTCTGTCCACTTTAGTCTTTCCACTTTAGTTTTTCCACTTTAGTCTGTCCACTTCAGTCTTTCCACTATAGTCTGTCCAGTTTAGTCTTTCCATTTTAGTCTTTCCACTATAGTCTCCACTTTATTCTGTCCACTAAAGTCTTTCCACTATAGTCTTTCCACTAAAGTCTATCCACTTTAGTCTTTCCACTATTCTCTGTCCACTTTAGTCTTTCCACTCCACTTTATTCTGTCCACTTTAGTCTTTCCACTATAGTCTCCACTTTATTCTGTCCACTACAGTCTTTCCACTTTAGTCTTTCCACTATTCTCTGTCAACTTTAGTCTTTCCACTTTAGTCTTTCCACTTAAGTCTCCACTTTATTCTGTCCACTACAGTCTTTCCACTATAGTCTTTCCACTATAGTCTGTCCACTTTAGTCTTTCCAATATAGTCTGTCCACTTTAGTCTTTCCACTTTAGTCTTTCCACCTTAGTCAGTCCACTTTAGTCTTTCCACTATAGTCTGTCCACTTTAGTCTTTCCACTATTCTCTGTCCACTTTAGTCTTTCCACTTTAGTCTTTCCACTATAGTCTCCACTTTATTCTGTCCACTACAGTCTTTCCACTATAGTCTTTCCACTATAGTCTGTCCACTTTAGTCTTTCCACTATTCTCTGTCCACTTTAGTCTTTCCACTATAGTCTCCACTTTATTCTGTCCACTACAGTCTTTCCACTATAGTCTTTCCACTATAGTCTGTCCACTTTAGTCTTTCCACTTTAGTTTTTCCACTTTAGTCTCTCCACTTCAGTCTTTCCACTATACTCTGTCCAGTTTAGTCTTTCCACTTTAGTCTTTCCACTATAGTCTCCACTTTATTCTGTCCACTACAGTCTTTCTACTATAGTCTTTCCACTAAAGTCTATCCACTTTAGTCTTTCCACTATTCTCTGTCAACTTTAGTCTTTCCACTTTAGTCTTTCCACCATAGTCTCCACTTTATTCTGTCCACTACAGTCTTTCCACTATAGTCTTTCCACTATAGTCTGTCCACTTCAGTCTTTCCACTATAGTCTGTCCAGTTTAGTCTTTCCACTTTAGTCTTTCCACTATAGTCTCTACTTTATTCTGTCCAATACAGTCTTTCCACTATAGTCTTTCCACTAAAGTCTATCCACTTTAGTCTTTCCACTATTCTCTGTCAACTTTATTCTTTCCACTATAGTCTCCACTTTATTCTGTCCACTACAGTCTTTCCACTATAGTCTTTCCACTATAGTCTGTCCACTTTAGTCTTTCCGCTTTAGTCTTTCCAATATAGTCTCCACTTTATTCTGTCCACTATAGTCTTTCCACTATAGTCTTTCCACTATAGTCTGTCCACTTTAGTCTTTCCGCTTTAGTCTTTCCACTATAGTCTCCACTTTATTCTGTCCACTATAGTCTTTCCACTATAGTCTTTCCACTATAGTCTGTCCACTTTAGTCTTTCCACCTTAGTCTGTCCAGTTTAGTCTTTCCACTATAGTCTGCCACTTTCGTCTTTCCACTATTCTCTGTCCACTTTAGTCTTTCCACTATAGTCTCCACTTTATTCTGTCCACTACAGTCTTTCCACTATCGTCTTTCCACTATAGTCTGTCCACTTTAGTCTTTCCACTTTCATCTTTCCACTATAGTCTGTCCACTTTAGTCTTTCCACTTTAGTCTTTCCGCTTTAGTCTGTCCAGTTAGTCTTTCCACTATAGTCTTTCCACTATAGTCGGTCCACTTTAGTCTTTCCGCTTTAGTCTGTCCACTTAGTCTTTCCACTAGAGTCTGTCCACTTTAGTCCGTCCACTTTAGTCTTTCCACTATAATCTCCACTTTATTCTGTCCACTACAGTCTTTCCACTATAGTCTTTCCACTATAGTCTGTCCACTTTAGTCTTTCCACTATAGTCTCCTCTTTATTCTGTCCACTACAGTCTTTCCACTATAGTCTTTCCACTATAGTCTGTCCACTTTAGTCTTTCCACTTTAGTCTTTTCACTTTAGTCTGTCCACTTTAGTCTTTCCACTTTAATCTTTCCACTTTAGTCTGTCCAATTTAGTTTTTCCACTTTAGTCTTTCCACTTTATTCTGTCCACTACAGTCTTTCCACTATAGTCTTTCCACTATAGTCTGTCCACTGTAGTCTTTCCACTTTAGTCTTTCCACTATTGTCTCCACTTTATTCTGTCCACTACAGTCTTTCCACTTTAGTTTTTCCACTTTATTCTGTTCACTTCAGTCTTTCCACTCTAGTCTGGCCAGTTTAGTCTTTCCACTTTAGTCTTTCCACTTTAGTCTTTCCACTATAGTCTGTCCACTTTAATCTTTCCACTTTAGTCTTTCCACTACAGCCTCCACTTTATTCTGTCCACTACAGTCTTTCCACTATAGTCTTTCCACTATAGTCTGTCCACTTTAGTCTTTCCACTATTCTCTGTCCACTTTAGTCTTTCCACTATACTCTCCACTTTATTCTGTCCACTACAGTCTTTCCACTATAGTCTTTCCACTATAGTCTGTCCACTTTAGTCTTTCCACTTTAGTCTTTCCACTTTAGTCTGTCCACTTTAGTCTTTCCACTATAGTCTGTCAACTTTAGTCTTTCCACTTTAGTCTTTCCACTATAGTCTCCACTTTATTCTGTCCACTTCAGTCTTTCCACTATAGTCTGTCCACTTTAGTCTTTCCACTTTAGTCTTTCCACTATAGTCTCCTCTTTATTCTGTCCACTACAGTCTTTCCACTATAGTCTTTCCACTATAGTCTGTCCACTTTAGTCTTTCCACTTTAGTCTTTCCATTTTAGTCTGTCCCCTTTAGTCTTTCCACTATAGTCTGTTCACTTTAGACTTTCCACTTTAGTGTTTCCGCTTTAGTCTGTCACATTAGTCTTTCCACTATAGTCTTTCCAATATAGTCTGTCCACTTTAGTCTTTCCACTTTAGTCTTTCCGCTTTAGTCTGTCCCCTTTAGTCTTTCCACTATAGTCTGTCCACTTTAGTCTTTCCACTTTAGTCTTTCCGCTTTAGTCTGTCCACTTAGTCTTTCCACTAGAGTCTGTCCACTTTAGTCTGTCCACTTTAGTCTTTCCACTATAGTCTCCACTTTATTCTGTCCACTACAGTCTTTCCACTATAGTCTTTCCACTATAGTCTGTCCACTTTAGTCTTTCCACTTTAGTTTTTCCACTTTAGTCTGTCCACTTCAGTCTTTCCACTATAGTCTGTCCAGTTTAGTCTTTCCACTTTAGTCTTTCCACTATAGTCTCCACTTTATTCTGTCCACTACAGTCTTTCCACTATAGTCTTTCCACTATAGTCTGTCCACTGTAGTCTTTCCACTTTAGTCTTTCCACAATAGTCTCCACTTTATTTCTGTCCACTACAGTCTTTCCACTTTAGTCTTTCCACTATTCTCTGTCAACTTTAGTCTTTCAACTTTAGTCTTTCCACTATAGTCTCCACTTTATTCTGTCAACTAAAGTCTTCCCACTATATTCTTTCCACTATAGTCTGTCCACTTTAGTCTTTCCACTATTCTCTGTCCACTTTAGTCTTTCCACTATAGTCTTTCCAATATAGTCTGTCCACTTTAGTCTTTCCACTTTAGTCTTTCCGCCTTAGTCTGTCCACTTAGTCTTTCCACTAGAGTCTCTCCACTTTAGTCTGTCCACTTTAGTCTTTCCACTATAGTCTCGACTTTATTCTGTCCACTACAGTCTTTCCACTATAGTCTTTCCACTATAGTCTGTCCACTTTAGTCTTTCCACTTTAGTTTTTCCACTTTAGTCTGTCCACTTCACTCTTTCCACTATAGTCTGTCCAGTTTAGTCTTTCCACTTTAGTCTTTCCACTATAGTCTCCACTTTATTCTGTCCACTACAGTCTTTCCACTATAGTCTTTCCACTATAGTCTGTCCACTTTAGTCTTTCCACTTTAGTCTTTCCACTATAGTCTCCACTTTATTCTGTCCACTACAGTCTTTCCACTTTAGTCTTTCCAATATTCTCTGTCAACTTTAGTCTTTCCACTTTAGTCTTTCCACTATAGTCTCCACTTTATTCTGTCAACTACAATCTTCCCACTATATTCTTTCCACTATAGTCTGTCCACTTTAGTCTTTCCACTATTCTCTGTCCACTTTAGTCTTTCCACTATAGTCTTTCCAATATAGTCTGTCCACTTTAGTCTTTCCACTATTTTCTGTCCACTTTAGTCTTTCCACTTTAGTTTTTCTACTTTAGTCTGTCCACTTCATTCTTTCCACTATAGTCTGTCCAGTTTAGTCTTTCCACTTTAGTCTTTCCACTATAGTCTCCACTTTATTCTGTCCACTACAGTCTTTCCACTATAGTCTGTCCACTATAGTCTGTCCACTTTAGTCTTTCCACTTTAGTTTTTCCACTTTAGTCTGTCCACTTCAGTCTTTCCACTATAGTCTGTCCAGTTTAGTCTTTCCATTTTAGTCTTTCCACTATAGTCTCCACTTTATTCTGTCCACTAAAGTCTTTCCACTATAGTCTTTCCACTAAAGTCTATCCACTTTAGTCTTTCCACTATTCTCTGTCCACTTTAGTCTTTCCACTCCACTTTATTCTGTCCACTTTAGTCTTTCCACTATAGTCTCCACTTTATTCTGTCCACTACAGTCTTTCCACTTTAGTCTTTCCACTATTCTCTGTCAACTTTAGTCTTTCCACTTTAGTCTTTCCACTTAAGTCTCCACTTTATTCTGTCCACTACAGTCTTTCCACTATAGTCTTTCCACTATAGTCTGTCCACTTTAGTCTTTCCAATATAGTCTGTCCACTTTAGTCTTTCCACTTTAGTCTTTCCACCTTAGTCAGTCCACTTTAGTCTTTCCACTATAGTCTGTCCACTTTAGTCTTTCCACTATTCTCTGTCCACTTTAGTCTTTCCACTTTAGTCTTTCCACTATAGTCTCCACTTTATTCTGTCCACTAAAGTCTTTCCACTATAGTCTTTCCACTATAGTCTGTCCACTTTAGTCTTTCCACTATTCTCTGTCCACTTTAGTCTTTCCACTATAGTCTCCACTTTATTCTGTCCACTACAGTCTTTCCACTATAGTCTTTCCACTATAGTCTGTCCACTTTAGTCTTTCCACTTTAGTTTTTCCAATTTAGTCTCTCCACTTCAGTCTTTCCACTATACTCTGTCCAGTTTAGTCTTTCCACTTTAGTCTTTCCACTATAGTCTCCACTTTATTCTGTCCACTACAGTCTTTCCACTATAGTCTTTCCACTAAAGTCTATCCACTTTAGTCTTTCCACTATTCTCTGTCAACTTTAGTCTTTCCACTTTAGTCTTTCCACCATAGTCTCCACTTTATTCTGTCCACTACAGTCTTTCCACTATAGTCTTTCCACTATAGTCTGTCCACTTCAGTCTTTCCACTATAGTCTGTCCAGTTTAGTCTTTCCACTTTAGTCTTTCCACTATAGTCTCTACTTTATTCTGTCCAATACAGTCTTTCCACTATAGTCTTTCCACTAAAGTCTATCCACTTTAGTCTTTCCACTATTCTCTGTCAACTTTATTCTTTCCACTATAGTCTCCACTTTATTCTGTCCACTACAGTCTTTCCACTATAGTCTTTCCACTATAGTCTGTCCACTTTAGTCTTTCCGCTTTAGTCTTTCCACTATAGTCTCCACTTTATTCTGTCCACTATAGTCTTTCCACTATAGTCTTTCCACTATAGTCTGTCCACTTTAGTCTTTCCGCTTTAGTCTTTCCACTATAGTCTCCACTTTATTCTGTCCACTATAGTCTTTCCACTATAGTCTTTCCACTATAGTCTGTCCACTTTAGTCTTTCCACCTTAGTCTGTCCAGTTTAGTCTTTCCACTATAGTCTGTCCACTTTCGTCTTTCCACTATTCTCTGTCCACTTTAGTCTTTCCACTATAGTCTCCACTTTATTCTGTCCACTACAGTCTTTCCACTATAGTCTTTCCACTATAGTCTGTCCACTTTAGTCTTTCCACTTTCATCTTTCCACTATAGTCTGTCCACTTTAGTCTTTCCACTTTAGTCTTTCCGCTTTAGTCTGTCCAGTTAGTCTTTCCACTATAGTCTTTCCAGTATAGTCGGTCCACTTTAGTCTTTCCGCTTTAGTCTGTCCACTTAGTCTTTCCACTAGAGTCTGTCCACTTTAGTCCGTCCACTTTAGTCTTTCCACTATAATCTCCACTTTATTCTGTCCACTACAGTCTTTCCACTATAGTCTTTCCACTATAGTCTGTCCACTTTAGTCTTTCCACTATAGTCTCCTCTTTATTCTGTCCACTACAGTCTTTCCACTATAGTCTTTCCACTATAGTCTGTCCACTTTAGTCTTTCCACTTTAGTCTTTTCACTTTAGTCTGTCCACTTTAGTCTTTCCACTTTAATCTTTCCACTTTAGTCTGTCCAATTTAGTCTTTCCACTTTAGTCTTTCCACTTTATTCTGTCCACTACAGTCTTTCCACTATAGTCTTTCCACTATAGTCTGTCCACTGTAGTCTTTCCACTTTAGTCTTTCCACTATTGTCTCCACTTTATTCTGTCCACTACAGTCTTTCCACTTTAGTTTTTCCACTTTATTCTGTTCACTTCAGTCTTTCCACTCTAGTCTGGCCAGTTTAGTCTTTCCACTTTATTCTTTCCACTTTAGTCTTTCCACTATAGTCTGTCCACTTTAATCTTTCCACTTTAGTCTTTCCACTACAGCCTCCACTTTATTCTGTCCCCTACAGTCTTTCCACTATAGTCTTTCCACTATAGTCTGTCCACTTTAGTCTTTCCACTATTCTCTGTCCACTTTAGTCTTTCCACTATACTCTCCACTTTATTCTGTCCACTACAGTCTTTCCACTATAGTCTTTCCACTATAGTCTGTCCACTTTAGTCTTTCCACTTTAGTCTTTCCACTTTAGTCTGTCCACTTTAGTCTTTCCACTATAGTCTGTCAACTTTAGTCTTTCCACTTTAGTCTTTCCACTATAGTCTCCACTTTATTCTGTCCACTTCAGTCTTTCCACTATAGTCTGTCCACTTTAGTCTTTCCACTTTAGTCTTTCCACTATAGTCTCCTCTTTATTCTGTCCACTACAGTCTTTCCACTATAGTCTTTCCACTATAGTCTGTCCACTTTAGTCTTTCCACTTTAGTCTTTCCATTTTAGTCTGTCCCCTTTAGTCTTTCCACTATAGTCTGTCCACTTTAGACTTTCCACTTTAGTGTTTCCGCTTTAGTCTGTCACATTAGTCTTTCCACTATAGTCTTTCCAATATAGTCTGTCCACTTTAGTCTTTCCACTTTAGTCTTTCCGCTTTAGTCTGTCCACTTAGTCTTTCCACTAGAGTCTGTCCACTTTAGTCTGTCCACTTTAGTCTTTCCACTTTAGTCTTTCCACTTTAGTCTGTCCCCTTTAGTCTTTCCACTATAGTCTGTCCACTTTAGTCTTTCCACTTTAGTCTTTCCGCTTTAGTCTGTCCACTTAGTCTTTCCACTAGAGTCTGTCCACTTTAGTCTGTCCACTTTAGTCTTTCCACTATAGTCTCCACTTTATTCTGTCCACTACAGTCTTTCCACTATAGTCTTTCCACTATAGTCTGTCCACTTTAGTCTTTCCACTTTAGTTTTTCCACTTTAGTCTGTCCACTTCAGTCTTTCCACTATAGTCTGTCCAGTTTAGTCTTTCCACTTTAGTCTTTCCACTATAGTCTCCACTTTATTCTGTCCACTACAGTCTTTCCACTATAGTCTTTCCACTATAGTCTGTCCACTGTAGTCTTTCCACTTTAGTCTTTCCACAATAGTCTCCACTTTATTTCTGTCCACTACAGTCTTTCCACTTTAGTCTTTCCACTATTCTCTGTCAACTTTAGTCTTTCAACTTTAGTCTTTCCACTATAGTCTCCACTTTATTCTGTCAACTAAAGTCTTCCCACTATATTCTCTCCACTATAGTCTGTCCACTTTAGTCTTTCCACTATTCTCTGTCCACTTTAGTCTTTCCACTATAGTCTTTCCAATATAGTCTGTCCACTTTAGTCTTTCCACTTTAGTCTTTCCGCCTTAGTCTGTCCACTTAGTCTTTCCACTAGAGTCTCTCCACTTTAGTCTGTCCACTTTAGTCTTTCCACTATAGTCTCGACTTTATTCTGTCCACTACAGTCTTTCCACTATAGTCTTTCCACTATAGTCTGTCCACTTTAGTCTTTCCACTTTAGTTTTTCCACTTTAGTCTGTCCACTTCACTCTTTCCACTATAGTCTGTCCAGTTTAGTCTTTCCACTTTAGTCTTTCCACTATAGTCTCCACTTTATTCTGTCCACTACAGTCTTTCCACTATAGTCTTTCCACTATAGTCTGTCCACTTTAGTCTTTCCACTTTAGTCTTTCCACTATAGTCTCCACTTTATTCTGTCCACTACAGTCTTTCCACTTTAGTCTTTCCACTATTCTCTGTCAACTTTAGTCTTTCCACTTTAGTCTTTCCACTATAGTCTCCACTTTATTCTGTCAACTACAGTCTTCCCACTATATTCTTTCCACTATAGTCTGTCCACTTTAGTCTTTCCACTATTCTCTGTCCACTTTAGTCTTTCCACTATAGTCTTTCCAATATAGTCTGTCCACTTTAGTCTTTCCACTATAGTCTCCACTTTATTCTGTCCACTACAGTTTTTCCACTATAGTCTTCCACTATAGTCTGTCCACTTTAGTCTTTCCACTTTAATCTTTCCACTATAGTCTGTCCACTTTAGTCTTTCCACTTTAGTCTTTCCGCTTTAGTCTGTCCAGTTAGTCTTTCCACTATAGTCTTTCCACTATAGTCTGTCCACTTTAGTCTTTCCACTTTAGTCTGTCCACTTTAGTCTTTCAACTATAGTCTGTCCACTTTAGTCTTTCCACTTTAGTCTTTCCGCTTTAGTCTGTCCACTTAGTCTTTCCACTAGAGTCTGTCCACTTTAGTCTTTCCACTATAGTCTCCACTTTATTCTGTCCACTACAGTCTTTCTACTATAGTCTTTCCACTATATTCTGTCCACTTTAGTCTTTCCACTTTAGTTTTTCTACTTTAGTCTGTCCACTTCATTCTTTCCACTATAGTCTGTCCAGTTTACTCTTTCCACTTTAGTCTTTCCACTATAGTCTCCACTTTATTCTGTCCACTACAGTGTTTCCACTATAGTCTGTCCACTATAGTCTGTCCACTTTAGTCTTTCCACTTTAGTTTTTCCACTTTAGTCTGTCCACTTCAGTCTTTCCACTATAGTCTGTCCAGTTTAGTCTTTCCATTTTAGTCTTTCCACTATAGTCTCCACTTTATTCTGTCCACTACAGTCTTTCCACTATAGTCTTTCCACTAAAGTCTATCCACCCTAGTCTTTCCACTATTCTCTGTCCACTTTAGTCTTTCCACTCCACTTTATTCTGTCCACTTTAGTCTTTCCACTATAGTCTCCACTTTATTCTGTCCACTACAGTCTTTCCACTTTAGTCTTTCCACTATTCTCTGTCAACTTTAGTCTTTCCACTTTAGTCTTTCCACTATAGTCTCCACTTTATTCTGTCCACTACAGTCTTTCCACTATAGTCTTTCCACTATAGTCTGTCCACTTTAGTCTTTCCAATATAGTCTGTCCACTTTAGTCTTTCCACCTTAGTCAGTCCACTTTAGTCTTTCCACTATAGTCTGTCCACTTTAGTCTTTCCACTATTCTCTGTCCACTTTAGTCTTTCCACTTTAGTCTTTCCACTATAGTCTCCACTTTATTCTGTCCACTACAGTCTTTCCACTATAGTCTTTCCACTATAGTCTGTCCACTTTAGTCTTTCCACTATTCTCTGTCCACTTTAGTCTTTCCACTATAGTCTCCACTTTATTCTGTCCACTACAGTCTTTCCACTATAGTCTTTCCACTATAGTCTGTCCACTTTAGTCTTTCCACATTAGTTTTTCCACTTTAGTCTGTCCACTTCAGTCTTTCCACTATACTCTGTCCAGTTTAGTCTTTCCAATTTAGTCTTTCCACTATTCTCTGTCCACTATAGTCTGTCCACTTTAGTCTTTCCAGTATTCTCTATCCACTTTAGTCTTTCCACTATAGTCTCCACTTTATTCTGTCACCTACAGTCTTTCCACTATAGTCTTTCCACTATAGTCTGTCTACTTTATTCTTTCCACTTTAGTTTTTCCACTTTAGTCTGTCCACTTTAGACTTTCCACTATAGTCTATCCACTTTAGTCTTTCCTCTTCATTCTTTCCACTTTATTCTGTCCACTTCAGTGTGTACACTTTAGTCTGTCCACTGAGTCTTTCCACTACAGTCTTTCCACTATAGTTTGTCCACTTTAGTCTTTCGACTTTAGTCTTTCCACTATAGTCTCCACTTTCTTCTGTCCACTACAGTCTTTCCAATTTAGTCTTTCCACTATTCTCTGTCCACTTTAGTCTTTCCACTATAGTCGCCACTTTATATTGTTCACTATAGTCTTTCCACTATAGTCTTTCCACTGTAGTCTGTCCACTTTAGTCTTTCCACTATTCTCTGTCGACTTTAGTCTTTCCACTTTAGTCTTTCCACTATAGTCTCCACTTTATTCTGTCCACTACAGTCTTTCCACTATAGTCTTTTCACTATAGTCTCCACTTTATTCTGTCCACTACAGTCTTTCCACTATAGTCTTTCCACTATAGTCTGTCCAGTTTAGTCTTTCCACTTTAGTCTTTCCACTATAGTCTCCACTTTATTCTGTCCACTACAGTCTTTCCACTATAGTCTTTCCAAAGTCTATCCACTTTAGTCTTTCCACTATTCTCTGTCCACTTTAGTCTTTCCACTATATTCTCCACTTTATTCTCTCCACTACAGTTTTTCCACTATAGTCTTTCCACTATAGTCTGTCCACTTTAGTCTTTCCACTGAAGTCTGTCCACTATAGTCTCCACTTTATTCTGTCCACTATAGTCTTTCCACTATAGTCTTTCCACTATAGTCTGTCCACTTTAGTCTTTCCACTTTAGTTTTTCCAATTTAGTCTGTCCACTTCAGTCTTTCCACTATAAACTCCACTTTATTCTGTCCACTACAGTCTTTCCACTATAGTCTTTACACTATAGTCTGTCCACTTATCTAGTCTTTCCACTTTAGTTTTTCCACTTTATTCTGTCCACTTCAGTCTTTCCATTATAGTCTGTCCACTTTAGTCTTTCCACTTTAGTCTTTCCACTATAGTCTTTCCACTATAGTCTGTCCACTTTAGTCTTTCCACTCTAGTCTTTCCACTTTAGTCTGTCAACTTTAGTCTTTCCACTTTAGTCTGTCCACTTTAGTCTGTCCAGTTTAGTCTTTCCACTATAGTCTCCAAGTTATTCTGTCCACTACAGTCTTTCCACTATAGTCTTTCCACTATATTCTGTCCACTTTAGTCTTTCCACTTTAGTTTTTCCACTTTAGGCTGTCCACTTCAGTCTTTCCACTATAGTCTGTCCACTTTAGTCTTTCCACTTTAGTCTTTCCACTATAGTCTCCACTTTATTCTGTCCACTACAGTCTTTCCACTATAGTCTTTCCACTATAGTCTGTCCACTTATCTAGTCTTTCCACTTTAGTTTTTCCACTTTAGTCTGTCCACTTTAGTTTTTCCACTTTAGTCTGTCCACTTTAGTCTTTCCACTATAGTCTATCCACTATAGTCTGTCCACTTTTGTCTTTCCACTTCAGTCTTTCCACTATAGTCTGTCCACTTTCGTCTTTCCACTTCAGTCTTTCCACTACAGTCTCCACTTTATTTTGTCCACCACAGTCTTTCCAATTTAGTCTTTCCACTATTCTCTGTCCACTTTAGTCTTTTCACTATAGTCTCCACTTTATTCTGTCCACTACAGTCTTTCCACTATAGTCTTTCCACTATAGTCTGTCCAGTTTAGTCTTTCCACTTTAGTCTTTCCACTATAGTCTCCACTTTATTCTGTCCACTACAATCTTTCCACTATAGTCTTTCCACTAAAGTCTATCCACTTTAGTCTTTCCACTATTCTCTGTCCACTTTAGTCTTTCCACTATAGTCTCCACTTTATTCTGTCCACTACAGTCTTTCCACTATAGTCTTTCCACTATAGTCTGTCCACTTTAGTCTTTCCACTTAAGTCTGTCCACTATAGTCTCCTTTTTATTCTGTCCACTACAATCTTTCCACTATGGTCTTTCCACTATAGTCTTTCCACTATAGTCTGTCCACTTTAGTCTTTCCATTATTTTCTGTCCACTTTAGTCTTTCCACTATAGTCTTTCCAGTATAGTCTGTCCACTTTAGTCTTTCCACTTTAGTCTTTCCACCTTAGTCTGTCCACTTTAGTCTTTCCACTATAGTCTGTCCACTTTAGTCTTTCCACTATTCTCTGTCCACTTTAGTCTTTCCACTTTAGTCTTTCCACTATAGTCTCCACTTTATTCTGTCCACTACAGTCTTTCCACTATAGTCTTTCCACTATAGTCTGTCCACTTTAGTCCGTCCACTTTAGTCTTTCCACTATAGTCTGTCCACTTTAGTCTTTCCACTTTAATCTTTCCACTTTATTCTGTCCACTTCAGTGTGTACACTTTAGTCTGTCCACTGAGTCTTTCCACTTCAGTCTTTCCACTATAGTCTGTCCACTTTAGTCTTTCCACTTTAGTCTTTCCACTATAGTCTCCACTTTATTGTGTCCACTACAGTCTTTCCACTTTAGTCTTTCCAATACTCTCTGGCCACTTTAGTCTTTCCACTTTAGTCTTGCCACTATAGTCTCCACTTTATTCTGTCCACTACAGTCTTTCCACTATAGTCTTTCCACTATAGTCTGTCCAATTTAGTCTTTCCACTATTCTCTGTCCACTTTAGTCTTTCCACTATAGTCTCCACTTTATTCTGTCCACTTTAGTCTTTCCACTTGAATCTTTCCACTTTAGTCTGTCCACATTAGTCTTTCCACTATAGTCTGTCCACTTTAGTCTTTCCACTTTAGTCTTTCCACTTTGTTCTGTCCACTTCAGTGTGTACACTTTAGTCTGTCCACTGAGTCTTTCCACTTCAATCTTTCCACTAAAGTCTTTCCACTTTAGTTTTTCCACTTTAGTCTTTCCACTATAGTCTGTCCACTTTAGTCTTTCCACTATTCTCTATGCACTTTAGTCTTTCCACTATAGTCTCCACTTTATTCTGTCACCTACAGTCTTTCCACTATAGTCTTTCCACTATAGTCTGTCTACTTTATTCTTTCCACTTTAGTTTTTCCACTGCTTTAAACTTTCCACTATAGTCTATCCACTTTAGTCTTTCCTCTTCATTCTTTCCACTTTATTCTGTCCACTTCAGTGTGTACACTTTAGTCTGTCCACTGAGTCTTTCCACTACAGTCTTTCCACTATAGTTTGTCCACTTTAGTCTTTCCACTTTAGTCTTTCCACTATAGTCTCCACTTTCTTCTGTCCACTACAGTCTTTCCAATTTAGTCTTTCCACTATTCTCTGTCCACTTTAGTCTTTCCACTATAGTCGCCACTTTATATTGTTCACTATAGTCTTTCCACTATAGTCTTTCCACTGTAGTCTGTCCACTTTAGTCTTTCCACTATTCTCTGTCGACTTTAGTTTTTCCACTTTAGTCTTCCCACTATAGTCTGTCCACATTAGTCTTTCCACTATTCTCTATGCACTTTAGTCTTTCCACTATAGTCTCCACTTTATTCTGTCACCTACAGTCTTTCCACTATAGTCTTTCCACTATAGTCTGTCTACTTTATTCTTTCCACTTTAGTTTTTCCACTACTTTAAACTTTCCACTATAGTCTATCCACTTTAGTCTTTCCTCTTCATTCTTTCCACTTTATTCTGTCCACTTCAGTGTGTACACTTTAGTCTGTCCACTGAGTCTTTCCACTACAGTCTTTCCACTATAGTTTTTCCACTAAAGTCTTTCCACTATAGTCTGTCCACTTTAGTCTTTCCACTGAAGTCTGTCCACTATAGTCTCCACTTTATTCTGTCCACTATAGTCTTTCCACTATAGTCTTTCCACTATAGTCTGTCCACTTTAGTCTTTCCACTTTAGTTTTTCCAATTTAGTCTGTCCACTTCAGTCTTTCCACTATAGTCTGTCCACTTTAGTCTTTCCACTATAAACTCCACTTTATTCTGTCCACTACAGTCTTTCCACTATAGTCTTTACACTATAGTCTGTCCACTTATCTAGTCTTTCCACTTTAGTTTTTCCACTTTATTCTGTCCACTTCAGTCTTTCCATTATAGTCTGTCCACTTTAGTCTTTCCACTTTAGTCTTTCCACTATAGTCTTTCCACTATAGTCTGTCAACTTTAGTCTTTCCACTTTAGTCTTTCCACTTTAGTCTGTCAACTTTAGTCTTTCCACTTTAGTCTGTCCACTTTAGTCTGTCCAGTTTAGTCTTTCCACAATAGTCTCCAAGTTATTCTGTCCACTACAGTCTTTCCACTATAGTCTTCCCACTATAGTCTGTCCACTTTAGTCTTTCCACTTTAGTTTTTCCACTTTAGGCTGTCCACTTCAGTCTTTCCACTATAGTCTGTCCACTTTAGTTTTTCCACTTTAGTCTTTCCACTTTAGTTTTTCCACTTTATTCTGTCCACTTCAGTCTTTCCATTATAGTCTGTCCACTTTAGTCTTTCCACTTTAGTCTTTCCACTATAGTCTTTCCACTATAGTCTGTCCACTTTAGTCTTTCCACTTTAGCCTTTCCCCTTTATTCTGTCCACTTCAGTGTGTACACTTTAGTCTGTCTACTGAGTCTTTCCACTAAAGTCTGTCCACTTTAGTTTTTCCACTTTAGTCTTTCCACTATAGTCTGTCCACTTTAGTCTTTCCATTATTTTCTGTCCACTTTAGTCTTTCCACTATAGTCTTTCCAGTATAGTCTGTCCACTTTAGTCTTTCCACTTTAGTCTTTCCACCTTAGTCTGTCAACTTTAGTCTGTCCACTTTAGTCTGTCCAGTTTAGTCTTTCCACTATAGTCTCCAAGTTATTCTGTCCACTACAGTCTTTCCACTATAGTCTTTCCACTATAGTCTGTCCACTTTAGTCTTTCCACTTTAGTTTTTCCACTTTAGGCTGTCCACTTCAGTCTTTCCACTATAGTCTGTCCACTTTAGTTTTTCCACTTTAGTCTTTCCACTATAGTCTCCACTTTATTCTGTCCACTACAGTTTTTCCACTATAGTCTTCCACTATAGTCTGTCCACTTATCTAGTCTTTCCACTTTAGTTTTTCAACTTTAGTCTGTCCACTTTAGTTTTTCCACTTTAGTCTGTCCACTTTAGTCTTTCCACTATAGTCTATCCACTATAGTCTGTCCACTTTTGTCTTTCCACTTCAGTCTTTCCACTATAGTCTGTCCACTTTCGTCTTTCCACTTCAGTCTTTCCACTATAGTCTCCACTTTATTTTGTCCACCACAGTCTTTCCTATTTAGTCTTTCCACTATTCTCTGTCCACTTTAGTCTTTTCACTATAGTCTCCACTTTATTCTGTCCACTACAGTCTTTCCACTATAGTCTTTCCACTATAGTCTGTCCAGTTTAGTCTTTCCACTTTAGTCTTTCCACTATAGTCTCCACTTTATTCTGTCCACTACAGTCTTTCCACTATAGTCTTTCCACTAAAGTCTATCCACTTTAGTATTTCCACTATTCTCTGTCCACTTTAGTCTTTCCACTATAGTCTCCACTTTATTCTGTCCACTACAGTCCTTTCCACTATAGTCTTTCCACTATAGTCTGTCCACTTTAGTCTTTCCACTTAAGTCTGTCCACTATAGTCTCCTTTTTATTCTGTCCACTACAATCTTTCCACTATGGTCTTTCCACTATAGTCTTTCCACTATAGTCTGTCCACTTTAGTCTTTCCATTATTCTCTGTCCACTTTAGTCTTTCCACTATAGTCTCCACTTTATTCTGTCACTACAGTCTTTCCACTATAGTCTTTCCACTATAGTCTGTCCACTTTAGTCCGTCCACTTTAGTCTTTCCACTATAGTCTGTCCACTTTAGTCTTTCCACTTTAGTCTTTCCACTTTATTCTGTCCACTTCAGTGTGTACACTTTAGTCTGTCCACTGAGTCTTTCCACTTCAGTCTTTCCACTATAGTCTGTCCACTTTAGTCTTTCCACTTTAGTCTTTCCACTTTAGTCTTTCCACTATAGTCTCCACTTTATTCTGTCCACTACAGTCTTTCCACAATAGTCTTTCCACTATAGTCTGTCCACTTTAGTCTTTCCACTATTCTCTGTCCACTTTAGTCTTTCCACTATAGTCTCCACTTTATTCTGTCCACTTTAGTCTTTCCACTTTAATCTTTCCACTTTAGTCTGTCCACTACAGTCTTTCCACTATAGTCTTTCCACTATAGTCTGTCCACTTATCTAGTCTTTCCACTTTAGTTTTTCCACTTTAGTCTGTCCACTTTAGTCTTTCCACTATAGTCTATCCACTTTAGTCTTTCCACTTTAGTCTTTCCACTTCAGTGTGTACACTTTAGTCTGTCCTCTGAGTCTTTCCACTTCAGTCTTTCCACTATAGTCCGTCCACTTTAGTCTTTCCACTTTAGTCTTTCCACTATAGTCTCCACTTTATTCTGTCCACCACAGTCTTTCCAATTTAGTCTTTCCACTATTCTCTGTCCACTTAAGTCTTTTTACTATAGTCTCCACTTTATTCTGTCCACTATAGTCTTTCCACTATAGTCTTTCCACTATAATCTTTCCACTATAGTCTGTCCACTTTAGTCTTTCCACTATTCTCTGTCAACTTAAGTCTTTCCACTATAGTCTCCACTTTATTCTGTCCACTACAGTCTTTCCACGGTAGTCTTTCCACTATAGTCTATCCACTTTAGTCTTTCCACTATAGTCTCCACTTTATTCTGTCCACTACAGTCTTTCCACTTTAGTCTTTCCACTATTCTCTTTCCACTTTAGTCTGTCCACTTTATTTTTCCCACTTTATTCTTTCCAATATAGTCTCCTCTTTCTTCTGTCCACTACAGTCTCTCCACTATAGTCTGTCCACTTTAGTCTTTCCACTATTCTCTGTCCACTTTAGTCTTTCCACTATAGTCTCCACTTTATTCTGTCCACTTTAGTCTTTCCACTTTAATCTTTCCACTTTAGTCTGTCCACATTAGTCTTTCCACTATAGTCTGTCCACTTTAGTCTTTCCACTTTAGCCTTTCCCCTTTATTCTGTCCACTTCAGTGTGTACACTTTAGTCTGTCCACTGAGTCTTTCCACTAAAGTCTGTCCACTTTAGTTTTTCCACTTTAGTCTTTCCACTATAGTCTGTCCACTTTAGTCTTTCCAGTATTCTCTATCCACTTTAGTCTTTCCACTATAGTCTCCACTTTATTCTGTCACCTACAGTCTTTCCACTATAGTCTTTCCACTATAGTCTGTCTACTTTATTCTTTCCACTTTAGTTTTTCCACTTTAGTCTGTCCACTTTAGACTTTCCACTATAGTCTATCCACTTTAGTCTTTCCTCTTCATTCTTTCCACTTTATTCTGTCCACTTCAGTGTGTACACTTTAGTCTGTCCACTGAGTCTTTCCACTACAGTCTTTCCACTATAGTTTGTCCACTTTAGTCTTTCCACTTTAGTCTTTCCACTATAGTCTCCACTTTCTTCTGTCCACTACAGTCTTTCCAATTTAGTCTTTCCACTATTCTCTGTCCACTTTAGTCTTTCCACTATAGTCGCCACTTTATATTGTTCACTATAGTCTTTCCACTATAGTCTTTCCACTGTAGTCTGTCCACTTTAGTCTTTCCACTATTCTCTGTCGACTTTAGTCTTTCCACTTTAGTCTTTCCACTATAGTCTCCACTTTATTCTGTCCACTACAGTCTTTCCACTATAGTCTTTTCACTATAGTCTCCACTTTATTCTGTCCACTACAGTCTTTCCACTATAGTCTTTCCACTATAGTCTGTCCAGTTTAGTCTTTCCACTTTAGTCTTTCCACTATAGTCTCCACTTTATTCTGTCCACTACAGTCTTTCCACTATAGTCTTTCCACTAAAGTCTATCCACTTTAGTCTTTCCACTATTCTCTGTCCACTTTAGTCTTTCCACTATATTCTCCACTTTATTCTCTCCACTACAGTTTTTCCACTATAGTCTTTCCACTATAGTCTGTCCACTTTAGTCTTTCCACTGAAGTCTGTCCACTATAGTCTCCACTTTATTCTGTCCACTATAGTCTTTCCACTATAGTCTTTCCACTATAGTCTGTCCACTTTAGTCTTTCCACTTTAGTTTTTCCAATTTAGTCTGTCCACTTCAGTCTTTCCACTATAAACTCCACTTTATTCTGTCCACTACAGTCTTTCCACTATAGTCTTTACACTATAGTCTGTCCACTTATCTAGTCTTTCCACTTTAGTTTTTCCACTTTATTCTGTCCACTTCAGTCTTTCCATTATAGTCTGTCCACTTTAGTCTTTCCACTTTAGTCTTTCCACTATAGTCTTTCCACTATAGTCTGTCCACTTTAGTCTTTCCACTCTAGTCTTTCCACTTTAGTCTGTCAACTTTAGTCTTTCCACTTTAGTCTGTCCACTTTAGTCTGTCCAGTTTAGTCTTTCCACTATAGTCTCCAAGTTATTCTGTCCACTACAGTCTTTCCACTATAGTCTTTCCACTATATTCTGTCCACTTTAGTCTTTCCACTTTAGTTTTTCCACTTTAGGCTGTCCACTTCAGTCTTTCCACTATAGTCTGTCCACTTTAGTCTTTCCACTTTAGTCTTTCCACTATAGTCTCCACTTTATTCTGTCCACTACAGTCTTTCCACTATAGTCTTTCCACTATAGTCTGTCCACTTATCTAGTCTTTCCACTTTAGTTTTTCCACTTTAGTCTGTCCACTTTAGTTTTTCCACTTTAGTCTGTCCACTTTAGTCTTTCCACTATAGTCTATCCACTATAGTCTGTCCACTTTTGTCTTTCCACTTCAGTCTTTCCACTATAGTCTGTCCACTTTCGTCTTTCCACTTCAGTCTTTCCACTACAGTCTCCACTTTATTTTGTCCACCACAGTCTTTCCAATTTAGTCTTTCCACTATTCTCTGTCCACTTTAGTCTTTTCACTATAGTCTCCACTTTATTCTGTCCACTACAGTCTTTCCACTATAGTCTTTCCACTATAGTCTGTCCAGTTTAGTCTTTCCACTTTAGTCTTTCCACTATAGTCTCCACTTTATTCTGTCAACTACAATCTTTCCACTATAGTCTTTCCACTAAAGTCTATCCACTTTAGTCTTTCCACTATTCTCTGTCCACTTTAGTCTTTCCACTATAGTCTCCACTTTATTCTGTCCACTACAGTCTTTCCACTATAGTCTTTCCACTATAGTCTGTCCACTTTAGTCTTTCCACTTAAGTCTGTCCACTATAGTCTCCTTTTTATTCTGTCCACTACAATCTTTCCACTATGGTCTTTCCACTATAGTCTTTCCACTATAGTCTGTCCACTTTAGTCTTTCCATTATTTTCTGTCCACTTTAGTCTTTCCACTATAGTCTTTCCAGTATAGTCTGTCCACTTTAGTCTTTCCACTTTAGTCTTTCCACCTTAGTCTGTCCACTTTAGTCTTTCCACTATAGTCTGTCCACTTTAGTCTTTCCACTATTCTCTGTCCACTTTAGTCTTTCCACTTTAGTCTTTCCACTTTAGTCTTTCCACTATAGTCTCCACTTTATTCTGTCCACTACAGTCTTTCCACTATAGTCTTTCCACTATAGTGTGTCCACTTTATTCTTTCCACTTTAATCTTTCCACTTTAGTCTGTCCACATTAGTCTTTCCACTATAGTTTGTCCACTTTAGTCTTTCCACTTTAGTCTTTCCACTATAGTCTGTTCACTTTAGTCTTTCCACTATTCTCTGTCCACTTTAGTGTTTCCACTTTAGTCTTTCCACTATAGTGTGTCCACTATAGTCGCCACTTTATTCTTTCCACTATAGTCTTTCTACTATAGTCTTTCCACTGTAGTCTGTCCACTTTAGTCTTTCCACTATTCTCTATCCACTTTAGTCTTTCCACTATAGTTTCCACTTTATTCTTTCCACTACAGTCTTTCACTATAGTCTTTCCACTATAGTCTGTCCACTTTAGTCTTTCCACTTTAGTTTTTCCACTTTAGTCTGTCCACTTTAGTCTTTCCACTATAGTCTGTCCACTTTAGTCTTTCCACTTTAGTCTTTCCACTATAGTCTCCACTTTATTCTGTCCACTACAGTCTTTCCACTATATTCTTTCCACTATAGTCTGTCCACTTTAGTCTTTCCACTATTCTCTGTCCACTTTAGTCTTTCCACTGTACTCTCCACTTTCTTCTGGACACTACACTCTTTCCACTATAGTCTTTCCACTATAGTCTATCCACTTTAGTCTTTCCACTATTCTCTGTCCACTTTAGTCTTTCCACTATAGTCTCCCCTTTATTCTGTCCACTACAGTCTTTCCACTATAGTCTTTCCACTATAGTGTGTCCACTTTAGTTTTTCCACTTTAATCTTTCCACTTTAGTCTGTCCACATTAGTCTTTCCACCATAGTCTGTCCACTTTAGTCTTTCCAGTTTAGTCTTTCCACTATGGTCTCCACTTTATTCTGTCCACTACAGTCTTTCCACTATAGTCTTTCCACTATAGTCTGTCCACTTTAGTCTTTCCACTATTCTCAGTCCACTATAGTCTTTCCACCTTAGTCTGTCCACTTTAGTCTTTCCACTATAGTCTGTCCACTTTAGTCTTTCCACTATTCTCTGTCCACTTTAGTCTTTTCACTTTGGTCTTTCCACTATAGTCTCCACTTTATTCTGTCCACTACAGTCTTTCCACTATAGTCTTTCCACTATAGTGTGTCCACTTTAGTTTTTCCACTTTAATCTTTCCACTTTAGTCTGTCCACATTAGTCTTTCCACCATAGTCTGTCCACTTTAGTCTTTCCAGTTTAGTCTTTCCACTATGGTCTCCACTTTATTCTGTCCACTACAGTCTTTCCACTATAGTCTTTTCACTATAGTCTGTCCACTTTAGTCTTTCCACTATTCTCTGTCCACTATAGTCTTTCCACCTTAGTCTGTCCACTTTAGTCTTTCCACTATAGTCTGTCCACTTTAGTCTTTCCACTATTCTCAGTCCACTTTAGTCTTTTCACTTTGGTCTTTCCACTATAGTCTCCACTTTTTTCTGTTCACTGCAGTCTTTTCACTATAGTCTTTCCACTATAGTCTGTCCACTTTAGTCTTTCCACTATTCTCTGTCCACTTTAGTCTTTCCACTATAGTCTCCACTTTATTCTGTCCACTACAGTCTTTCCAATATATTCTTTCCACTATAGTCTGTCCACTTTAGTCTTTCCACTATTCTCTGTCCACTTTAGTCTTTCCACTGTACTCTCCACTTTCTTCTGAACACTACACTCTTTCCACTATAGTCTTTCCACTATAGTCTATCCACTTTAGTCTTTCCACTATTCTCTGTCCACTTTAGTCTTTCCACTATAGTCTCCCCTTTATTCTGTCCACTACAGTCTTTCCACTATAGTCTTTCCACTATAGTGTTTCCACTTTAGTTTTTCCACTTTAATCTTTCCACTTTAGTCTGTCCACATTAGTCTTTCCACCATAGTCTGTCCACTTTAGTCTTTCCAGTTTAGTCTTTCCACTATGGTCTCCACTTTATTCTGTCCACTACAGTCTTTCCACTATAGTCTTTCCACTATAGTCTGTCCACTTTAGTCTTTCCACTATTCTCAGTCCACTATAGTCTTTCCACCTTAGTCTGTCCACTTTAGTCTTTCCACTATAGTCTGTCCACTTTAGTCTTTCCACTATTCTCTGTCCACTTTAGTCTTTTCACTTTGGTCTTTCCACTGTAGTCTCCACTTTATTCTGTCCACTACAGTCTTTCCACTATAGTGTGTCCACTTTAGTTTTTCCACTTTAATCTTTCCACTTTAGTCTGTCCACATTAGTCTTTCCACCATAGTCTGTCCACTTTAGTCTTTCCAGTTTAGTCTTTCCACTATGGTCTCCACTTTATTCTGTCCACTACAGTCTTTCCACTATAGTCTTTCCACTATAGTCTGTCCACTTTAGTCTTTCCACTATTCTCTGTCCACTATAGTCTTTCCACCTTAGTCTGTCCACTTTAGTCTTTCCACTATAGTCTGTCCAATTTAGTCTTTCCACTATTCTCAGTCCACTTTAGTCTTTCCACTTTGGTCTTTCCACTATAGTCTCCACTTTTTTCTGTTCACTGCAGTCTTTTCACTATAGTCTTTCCACTATAGTCTGTCCACTTTAGTCTTTCCACTATTCTCTGTCCACTTTAGTCTTTCCACTATAGTCTCCACTTTATCCTGTCCACTACAGTCCTTTCACTATAGTCTTTCCACTATAGTCTGTCCACTTTAGTCTTTCCACTATTCCCTGTCCACTATAGTCTTTCCACCTTAGTCTGTCCACTTTAGTCTTTCCACTATAGTCTGTCCACTTTAGTCTTTCCACTATTCTCTGTCACCTTTAGTCTTTCCACTTTGGTCTTTCCACTATAGTCTCCACTTTATTCTGTCCACTACACTCTTTCCACTATAGTCTTTCTACTATAGTCTGTCCACTTTAGTCTTTCCAAAAAAGTCTTTCCACTATATTCTGTCCACTTTAGTCTTTCCACTATAGTCTGTCCACTTTAGTCTTTCCACTTTAGTCTTTCCACTATAGTCTCCACTTTATTCTGTCCACTACACTCTTTCCACTATAGTCTTTCCACTATAGTCTATCCACTTTAGTCTTTCCACTATTCTCTGTCAACTTTAGTCTTTCCACTATAGTCTCCACTTTATTCTGTCCACTACAGTCTTTCCACTATAGTCTGTCCACTTTAGTCTTTCCTCTATTCTCTGTCCACTTTAGTGTTTCCACTTTAGTCTTTCCACTATAGTCTGTTCACTTTAGTCTTTCCACTATTCTCTGTCCACTTTAGTGTTTCCACTTTAGTCTTTCCACTATAGTGTGTCCACTATAGTCGCCACTTTATTCTTTCCACTATAGTCTTTCTACTATAGTCTTTCCACTGTAGTCTGTCCACTTTAGTCTTTCCACTATTCTCTATCCACTTTAGTCTTTCCACTATAGTCTCCACTTTATTCTGTCCACTACAGTCTTTCCACTATATTCTTTCCACTATAGTCTGTCCACTTTAGTCTTTCCACTATTCTCTGTCCACTTTAGTCTTTCCACTATACTCTCCACTTTCTTCTGTACACTACACTCTTTCCACTATAGTCTTTCCACTATAGTCTATCCACTTTAGTCTTTCCACTATTCTCTGTCCACTTTAGTCTTTCCACTATAGTCTCCACTTTATTCTGTCCACTACAGTATTTCCACTATAGTCTTTTCACTATAGTCTGTCCACTTTAGTCTTTCCACTTTAGTCTTTCCAGTATAGTCTCCACTTTATTTTGTCCACTACAGTCTTTCCACTTTAGTCTTTCCACTATTCTCTGTCCACTTTAGTTTTTCCACTTTAGTCTTTCCACTATAGTCTCCACTTTATTCTTTCCACTACAGTCTTTCCACTATAGTCTTTCCACTATAGTCTGTCCACTTTAGTCTTTCCACTATTCCCTGTCCACTATAGTCTTTCCACCTTAGTCTGTCCACTTTAGTCTTTCCACTATAGTCTGTCCACTTTAGTCTTTCCACTATTCTCTGTCCACTTTAGTCTTTCCACTTTGGTCTCTCCACTTTAGTCTCCACTTTATTCTGTCCACTACAGTCTTTCCACTATAGTCTTTCCACTATAGTGTGTCCACTTTAGTTTTTCCACTTTAATCTTTCCACTTTAGTCTGTCCACATTAGTCTTTCCACCATAGTCTGTCCACTTTAGTCTTTCCAGTTTAGTCTTTCCACTATGGTCTCCACTTTATTCTGTCCACTACAGTATTTCCACTATAGTCTTTCCACTATAGTCTGTCCACTTTAGTCTTTCCACTATTCTCTGTCCACTATAGTCTTTCCACCTTAGTCTGTCCACTTTAGTCTTTCCACTATAGTCTGTCCACTTTAGTCTTTCCACTATTCTCTGTCCACTTTAGTCTTTCCACTATAGTCTCCACTTTATCCTGTCCACTACAGTCCTTTCACTATAGTCTTTCCACTATAGTCTGTCCACTTTAGTCTTTCCACTTTAGTTTTTCCACTTTAGTCTTTCCACTAAAGTCTGTCCACTTTAATCTTTCCACTATGCTATGTCCACTTTAGTCTTTCCACTATAGTCTCCACTTTATCCTGTCCACTACAGTCCTTTCACTATAGTCTTTCCACTATAGTCTGTCCACTTTAGTCTTTCCACTTTAGTTTTTCCACTTTAGTCTTTCCACTAAAGTCTGTCCACTTTAATCTTTCCACTATGCTATGTCCACTTTAGTCTTTCCACTATAGTCTCCACTTTATTCTGTCCACTACAGTCTTTCCACTATAGTCTGTCCACTTTAGTCTTTCCACTTTAGTCTTTCCACTTTAGTCTGTCCACTTTACTCTTTCCGCTATAGTCTGTCCACTTTAGTCTTTCCACTTTCGTCTTTCCACTTTAGTCTTTCCACTTTAGTCTTTCCACTATAGTCTCCACTTTATTCTGTCCACTACAGTCTTTCCACTATAGTCTTTCCACTATAGTCTGTCCACTTTAGTCTTTCCACTTTAGTTTTTCCACTTTAGTCTTTCCACTATAGTCTGTCCACTTTAGTCTTTCCACTATTCTCTGTCCACTTTAGTCTTTCCACTATAGTCTCCACTTTATTCTGTCCAGTACACCAGTACACTTTAGTCTTTCCACTATAGTCTCCACTTTATTCTGTCCACTACAGTCTTTCCACTTTAGTCTTTCCACTATTCTCTGTCCACTTTAGTCTTTCCACTTTCCTAGTCTTTTCCTAGTGACTAGTCTTTTCACTTTTCCACTATAGTCTTTCCACTATAGTCTGTCCACTTTAGTCTTTCCACTTTTGCCTTTCCACTATAGTCTCCATTTTATTCTGACCACTACAGTCTTTCCACTTTAGTCTTTCCACTATTCTCTGTCCACTTTAGTCTTTCCACTTTAGTCTTTCCACTATAGTCTCCACTTTATTCTGTCCACTATAGTCTTTCCACTATCGTCTTTCCAATATAGTCTGTCCACTTTAGTCTTTCCACTTTAGTCTTTCCACCTTAGTCTGTCCACTTTAGTCTTTCTTCTATAGTCGGTCCACTTTAGTCTTTCCACTATTCTATGTCCACTTTAGTCTTTCCACTTTAGTCTTTCCACTATAGTCTCCACTTTATTCTGTCCACTACAGTCTTTCCACTATAGTCTTTCCACTATAGTGTGTCCACTTTATTCTTTCCACTTTAATCTTTCCACTTTAGTCAGTCCACATTAGTCTTTCCACTATAGTTTGTCCACTTTAGTCTTTCCACTTTAGTCTTTCGACTATAGTCTCCACTTTATTCTGTCCACTACAGTCTTTCCACTTTAGCCTTTCCAATACTCTCTGTCCACTTTAGTCTTTCCACTTTAGTCTTTCCACTTTAGTCTGTCCACTTTACTCTTTCCGCTATAGTCTGTCCACTTTAGTCTTTCCACTTTAGTCTTTCCACTTTAGTCTTTCCACTTTAGTCTTTCCACTATAGTCTCCACTTTATTCTGTCCACTACAGTCTTTCCACTATAGTCTTTCCACTATAGTCTGTCCACTTTAGTCTTTCCACTTTAGTTTTTCCACTTTAGTCTTTCCACTATAGTCTGTCCACTTTAGTCTTTCCACTATTCTCTGTCCACTTTAGTCTTTCCACTATAGTCTCCACTTTATTCTGTCCAGTACACCAGTACACTTTAGTCTTTCCACTATAGTCTCCACTTTATTCTGTCCACTACAGTCTTTCCACTTTAGTCTTTCCACTATTCTCTGTCCACTTTAGTCTTTCCACTTTCCTAGTCTTTTCCTAGTGACTAGTCTTTTCACTTTTCCACTATAGTCTTTCCACTATAGTCTGTCCACTTTAGTCTTTCCACTTTTGCCTTTCCACTATAGTCTCCACTTTATTCTGACCACTACAGTCTTTCCACTTTAGTCTTTCCACTATTCTCTGTCCACTTTAGTCTTTCCACTTTAGTCTTTCCACTATAGTCTCCACTTTATTCTGTCCACTATAGTCTTTCCACTATCGTCTTTCCAATATAGTCTGTCCACTTTAGTCTTTCCACTTTAGTCTTTCCACCTTAGTCTGTCCACTTTAGTCTTTCTTCTATAGTCGGTCCACTTTAGTCTTTCCACTATTCTATGTCCACTTTAGTCTTTCCACTTTAGTCTTTCCACTATAGTCTCCACTTTATTCTGTCCACTACAGTCTTTCCACTATAGTCTTTCCACTATAGTGTGTCCACTTTATTCTTTCCACTTTAATCTTTCCACTTTAGTCAGTCCACATTAGTCTTTCCACTATAGTTTGTCCACTTTAGTCTTTCCACTTTAGTCTTTCGACTATAGTCTCCACTTTATTCTGTCCACTACAGTCTTTCCACTTTAGCCTTTCCAGTACTCTCTGTCCACTTTAGTCTTTCCACTTTAGTCTTTCCACTATAGTCTCCACTTTATTCTGTCCACTACAGTATTTCCACTATAGTCTTTCCACTATAGTCTGTCCACTTTAGTCTTTCCATTTTAGTTTTTCCACTTTAGTCTTTCCACTATAGTCTGTCCACTTTAGTCTTTCCACTATTCTCTGTCCACTTTAGTCTTTCCACATTAGTCTTTCCACTATAGTCTCCACTTTATTCTGTCCAGTACAGTCTTTTCACTATAGTCTTTCCACTATAGTCTGTCCACTTTAGTCTTTCCACTTTAGTTTTTCCACTTTAGTCTGTCCACTTTACTGTCCAGTACACCAGTACACTTTAGTCTTTCCACTATAGTCTCCACTTTATTCTGTCCACTACAGTCTTTCCACTTTAGTCTTTCCACTATTCTCTGTCCACTTTAGTCTTTCCACTTTCCTAGTCTTTTCCTAGTGACTAGTCTTTTCACTTTTCCACTATAGTCTTTCCACTATAGTCTGTCCACTTTAGTCTTTCCACTTTTGCCTTTCCACTATAGTCTCCACTTTATTCTGACCACTACAGTCTTTCCACTTTAGTCTTTCCACTATTCTCTGTCCACTTTAGTCTTTCCACTTTAGTCTTTCCACTATAGTCTCCACTTTATTCTGTCCACTATAGTCTTTCCACTATAGTCTTTCCAATATAGTCTGTCCACTTTAGTCTTTCCACTACTCCCTGTCCACTATAGTCTTTCCACCTTAGTCTGTCCACTTTAGTCTTTCCACTATAGTCTGTCCACTTTAGTCTTTCCACTATTCTCTGTCACCTTTAGTCTTTCCACTTTGGTCTTTCCACTATAGTCTCCACTATTCTCTGTCCACTTTATTCTTTCCACTATACTCTCCACTTTATTCTGTCCACTACAGTCTTTCCACTATAGTCTGTCCACTTTAGTCTTTCCACTTTAGTCTTTCCACTTTAGTCTTTCCACTTTATTCTTTCCACTATAGTCTGTCCACTTTAGTCTTTCCACTATTCTCTGTCCACTTTAGTCTTTCCACTATAGTCTGTCAACTGTAGTCTTTCCACTATAGTCTCCACTTTATTCTGTCCACTACAGTCTTTCCACTTTAGTCTTTCCACTATTCTCTGTCAACTTTAGTCTTTCCACTATAGTCTCCACTTTATTCTGTCCACTACAGTCTTTCCACTATAGTCTTTCCACTATAGTCTGTCCACTTTAGTCTTTCCACTATTCTCTGTCCACTTTAGTCTTTCCACTATAGTCTTTCCAATATATTCTGTACACTTTAGTCTTTCCACTTTAGTCTTTCCACCTTACTCTGTCCACTTTAATCTTTCCACCATAGTCTGTCCACTTTAGTCTTTCCACTATTCTCTGTCCACTTTAGTCTTTCCACTTTAGTCTTTCCACTATAGTCTCCACTTTATTCTGTCCACTACAGTCTTTCCACTATAGTCTTTCCACTATAGTCTGTCCACTTTAGTCTTTCCACTATTCTCTGTCCACTTTAGTCTTTCGACTTTAGTCTTTCCACTATAGTCTCCACTTAATTCTGTCCACTACAGTTTTTCCACTATAGTCTTTCCACTATAGTCTGTCCACTTTAGTCTTTCCACTATTCTCTGTCCACTTTAGTCTTGCCACTATAGTCTCCACTTTATTCTGTCCACTACAGTTTTTCCACTATAGTCTTTCGACTATAGTCTGTCCACTTTAGTCTTTCCACTATTCTCTGTCCACTTTAGTCTTTCCACTATAGTCTTTCCAATATAGTCTGTCCACTTTAGTCTTTCCAAATTAGTCTTTCCACTATAGTCTGTCCACTTTAGTCTTTCCACTACTCTCTTTCCACTTTAGTCTTTCCGCTTCAGTCTTTCCACTAGAGTCTTTCCACTTTAGTCATTTCCACTATCTTCTGTCCACTTTAGTCTTTCCACTTTAGTCTTTCCACTTTAGCCTGTCCACTTTAGTCTTTCCACTATAGTCTGTCCACTTTAGTCTTTCCACTATAGTCTGTCCACTTTAGTCTTTCCACTTTAGTCTTTCCACTTTATTCTTTCCACTATAGCCCCCACTTTATTCAGTCCACTACAGTCTTTCCACTATAGTCTTTCCACTATAGTCTGTCCACTTTAGTCTTTCCACTTTAGTCTTTCCACTTTAGTCTGTCCACTTTAGTCTTTCCACTATAGACTGTCCATTTTAGTCTTTCCACTATTCTCTTTCCCCTTTAGTCTTTCCACTACAGTCCACTATAGTCTGTCCACTTTATTCTTTCCACTTTAGTCTTTCCACTATAGTCTGTCCACTTTATTCTTTCCACTTTAGTCTTTCCACTTTAGTCTGTCCACTTTAGTCTTTCCACTACAGTCTGTCCACTTTAGTCTTTCCACTATTCTCTGTCCACTTTAGTCTTTCCACTATAGTCTCCACTTTATTCTGCCCACTACAGTCTTTCCACTATGGTCTTTCCACTATAGTCTGTCCACTTTAGTCTTTCCACTTTAGTCTTTCCACTTTAGTCTGTCCACTTTAGTCTTTCCACTATAGTCTCCACTTTATTCTGTCCACAACATTCTTTCCACTTTAGTCTTTCCACTATTCTCTGTCCACTTTAGTCTTTCCACTATAGTCTCCACTTTATTCTGTCCACTACAGTTTTTCCACTATAGTCTTTCAACTATAGTCTGTCCACTTTAGTCTTTCCACTATTCTCTGTCCACTTTAGTCTTTCCACTATAGTCTCCACTTTATTCTGTCCACTACAGTCTTTCCACTATCGTCTTTCCACTATAGTCTTTCCACTATAGTCTGTCAACTTTAGTCTTTCCACTATTCTCTGTCCACTTTAGGCTTTCCACTATAGTCTCCATTTTATTCTGTCCTCTACAGTCTTTCCACTATAGTCTTCCCACTATAGTCTGTCCACTTTAGTCTTTCCACTTTAGTCTATCCACTATAGTCTCCACTTTATTCTGTCCACTACAGTCTTTCAACTTTAGTCTTTCCAATATTCTCTGTCCACTTTGTCTTTCCACTTTAGTCTTTCCACTATAGTCTCCACTTTATTCCGTCCACTACAGTCTTTCCACCATAGTCTTTCCAATATAGTCTGTCCACTTTATCCTTTCCACTATTCTCTGTCCACTTTCGTCTTTCCACTATAGTCTCCACTTTATTCTGTCCACTACGGTCTTTCCACTATAGTCTTTCCACTATAGTCTGTCCACTTTAGTCTTTCCACTTTAGTTTTTCCACTTTAGTCTGTCCACTTTAGTCTTTCCACTATAGTCTGTCCACTTTAGTCTTTCCACTTTCGTCTTTCCACTTTATTCTGTCCACTTCAGTGTGTACACTCTAGTCTTTCCACTGAGTCTTTCCACTTCAGTCTTTCCACTATAGTCTGTCCACTTTAGTCTTTCCACTATTTTCTCTCCACTTTAGTCTTTCCACTATAGTCTCCACTTTATTCTGTCCACTACAGTCTTTCCACTATAGTCTTTCCACTATAGTCTGTCCACTTTAGTCTTTCCACTTTAGTCTTTCCACTTTAGTCTTTCCACTATTCTCTGTCCACTTTAGTATTTCCACTTTAGTCTTTCCACTATAGTCTCCACTTTATTCTGTCCACTATAGTCTCCTCTTTATTCTGTCCACTACAGTCTCTCCACTATAGTCTGTCCACTTTAGTCTTTCCACTATTCTCTGTCCACTTTATTCTTTCCACTATACTCTCCACTTTATTCTGTCCACTACAGTGTTTCCACTATAGTCTGTCCACTTTAGTCTTTCCACTTTAGTCTTTCCATTTTAGTCTGTCCACTTTAGTCTTTCCACTATTCTCTGTCCACTTTAGTCTTTCCACTATAGTCTCCACTTTATTCTGTCCACTACAGTCTTTCCACTTTAGTCTTTCCACTATTCTCTGTCCACTTTAGTCTTTCCACTTTAGTCTTTCCACTATAGTCTGTCCACTTTAGTCTTTCCACTATTCTCTGTCCACTTTAGTCTTTCCACTATAGTCTCCACTTTATTCTGTCCACTACAGTCTTTCCACTTTAGTCTTTCCACTATTCTCTGTCCACTTTAGTCTTTCCACTTTAGTCTTTCCACTATAGTCTCCACTTTATTCTGTCCACTACAGTCTCTCCACTATAGTCTTTCCACTATAGTCTGTCCACTTTAGTCTTTCCACTATTCTCTGTCCACGTTATTCTTTCCACTATACTCTCCATTTTATTCTGTCCACTACAGTATTTCCACTATAGTCTGTCCACTTTAGTCTGTCCACTTTAGTCTTTCCACTATAGTCTGTCCACTTTAGTCTTTCCACTATTCTCTGTCCACTTTAGTCTTTCCACTATAGTCTCCACTTTATTCTTTTCACTACAGTCTTTCCACTATAGTCTTTCCACTTTATTCTGTCCACTACAGTCGTTCCACTATAGTCTGTCCACTTTAGTCTTTCCACTTTAGTCTTTCCACTTTAGTCTGTCCACTTTAGTCTTTCCACTACAGTCTGTCCACTTTAGTCTTTCCACTATTCTCTGTCCACTTTAGTTTTTCCACTATAGTCTCCACTTATTCTGCCCACTGCAGTCTTTCCACTATGGTCTTTCCACTATAGTCTGTCCACTTTAGTCTTTCCACTTTAGTTTTTCCACTTTAGTCTGTCCACTTTAGTCTTTTCACTATAGTCTGTCCACTTTAGTCTTTCCACTATAGTCTCCACTTTATTCTGTCCACTACAGTCTCTCCACTATAGTCTTTCCACTATAGTCTGTCCACTTCAGTCTTTCCACTATAGTCTGTCCACTTTAGTCTGTCCACTTAGTCTTTCCACTTCAGTCTTTCCACTATAGTCTGTCCACTACAGTCTTTCCACTTTAGTCTTTCCACTATTCTCTGTCCACTTTAGTCTTTACACTATAGTCTCCACTTTATTCTGTCCACTACAGTCTTTCCACTTTAGTTTTTCCACTATTCTCTGTCCACTTTAGTCTTTCCACTTAGTCTTTCCACTTCAGTCTTTCCACTATAGTCTATCCACTTTAGTCTTTCCACTATTCTCTGTCCACTTTTGTCTTTCCACTATAGTCTACACTTTATTCTGTCCACTACAGTCTTTCCACTATAGTCTTTCCACTATAGTCTGTCCACTTTAGTCTTTCCACTTTAGTTTTTCCACTTTAGTCTGTCCACTTCAGTCTTTCCACTATAGTCTGTCCACTTTAGTCTTTCCACTATTCTCTGTCCACTTTAGTCTTTCCACTATGGTCTCCACTTTATTCTGTCCACTACAGTCTTTCCACTATAGTCTCCACTTTATTCTGTCCACTACAGTCTCTCCACTATAGTCTTTCCACTATAGTCTGTCCACTTTAGTCTTTCCACTATTCTCTGTCCACGTTATTCTTTCCACTATACTCTCCATTTTATTCTGTCCACTACAGTATTTCCACTATAGTCTGTCCACTTTAGTCTGTCCACTTTAGTCTTTCCACTATAGTCTGTCCACTTTAGTCTTTCCACTATTCTCTGTCCACTTTAGTCTTTCCACTATAGTCTCCACTTTATTCTGTCCACTACAGTCTTTCCACTATAGTCTTTCCACTTTATTCTGTCCACTACAGTCGTTCCACTATAGTCTGTCCACTTTAGTCTTTCCACTTTAGTCTTTCCACTTTAGTCTGTCCACTTTAGTCTTTCCACTACAGTCTGTCCACTTTAGTCTTTCCACTATTCTCTGTCCACTTTAGTTTTTCCACTATAGTCTCCACTTTATTCTGCCCACTACAGTCTTTCCACTATGGTCTTTCCACTATAGTCTGTCCACTTTAGTCTTTCCACTTTAGTTTTTCCACTTTAGTCTGTCCACTTTAGTCTTTCCACTATAGTCTGTCCACATTAGTCTTTCCACTATAGTCTCCACTTTATTCTGTCCACTACAGTCTCTCCACTATAGTCTTTCCACTATAGTCTGTCCACTTCAGTCTTTCCACTATAGTCTGTCCACTTTAGTCTGTCCACTTAGTCTTTCCACTTCAGTCTTTCCACTATAGTCTGTCCACTTTAGTCTTCCACTACAGTCTCCACTTTATTCTGTCCACTACAGTCTTTCCACTGTAGTCTTTCCACTATAGTCTGTATACTTTATTCTTTCCACTATTCTCTGTCCACTTTAGTCTTTCCACTATAGTCTACACTTTATTCTGTCCACTACAGTCTTTCCACTATAGTCTGTCCACTCTATTCTTTCCACTATACTCTCCACTTTTTTCTGTCCACTACAGTCTTTCCACTATAGTCTTTCCACTATAGTCTGTCCACTTTAGTCTTTCCACTATAGTCTCTCCACTATAGTCTTTCCACTATAGTCTGTCCACTTCAGTATTTCCAGTATAGTCTGTCCACTTTAGTCTCTCCACTTTAGTCTTTCCACTATAGTCTCCACTTTATTCCGTCCACTACAGTATTTCCACTATAGTCTTTCCACCATAGTCTGTCCACTTTAGTCTTTCCACTATTCTCTGTCCACTTTAGGCTTTCCACTATAGTCTCCATTTTATTCTGTCCACTACAGTCTTTCCACTATAGTCTGTCCACTTTAGTCTTTCCACTTTAGTCTATCCACTATACTCTCCACTTTATTCTGTCCACTACAGTCTTTCCACTTTAGTCTTTCCACTTTAGTCTTTCCACTATAGTCTGTCCACATTAGTCTTTCCACTATTCTCTGTCCACTTTAGTCTTTCCACTATTCTCTGTCCACTTTAGGCTTTCCACTATAGTCTCCATTTTATTCTGTCCACTACAGTCTTTCCAATATAGTCTTTCAACTATAGTCTGTCCACTTTGGTCTTTCCACTTTAGTTTTTCCACTTTAGTCTGTCCCCTTTAGTCTTTCCACTATAGTCTGTCCACTTTAGTCTTTCCACTTTAGTCTTTCCACTTTATTCTGTCCACTTCAGTGTGTACACTTTAGTCTGTCCACTGAGTCTTTCAACTTCAGTCTTTCCACTATAGTCTGTCCACTTTAGTCTTTCCACTATAGTCTCCACTTTATTCTGTCCACTACATTCTTTCCACTTTAGTCTTTCCACTATTCTCTGTCCACTTTAGTCTTTCCACTACAGTCTCCACTTTATTCTGTCCAATATAGTTTTTCCACTATAGTCTTTCCACTATAGTCTGTCCACTTTCGTCTTTCCACTATTCTCTGTCCACTTTAGTTTTTCCACTATAGTCTCCACTTTATTCTGTCCACTACAGTCTTTCCACTATAGTCTTTCCACTATAGTCTGTCCACTTTAGTCTTTCCACTTTAGTCTTTCCACTTTATTCTGTCCACTTCAGTGTGTACACTTTAGTCTGTCCACTGAGTCTTTCAACTTCAGTCTTTCCACTATAGTCTGTCCACTTTAGTCTTTCCACTTTAGTCTTTCCACTTTAGTTTTTCCGCTTTAGTCTGTCCACTTTAGTTTTTCCACTATAGTCTCCACTTTATTCTGTCCACTACAGTCTTTCCACAATAGTCTTTCCACTGTAGTCTTTCCACTTTAGTCTTTCCACTTTAGTTTTTCCGCTTTAGTCTGTCCACTTTAGTCTTTTCACTATAGTCTGTCCACTTTAGTCTTTCCACTTTAGTCTTTCCCCTTTATTCTGTCCACTTCAGTGTGTACACTTTAGTCTGTCCATTGAGTCTTTCCACTTCAGTCTTTCCACTATAGTCTGTCCACTTTAGTCTTTCCACTTTAGTCTTTCCACTATAGTCTCCACTTTATTCTGTCCATTACATTCTTTCCACTTTAGTCTTTCCACTATTCTCTGTCCACTTTAGTCTTTCCACTTTAATCTTTCCACTATAGTCTCCACTTTATTCTGTCCATTACATTCTGTCCACTTTAGTCTTTCCACTATTCTCTGTCCACTTTAGTCTTTCCACTATAGTCTCCAATTTATTATGTCCACTACAGTCTTTCCACTATAGTCTTTCCACTATAGTCTGTTCACTTTAGTCTTTCCACTATAGTCTCCACTTTATTCTGTCCACTACAGTCTTTCCACTATAGTTTTTCCACTTTAGTCTGTCCACTTTAGTCTTTCCACTATAGTCTTTCCACTATAGTCTGTCCACTTCAGTCTTTCCACTATTCTCTGTCCACTTTAGTCTTTCCACTATAGTCTGTGCACTTTAGTCTTTCCACCATTCTCTGTCCACTTTAGTCTTTCCACTATAGTCTCCACTGTATTATGTCCACTGCAGTCTTTCCACTACAGTCTTTCCACTATAGTCTCCACTTTATTCTGTCCATTACATTCTTTCCACTTTAGTCTTTCCACTATTCTCTGTCCACTTTAGTCTTTCCACTTTAATCTTTCCACTATCGTCTCCACTTTATTCTGTCCACTACAGTCTTTCCACTATAGTCTTTCAACTATAGTCTGTCCACTTTAGTCTTTCCACTTTAGTTTTTCCACTTTAGTTTTTCCGCTTTAGTCTGTCCCCTTTAGTCTTTCCACTATAGTCTGTCCATTTTAGTCTTTCCACTATAGTCTGTCCACATTAGTCTTTCCACTATTCTCTGTCCACTTTAGTCTTTCCACTATTCTCTGTCCACTTTAGGCTTTCCACTATAGTCTCCATTTTATTCTGTCCACTACAGTCTTTCCAATATAGTCTTTCAACTATAGTCTGTCCACTTTGGTCTTTCCACTTTAGTTTTTCCACTTTAGTCTGTCCCCTTTAGTCTTTCCACTATAGTCTGTCCACTTTAGTCTTTCCACTTTAGTCTTTCCACTTTATTCTGTCCACTTCAGTGTGTACACTTTAGTCTGTCCACTGAGTCTTTCAACTTCAGTCTTTCCACTATAGTCTGTCCACTTTAGTCTTTCCACTATAGTCTCCACTTTATTCTGTCCACTACATTCTTTCCACTTTAGTCTTTCCACTATTCTCTGTCCACTTTAGTCTTTCCACTATAGTCTCCACTTTATTCTGTCCTCTACAGTTTTTCCACTATAGTCTTTCCACTATAGTCTGTCAACTTTAGTCTTTCCACTATTCTCTGTCCACTTTAGGCTTTCCATTATAGTCTCCACTTTATTCTGTCCACTACAGTCTTTCCACTATAGTCTTTCCACTATAGTCTGTCCACTTTAGTCTTTCCACTTTAGTCTATCCACTATAGTCTCCACTTTATTCTGTCCACTACAGTCTTTCCACTTTAGTCTTTCCACTATTCTCTGTCCACTTTAGTCTTTCCACTTTAGTCTTTCCACTATAGTCTCCACTTTATTCCGTCCACTACATTCTTTCCACTTTAGTCTTTCCACTATTCTCTGTCCACTTTCGTCTTTCCACTTTAATCTTTCCACTATAGTCTCCACTTTATTCTGTCCACTACAGTCTTTCCACTACAGTCTTTCCACTATAGTCCGTCAACTTTAGTCTTTCCACTATTCTCTGTCCACTTTAGGCTTTCCACTATGGTCTCCACTTTATTCTGTCCACTACAGTCTTTCCACTATAGTCTTTCCACTATAGTCTGTCCACTTTAGTCTTTCCACTTTAGTCTATCCACTATAGTCTCCACTTTATTCTGTCCACTACAGTCTTTCCACTTTAGTCTTTCCACTATTCTCAGTCCACTTTAGTCTTTCCACTTTAGTCTTTCCACTATAGTCTCCACTTTATTCCGTCCACTACATTCTTTCCACTTTAGTCTTTCCACTATTCTCTGTCCACTTTAGTCTTTCCACTTTAATCTTTCCACTATAGTCTCCACTTTATTCTGTCCACTACAGTCTTTCCACTATAATCTTTCCACTATAGTCTGTCCACTTTAGTCGTTCCACTATAGTCTCCACTTTATTCTGTCCACTACAGTCTTTCCACTATAGTCTTTCCACTATAGTCTGTCCACTTTAGTCTTTCCACTTTAGTTTTTCCACTTTAGTCTGTCCACTTTAGTCTTTCCACTATAGTTTGTCTACTTTAGTCTTTCCACTTTAGTCTTTCCACTTTATTCTGTCCACTTCAGTGTGTACACTTCAGTATGTCCACTGAGTCTTTCAACTTCAGTCTTTCCACTATAGTCTGTCCACTTTAGTCTTTCCACTATAGTCTCCACTTTATTCTGTCCACTACATTCTTTCCACTTTAGTCTTTCCACTATTCTCTGTCCACTTTAGTCTTTCCACTATAGTCTCCACTTTATTCTGTCCACTAAGTTTTTCCACTATAGTCTTTCCACTATAGTCTGTCCACTTTAGTCTTTCCACTATTCTCTGTCCACTATAGTCTTTCCGCTATAGTCTCCACTTTATTCTTTCCACTACAGTCTTTCCACTATAGTCTTTCCACTATAGTCTGTCAACTTTAGTCTTTCCACTATTCGCTGTCCACTTTAGGCTTTCCACTATAGTCTCCACTTTATTCTGTCCACTACAGTCTTTCCACTATAGTCTTTCCACTATAATCTGTCCACTTTAGTCTTTCCACTTTAGTCTATCCACTATAGTCTCCACTTTATTCTGTCCACTACAGTCTTTCCACTTTAGTCTTTCCGCTATTCTCTGTCCACTTTAGTCTTTCCACTACAGTCTCCACTTTATTCCGTCCACTACAGTCTTTCCACTATAGTCTGTCAACTTTAGTCTTTCCACTATTCGCTGTCCACTTTAGGCTTTCCACTATAGTCTCCACTTTATTCTGTCCACTACAGTCTTTCCACTATAGTCTTTCCACTATAATCTGTCCACTTTAGTCTTTCCACTTTAGTCTATCCACTATAGTCTCCACTTTATTCTTTCCACTACAGTCTTTCCACTATAGTCTTTCCACTATAGTCTGTCAACTTTAGTCTTTCCACTATTCGCTGTCCACTTTAGGCTTTCCACTATAGTCTCCACTTTATTCTGTCCACTACAGTCTTTCCACTATAGTCTTTCCACTATAATCTGTCCACTTTAGTCTTTCCACTTTAGTCTATCCACTATAGTCTCCACTTTATTCTGTCCACTACAGTCTTTCCACTTTAGTCTTTCCGCTATTCTCTGTCCACTTTAGTCTTTCCACTACAGTCTCCACTTTATTCCGTCCACTACAGTCTTTCCACTACAGTCTTTCCACTTTAGTCTTTCCACTATTCGCTGTCCACTTTAGGCTTTCCACTATAGTCTCCACTTTATTCTGTCCACTACAGTCTTTCCACTATAGTCTTTCCACTATAATCTGTCCACTTTAGTCTTTCCACTTTAGTCTTTCCACTATAGTCTCCACTTTATTCTGTCCACTACATTCTTTCCACTTTAGTCTTTCCACTTTAGTCCTTCCACTTCAGTCTGTCCACTTTAGTCTTTCCGCTATAGTCTGTCCACTTTAGTCTTTCCACTATAGTCTTTCCACTTTAGTCTGTCCACTTAGTCTTTCCACTTCAGTCTTTCCACTATAGTCTGTCCACTTTATTCTGTCCACTTTAGTCTTTACACTATAGTCTCCACTTTATTCTGTCCACTACAGTCTTTCCCCTTTAGTCTTTCCACTGTTCTCTGTCCACTTTAGTCTTTCCACTATAGTCTCCACTTTCTTCTGTCCACTACAGCCTTTCCACTGTAGTCTTTCCACTACAGTCTTTCCACTATAGTCTTTCCACTATAGTCTGTCCACTTTAGTCTTTCTACTTTAGTCTTTCCACTATTCTCTGTCCACTTTAGTCTTTCCAATTTAGTCTTTCCACTTTAGTCTACATTTTATTCTGTCCACTACAGTCTCTCCACTATAGTCTTTCCACTATAGTCTGTCCACTTTAGTCTTTCCACTATTCTCTGTCTACTTTATTCTTTCCACTATACTCTCCACTTTATTCTGTCCACTACAGTATTTCCACTACAGTCTTTCAACTATAGTCTTTCCACTATAGTCTGTCCACTTTAGTTTTTCCACTATAGTCTCCACTTTATTCTGTCCACTACAGTCTTTCCACAATAGTCTTTCCACTATAGTCTGTCCACTTTGGTCTTTCAACTTTAGTTTTTCCACTTTAGTCTGTCCACTTTAGTCTTTCCACTATAGTCTGTCCACTTTAGTCTTTCCATTTTAGTCTTTCCACTTTATTCTGTCCACTTCATTGTGTACACTATAGTCTGTCCACTGCGTCTTTCCACTTCAGTCTTTCCACTATAGTCTGTCCACTTTAGTCTTTCCACTTTAGTCTTTCCACTATAGTCTCCACTTTATTCTGTCCATTACATTCTTTCCACTTTAGTCTTTCCACTATTCTCTGTCCACTTTAGTCTTTCCACTTTAATCTTTCCACTATAGTCTCCACTTTATTCTGTCCATTACATTCTGTCCACTTTAGTCTTTCCACTATTCTCTGTCCACTTTAGTCTTTCCACTATAGTCTCCAATTTATTATGTCCACTACAGTCTTTCCACTATAGTCTTTCCACTATAGTCTGTTCACTTTAGTGTTTCCACTATAGTCTCCACTTTATTCTGTCCACTACAGTCTTTCCACTATAGTTTTTCCACTTTAGTCTGTCCACTTTAGTCTTTCCACTATAGTCTTTCCACTATAGTCCGTCCACTTCAGTCTTTCCAGTATTCTCTGTCCACTTTAGTCTTTCCACTATAGTCTGTGCACTTTAGTCTTTCCACCATTCTCTGTCCACTTTAGTCTTTCCACTATAGTCTCCACTGTATTATGTCCACTACAGTCTTTCCACTATAGTCTTTCTACTATAGTCTGTCTACTTTAGTCTTTTCACTATCGTCTCCACTTTATTCTGTCCACTACAGTCTTTCCACTATAGTCTTTCCACTTTAGTTTTTCCACTTTAGTCTGTCCCCTTTAGTCTTTCCACTATAGTCTGTCCACTTTAGTCTTTCCACTTTAGTCTTTCCACTTTATTCTGTCCACTTCAGTGTGTACACTTTAGCCTGTCCACTGAGTCTTTCAACTTCAGTCTTTCCACTATAGTCTGTCCAATTTAGTCTTTCCACTATAGTCTCCACTTTATTCTGTCCACTACATTCTTTCCACTTTAGTCTTCCCACTATTCTCTGTCCACTTTAGTCTTTCCACTACAGTCTCCACTTTATTCTGTCCACTACAGTTTTTCCACTATAGTCTTTCCACTATAGTCTGTCCACTTTAGTCTTTCCACTATTCTCTGTCCACTTTAGTTTTTCCACTATAGTCTCCACTTTATTCTGTCCACTACAGTCTTTCCACTATAGTCTTTCCACTATTGTCTGTCAACTTTAGTCTTTCCACTATTCTCTGTCCACTTTAGGCTTTCCACTATAGTCTCCATTTTATTCTGTCCACTACAGTCTTTCCACTATAGTCTTTCCGCTATAGTCTGTCCACTTTAGTCTTTCCACTATTCTCTGTCCACGTTAGTTTTTCCACTATAGTCTCCACTTTATTCTGTCCACTACAGTCTTTCCACTATAGTCTTTCCACTATTGTCTGTCAACTTTAGTCTTTCCACTATAGTCTGTCCACTTTAGTCTTTCCACTTTAGTCTTTCCACTTTATTCTGTCCACTTCAGTGTGTACACTTTCGTCTGTCCACTGAGTCTTTCCACTTCAGTCTTTCCACTATAGTCTGTCCACTTTAGTCTTTCCACTTTAGTCTTTCCACTATAGTCTCCACTTTCTTCTGTCCATTACATTCTTTCCACTTTAGTCTTTCCACAATTCTCTGTCCACTTTAGTCTTTCCACTTTAATCTTTCCACTATAGTCTCCACTTTATTCTGTCCATTACCTTCTGTCCACTTTAGTCTTTCCACTATTCTCTGTCCACTTTAGTCTTTCCACTATAGTCTCCAATTTATTATGTCCACTACAGTCTTTCCACTATAGTCTTTCCACTATAGTCTGTTCACTTTAGTGTTTCCACTATAGTCTCCACTTTATTCTGTCCACTACAGTCTTTCCACTATAGTTTTTCCACTTTAGTCCGTCCATTTTAGTCTTTCCACTATAGTCTTTCCACTATAGTCTGTCCACTTCAGTCTTTCCAGTATTCTCTGTCCACTTTAGTCTTTCCACTATAGTCTATGCACTTTAGTCCTTCCACCATTCTCTGTCCACTTTAGTCTTTCCACTATAGTCTCCACTGTATTATGTCCAATACAGTCTTTCCACTATTGTCTTTCTACTATGGTCTGTCTACTTTAGTCTTTCCACTATCGTCTCCACTTTATTCTGTCCACTACAGTCTTTCCACTATAGTCTTTCAACTATAGTCTGTCCACTTTAGTCTTTCCACTTTAGTTTTTCCACTTTAGTCTGTCCCCTTTAGTCTTTCCACTATAGTCTGTCCACTTTAGTCTTTCCACTTTAGTCTTTCCACTTTATTCTGTCCACTTCAGTGTGTTCACTTTTGTCTGTCCACTGAGTCTTTCAACTTCAGTCTTTCCACTATAGTCTCCACTTTATTCTGTCCACTACATTCTTTCCACTTTAGTCTTTCCACTATTCTCCGTCCACTTTAGTCTTTCCACTACAGTCTCCACTTTATTCTGTCCACTACAGTTTTTCCACTATAGTCTTTCCACTATAGTCTGTCCACTTTAGTCTTTCCACTATTCTCTGTCCACTTTAGTTTTTCCACTATAGTCTCCACTTTATTCTGTCCACTACAGTCTTTCCACTATAGTCTTTCCACTATAGTCTGTCAACTTTAGTCTTTCCACTATTCTCTGTCCACTTTAGGCTTTCCACTATAGTCTCCATTTTATTCTGTCCACTACAGTCTTTCCACTATAGTCTTTCCACTATAGTCTGTCCACTTTAGTCTTTCCACTTTAGTCTATCCACTATAGTCTCCACTTTATTCTGTCCACTACAGTCTTTCCACTTTAGTCTTTCCACTATTCTCTGTCCACTTTAGTCTTTCCACTTTATCTTTCCACTATAGTCTCCACTTTATTCCGTCCACTACAGTCTTTCCACTATAGTCTGTCCACTTTAGTCTTTCCACTATTCTCTGTCCACTTTAGTCTTTCCACTATAGTCTCCAATTTATTCTGTCCACTACATTCTTTCCACTTTAGTCTTTCCACTATAGTCTTTCCACTTCAGTCTGTCCACTTTAGTCTTTCCACTATAGTCTGTTCACTTTAGACTTTCCAATATAGTCTTTCCACTTTAGTCTGTCCACTTAGTCTTTCCACTTCAGTCTTTCCACTATAGTCTGTCCACTTTAGTCTTTCCACTATAGTCTCCACTTTATTCTGTCCACTACAGTCTTTCCACTGTAGTCTTTCCACTATAGTCTGTCCACTTTATTCTTTCCACTATTCTCTGTCCACTTTAGTCTTTCCACTATAGTCTACACTTTATTCTGTCCACTACAGTCTTTCCACTATAGTCTGTCCACTTTAGTCTTTCCACTTTAGTCTTTCCACTATAGTCTCCACTTTATTCTGTCCACTACAGTCTTTCCACTATAGTCTTTCCACTATAGTCTGTCCACTTTAGTCTTTCCACTATTCTCTGTCCACTTTAGTCTTTCCACTATAGTCTCCACTTTATTCTGTCCACTACAGTCTTTCCACTATAGTCTTTCCACTATAGTCTGTCCACTTTAGTCTTTCCACTTTAGTCTTTCCACTATTCTCTGTCCACTTTAGTATTTCCACTTTAGTCTTTCCACTATAGTCTCCACTTTATTCTGTCCACTACTGTCTCTCCACTATAGTCTTTCCACTATGGTCTGTCCACTTTAGTCTTTCAACTATTCTCTATCCACTTTATTCTTTCCACTATACTCTCCACTTTATTATGTCCACTACAATCTTTCCACTATAGTCTTTCAACTATAGTCTGTTCACTTTAGTCTTTCCACTATAGTCTCCACTTTATTCTGTCCACTACAGTCTTTCCACTATAGTTTTTCCACTTTAGTCTGTCCACTTTAGTCTTTCCACTATAGTCTTTCCACTATAGTCTGTCCACTTCAGTCTTTCCACTATTCTCTGTCCACTTTAGTCTTTCTACTATAGTCTGTCCACTTTAGTCTTTCCACTATTCTCTGTCCACTTCAGTCTTTCCACTACAGTCTCCACTGTATTATGTCCACTACAGTCTTTCCACTATAGTCTTTCCACTATAGTCTGTCCACTTTAGTCTTTCCACTATAGTCTCCACTTTATTCTGTCCACTACAGTCTTTCCACTATAGTCTTTCTACTATAGTCTTTCCACTATAGTCTGTCCACTTTAGTCGAAACACTATTCTCTGTCCACTTTAGGCTTTCCACTATAGTCTCCATTTTATTCTAACCACTTTTGTCTTTCCACTTTAGTCTATCCACTATAGTCTCCACTTAATTCTGTCCACTACAGTCTTTCCACTATAGTCTGTCCACTTTAGTCTTTCCACTTTAGTCTTTCCACTATAGCCTCCACTTTATTCTGTCCACTACATTCTTTCCACTTTAGTCTTTCCACTATTCTCTGTCCACTTTAGTCTTTCCACTATAGTCTCCACTTTATTCTGTCCACTACAGTTTTTCCACTATAGTCCTTCCACTATAGTCTGTCTACTTTAGTCTTTCCACTATTCTCTGTCCACTTTAGTCTTTCCACTATGGTCTTTCCACTATAGTCTCCACTTTATTCCGTCCACTACAGTCTTTCCACTATAGTCTGTCCACTTTAGTCTTTCCACTATTCTCTGTCCACTTTAGTCTTTCCACTATAGTCTCCACTTTATTCTGTCCACTACATTCTTTCCACTTTAGTCTTTCCACTATAGTCTTTCCACTTCAGTCTGTCCACTTTAGTCTTTCCACTATAGTCTCCACTTTATTCTGTCCACTACAGTCTTTCCACTATAGTCTTTCCACTATAGTCTGTCCACTTTAGTCTTTCCACTATTCTCTGTCCACTTTATTCTTTCCACTATACTCTCCACTTTACTCTGTCCACTACAGTCTTTCCACTATAGTCTGTCCACTTTAGTCTTTCCACTTTAGTCTTTCCATTTTAGTCTGTCCACTTTAGGCTTTCCACTATAGTCTGTCCACTTTAGTCTTTCCACTATTCTCTGTCCACTTTAGTCTTTCCACTATAGTCTCCACTTTATTCTGTCCACTACAGTCTTTCCACTATAGTCTTTCCACTGTAGTCCGTCCACTTTAGTCTTTCCACTTTAGTCTGTCCACTGAGTCTTTCCACTTCAGTCTTTCCACTATAGTCTGTCCACTTTAGTCTTTCCACTTTAGTCTTTCCACTATAGTCTCCACTCTATTCTGTCCACTAAATTCTTTCCACTTTTGTCTTTCCACTATTCTGGGTTTACTTTAGTCTTTCCACTTTAATCTTTCCACTATAGTCTCCACTTTATTATGTCCACTGAAGTCTTTCCACTATAGTCTTTCCACTATGGTCTGTCCACTTTAGTCTTTCCACTATAGTCTCCACTTTATTCTGTCCACTACAGTCTTTCCACTATAGTCTTAACACTATAGTCTGTCCACTTTAGTCTTTCCACTTTAGTTTTTCCACTTTAGTCTGTCCACTTTAGTCTTTCCACTATAGTCTGTCCACTTTAGTCTTTCCACTTTAGTCTTTCCACTTTATTCTTTCCACTTCAGTCTGTACACTTTAGTCTGTCCACTGAGTCTTTCAACTTCAGTCTTTCCACTATAGTCTGTCCACTTTAGTCTTTCCACTTTAGTCTTTCCACTATAGAATCCACTTTATTCTGTCCACTACATTCTTTCCACTTTAGTCTTTTCACTATTCTCTGTCCACTTTAGTCTTTCCACTATAGTCTCCACTTTATTCTGTCCACTACAGATTTTCCACTATAGTCTTTCCACTATAGTCTGTCCACTATAGTCTTTCCACTATTCTCTATCCACTTTAGTCTTTCCACTATAGTCTCCACTTTATTCTGTCCACTACAGTCTTTCTACTATAGTCTTTCTACTATAGTCTTTCCACTATAGTCTGTCAACTTTAGTCTTTCCACTATTCTCTGTCCACTTTAGGCTTTCCACTATAGTCTCCATTTTATTCTGTCCACTACAGTCTTTCCACTATAGTCTTTCCACTATAGTCTGTGCACTTTAGTCTTTCCACTTTAGTCTGTCCACTATAGTCTCCACTTAATTCTGTCCACTACAGTCTTTCCACTTTAGTCTTTCCCCTATTCTCTGTCCACTTTAGTCTTTCCACTATGGTCTTTCCACTATAGTCTCCACTTTATTCCGTCCACTACAGTCTTTCCACTATAGTCTGTCCACTTTAGTCTTTCCACTATTCTCTGTCCACTTTAGTCTTTCCACTATAGTCTCCACTTTATTCTGTCCACTACAATCTTTCCACTTTATTCTGTCCACTACATTCTTTCCACTTTAGTCTTTCCACTATAGTCTTTCCACTTCAGTCTGTCCACTTTAGTCTTTCCACTATAGTCTGTCCACTTTAGTCTTTCCACTATAGTCTCCACTTCATTCTGTCCACTACAGTCTCTCCACTATAGTCTTTCCACTATAGTCTGTCCACTTTAGTCTTTCCACTATTCTCTGTCCACTTTATTCTTTCCCCTATACTCTCCACTTTATTCTGTCCACTGCAGTATTTCCACTATAGTCTGTCCACTTTAGTCTGTCCACTTTAGTCTTTCCACTATAGTCTGTCCACTTTAGTCTTTCCACTATTCTCTGTCCACTTTAGTCTTTCCACTATAGTCTCCACTTTATTCTGTCCACTACAGTTCTTCCACTATAGTCTTTCCACTATAGTCTGTCCACTTTAGTCTTTCCACTATTCTCTGTCCGCTTTAGTCTTTCCACTATAGTCTCCACTTTATTCTGTCCACTACAGTCTTTCCACGATAGTCTTTCCGCTATAGTCTGTCCACTATAGTCTTTCCACTTTAGTCTTTCAACTTTAGTCTGTCCACTTTAGTCTTTCCACTACAGTCTTTCCACTATAGTCTGTCCACTTTAGTCTTTCCACTATAGTCTCCACTTTATTCTGTCCACTACAGTCTCTCCACTATAGTCTTTCCACTATAGTCTGTCCACTTCAGTCTTTCCACTATAGTCTGTCCACTTTAGTCTCTCCACTTTAGTCTTTCCGCTATAGTCTCCACTTTAGTCTGTCCACTACAGTCTTTCCACTATAGTCTGTCCACTTTAGTCTTTCCACTTTAGTCTTTCCACTATAGTCTCCACTTTATTCTGTCCACTACAGTCTTTCCACTATAGTCTTTCCACTATAGTCTGTCCACTTTATTCTTTCCACTATTCTCTGTCCACTTTAGTCTTTCCACTATAGTCTCCACTTTATTCTGTCCACTACAGTCTTTCCACTATAGTCTTTCCACTATAGTCTGTCCACTTTAGTCTTTCCACTTTAGTCTTTCCACTATTCTCTGTCCACTTTAGTATTTCCACTTTAGTCTTTCCACTATAGTCTCCACTTTATTCTGTCCACTACATTGTTTCCACTATAGTCTGTCCACTTTAGTCTTTCCACTTTAGTCTTTCCATTTTAGTCTGTCCACTTTAGTCTTTCCACTATAGTCTGTCCACTTAAGTCTTTCCACTATTCTCTGTCCACTTTAGTCTTTCCACTATAGTCTCCACTTTATTCTGTCCACTACAGTCTCTCCACTATAGTCTTTCCACTATAGTCTGTCCACTTTAGTCTTTCCACTATTCTCTGTCCACTTTATTCTTTCCACTATAGTCTCCACTTTATTCTGTCCACTACAGTCTTTCCACTATAGGATTTCCACTTTATTCTGTCCACTACAGTCTTTCCACTATAGTCTGTCCACTTTAGTCTTTCCACTTTAGTCTTTCCACTTTAGTCTGTCCACTTTAGTATTTCCACTATAGTCTGTCCACTTTAGTCTTTCCACTATTCTCTGTCCACTTTAGTCTTTCCACTATAGTCTCCACTTTATTCTGCAAACTACAGTCTTTCCACTATAGTCTTTCCATTATAGTCTCTCCACTTTAGTCTTTCCACTATAGTCTCCACTTCATTCTGTCCACTACAGTCTTTCCACTATAGTCTTTCCACTATAGTCTGTCCACTTTAGTCTTTCCACTATAGTCTCCACTTTATCCTGTCCACTACAGTCTTTCCACTGTAGTCTTTCCACTATAGTCTGTCCACTTTATTCTTTCCAACATTCTCTGTCCACTTTAGTCTTTCCACTGTAGTCTACATTTTATTCTGTCCACTACAGTCTTTCCACTATAGTCTTTCAACTATAGTCTGTCCACTTTAGTCTTTCCACTATTCTCTGTCCACTTTGATCTTTCCACTATAGTCTCCACTTTATTCTGTCCACTACAGTCTTTCCACTATCGTCTTTCCACTATAGTCTGTCCACTTTAGTCTTTCCACTATTCTCTGTCCACTTTGATCTTTCCACTATAGTCTCCACTTTATTCTGTCCACTACAGTCTTTCCACTATCGTCTTTCCACTATAGTCTGTCCACTTTAGTATTTCCACTTTAGTCTTTCCACTATTCTCTGTCCACTTTAGTATTTCCACTTTAGTCTTTCCACTATAGTCTCCACTTTATTCTGTCCACTACAGTCTCTCCACTATAGTCTTTCCACTATAGTCTGTCCACTTTAGTCTTTCAACTATTCTCTGTCCACTTTAGTCTTTCCACTATTCTCTGTCCACTTTGATCTTTCCACTATAGTCTCCACTTTATTCTGTCCACTACAGTCTTTCCACTATCGTCTTTCCACTATAGTCTGTCCACTTTAGTATTTCCACTTTAGTCTTTCCACTATTCTCTGTCCACTTTAGTATTTCCACTTTAGTCTTTCCTCTATAGTCTCCACTTTATTCTGTCCACTACAGTCTCTCCACTATAGTCTGTCCACTACAGTCTTTCCACTATAGTCTGTCCACTTTGGTCTTTCCACTTTAGTCTTTCCATTTTATTCTGTCCACTTTAGATTTTCCACTATAGTCTGTCCACTTTAGTCTTTCCACTATTCTCTGTCTACTTTAGTCTTTCAACTATAGTCTCCACTTTATTCTGTCCACTACAGTCTTTCCACTATAGTCTTTCCACTGTAGTCCGTCCACTTTAGTCTTTCCACTTTAGTCTGTCCACTGAGTCTTTCCACTTCAGTATTTCCACTACAGTCTGTCCACTTTAGTCTTTCCACTTTAGTCTTTCCACTATAGTCTCCACTCTATTCTGTCCACTAAATTCTTTCCACTTTTGTCTTTCCGCTATTCTCGGTTCACTTTAGTCTTTCCACTTTAATCTTTCCACTACAGTCTCCACTTTATTCTGTCCACTACAGTCTTTCCACTATAATTTTTCCTCTATAGTCTGTCCACTTAAAGTCTTTCCACTATTCTCTGTCCACTTTAGTCTTTCCACTATAGTCTCCACTTTATTATGTACACTGAAGTCTTTCCACTATAGTCTTTCCACTATAGTCTGTCCACTTTAGTCTTTCCACTATAGTCTCCACTTTATTCTGTCCACTACAGTCTTTCCACTATAGTCTTTCCACTATAGTCTGTCCACTTTAGTCTTTCCACTTTAGTTTTTCCACTTTAGTCTGTCCACTTTAGTCTTTCCACTATAGTCTGTCCACTTTAGTATTTCCACTTTAGTCTTTCCACTTTATTCTTTCCACTTCAGTGTGTACACTTTAGTCTGTCCACTGAGTCTTTAAACTTCAGTCTTTCCACTATAGTCTGTCCACTTTAGTCTTTCCACTTTAGTCTTTCCACTATAGTCTCCACTTTATTCTGTCCACTACATTCTTTCCACTTTAGTCTTTTCACTATTCTCTGTCCACTTTAGTCTTTCCACTATAGTCTCCACTTTATTCTGTCCACTACATTTTTTCCACTATAGTCTTTCCACTATAGTCTGTCCACTATAGTCTTTCCACTATTCTCTGTCCACTTTAGTCTTTCCACTATAGTCTCCACTTTATTCTGTCCACTACAGTCTTTCCACTATAGTCTTTCCACTATAGTCTGTCAACTTTAGTCTTTCCACTATTCTCTGTCCACTTTAGGCTTTCCACTATAGTCTCCATTTTATTCTGTCCACTACAGTCTTTCCACTATAGTCTTTCCACTATAGTCTGTCCACTTTAGTCTTTCCACTTTAGTCTATCCACTATACTCTCCACTTTATTCTGTCCACTACAGTCTTTCCACTTTAGTCTTTCCACTATTCTCTGTCCACTTTAGTCTTTCCACTATAGTCTCCACTTTATTCCGTCCACTACAGTATTTCCACTATAGTCTTTCCACTATAGTCTGTCCACTTTAGTCTTTCCACTATTCTCTGTCCACTTTAGTCTTACCCCTATAGTCTCCACTTTATTCTGTCCACTATATTCTTTCCACTTTAGTCTTTCCACTATAGTCTTTCCACTTCAGTCTGTTCACTTTAGTCTTTCCACTATAGTCTGTCCACTTTAGTTTTTCCACTATTTTCTTTCCACTTTAGTCTGTCCACTTAGTCTTTCCACTTCAGTCTTTCAACTATAGTCTGTCCACTTTAGTCTTTCCACTTTAGTCTTTACACTATAGTCTCCAATTTATTCTTTCCACTACAGTCTTTCCACTTTAGTCTTTCCACTATTCTCTGTCCACTTTAGTCTTTCCACTATAGTCTCCACTTTATTCTGTCCACTACAGTCTTTCCACTGTAGTCTTTCCACTATAGTCTGTCCACTTTATTCTTTCCACTATTCTCTGTCCACTTTAGTCTTTCCACTTTAGTTTTTCCACTTTAGTCTGTCCACTTCAGTCTTTCCACTATAGTCTGTCCACTTTAGTCTTTCCACTTTAGTCTTTCCACTATAGTCTCCACTTTATTCTGTCCACTACAGTCTTTCCACTATAGTCTTTCCACTATAGTCTGTCCACTTTAGTCTTTCCACTATTCTCTGTTCACTTTAGTCTTTCCACTATAGTCTCCACTTTATTCTGTCCACTACAGTCTTTCCACTATAGTCTTTCCAATATAGTCTGTCCACTTTAGTTTTTCCACTTTAGTCTTTCCACTATTCTCTGTCCAATTTAGTATTTCCACTTTAGTCTTTCCACTATAGTCTCCACTTTATTCTGTCCACACAGTCTCTCCACTATAGTCTTTCCACTATAGTCTGTCCACGTTAGTCTTTCCACTATTCTATGTTCACTTTATTCTTTCCACTATACTCTCCACTTTATTCTGTCCACTATAGTCTTTCCACTATAGTCTGTCCACTTTAGTCTTTCCACTTTAGTCTTTCCATTTTGTCTGTCCACTTTAGTCTTTCCAGTATAGTCTGTCCACTTATTCTTTCCACTATTCTCTGTCCACTTTAGTCTTTCCACTATAGTCTCCACTTTATTCTGTCCACTACAGTCTTTCCACTATAGTTTTTCCACTATAGTCTGTCCACTTTAGTCTTTCCACTTTATTCTGTCCACTACAGTCTTTCCACTTTAATCTTTCCTCTATTCTCTGTCCACTTTAGTCTTTCCACTTTAGTCTTTCCACTAAAGTCTCCACTTTATTCTGTCCACTACAGTCTCTCCACTATAGTCTTTCCACTATAGTCTGTCCACTTTAGTCTGTCCACTTTAGTCTTTCCACTATAGTCTGTCCACTTTAGTCTTTCCACTATTCTCTGTCCACTTTAGTCTTTCCACTATAGTCTCCACTTTATTCTGTCCACTACAGTCTTTCCACTATAGTCTTTCCTCTTTATTCTGTCCACTACAGTCTTTCCACTTTAGTCTTTCCACTATTCTATGTCCACTTTAGTCTTTCCACTTTAGTCTTTCCACTATAGTCTCCACTTTATTCTGTCCACTATAGTCTCTCCACTATAGTCTTTCCACTGTAGTCTGTCCACTTTAGTCTTTCCACTATTCTCTGTCCACTTTATTCTTTCCACTATACTCTCCACTTTATTCTTTCCACTACAGTCTTTCCACTATAGTCTGTCCACTTTAGTCTTTCCACTTTAGTCTTTCCACTTTAGTCTTTCCACTTTAGTCTTTCCACTATAGTCTGTCCACTTTAGTCTTTCCACTATTCTCTGTCCAATTTAGTCTTTCCACTATAGTCTCCACTTTATTCTGCCCACTACAGTCTTTCCACTATAGTCTTTCCACTATAGTCTGTCCACTTTAGTCTTTAGTTTGTCCACTTTAGTCTTTGCACTATAGTCTTTCCACTTTAGTCTTTCCACTTTAGTCTGTCCACTTTAGTCTTTCGACTACAGTCTTTCCACTATAGTCTGTCCACTTTAGTCTTTCCACTTTAGTCTTTCCACTATAGTCTCCACTTTAGTCTGTCCACTACAGTCTTAATAAAGTGGAGACTATAGTGGAAAGACTAAAGTGGACAGAGAATAGTGGAAAGACTAAAGTGGACAGACTATAGTGGAAAGACTAAAGTGGAAAGACTAAAGTGGAAAGACTGTAGTGGACAGAATAAAGTGGAGAGTATAGTGGATAGACTAAAGTGGAAAGACTAAAGTGGACAGACTATAGTGGAAAGACTATAGTGGAAAGACTGTAGTGGACAGAATAAAATGGAGACTATAGTGGAAAGCCTAAAGTGGACAGAGAATAGTGGAAAGACTAAAGTTGACAGACTATAGTTGAAAGACTATAGTAGAAAGACTGTAGTGGACAGAATAAAGTGGAGACTAGTCTTTCCACTATTCTCTGTCCACTTTAGTCTTTCCACTATAGTCTCCACTTTATTCCGTCCACTACAGTATTTCCACTATAGTCTTTCCACCATAGTCTGTCCACTTTAGTCTTTCCACTATTCTCTGTCCACTTTAGGCTTTCCACTATAGTCTCCATTTTATTCTGTCCAATTTAGTCTTTCCACTATAGTCTCCACTTTATTCTGCCCACTACAGTCTTTCCACTATAGTCTTTCCACTATAGTCTGTCCACTTTAGTCTTTAGTTTGTCCACTTTAGTCTTTGCACTATAGTCTTTCCACTTTAGTCTTTCCACTTTAGTCTGTCCACTTTAGTCTTTCGACTACAGTCTTTCCACTATAGTCTGTCCACTTTAGTCTTTCCACTTTCGTCTTTCCACTATAGTCTCCACTTTAGTCTGTCCACTACAGTCTTAATAAAGTGGAGACTATAGTGGAAAGACTAAAGTGGACAGAGAATAGTGGAAAGACTAAAGTGGACAGACTATAGTGGAAAGACTAAAGTGGAAAGACTAAAGTGGAAAGACTGTAGTGGACAGAATAAAGTGGAGAGTATAGTGGATAGACTAAAGTGGAAAGACTAAAGTGGACAGACTATAGTGGAAAGACTATAGTGGAAAGACTGTAGTGGACAGAATAAAATGGAGACTATAGTGGAAAGCCTAAAGTGGACAGAGAATAGTGGAAAGACTAAAGTTGACAGACTATAGTTGAAAGACTATAGTGGAAAGACTGTAGTGGACAGAATAAAGTGGAGACTAGTCTTTCCACTATTCGCTGTCCACTTTAGTCTTTCCACTATAGTCTCCACTTTATTCCGTCCACTACAGTATTTCCACTATAGTCTTTCCACCATAGTCTGTCCACTTTAGTCTTTCCACTATTCTCTGTCCACTTTAGGCTTTCCACTATAGTCTCCATTTTATTCTGTCCACTACAGTCTTTCCACTATAGTCTTTCCACTATAGTCTGTCCACTTTAGTCTTTCCACTTTAGTCTATCCACTATACTCTCCACTTTATTCTGTCCACTACAGTCTTTCCACTTTAGTCTTTCCACTTTAGTCTTTCCACTATAGTCTGTCCACATTAGTCTTTCCACTATTCTCTGTCCACTTTAGTCTTTCCACTATTCTCTGTCCACTTTAGGCTTTCCACTATAGTCTCCATTTTATTCTGTCCACTACAGTCTTTCCACTATAGTCTTTTCACTATAGTCTGTCCACTTTAGTCTTTCCACTTTAGTCTATCCACTATACTCTCCACTTTATTCTGTCCACTACAGTCTTTCCACTTTAGTCTTTCCACTTTAGTCTTTCCACTATAGTCTGTCCACTTTAGTCTTTCCACTATTCTCTGTCCACTTTATTCTTTCCACTATACTCTCCACTTTATTCTGTCCACTACAGTATTTCCACTATAGTCTGTCCACTTTAGTCTGTCCACTATTCTCTGTCTACTTTAGTCTTTCCACTATAGTCTCCATTTTATTCTGTCCACTACAGTCTTTCCACTATAGTCTTTCCACTATAGTCTGTCCACTACAGTCTTTCCACTATAGTCTGTCCACTTTAGTCTTTCCACTTTAGTCTTTCCACTTTATTCTGTCCACTTTAGTCTTTCCACTATAGTCTTTCCACTATAGTCTGTCCACTTTAGTCTTTCCACTATTCTCTGTCCACTTTATTCTTTCCACTATACTCTCCACTTTATTCTGTCCACTATCCACTATACTCTCCACTTTATTCTGTCCACTACAGTCTTTCCACTTTAGTCTTTCCACTTTAGTCTTTCCACTATAGTCTGTCCACTTTAGTCTTTCCACTATTCTCTGTCCACTTTATTCTTTCCACTATACTCTCCACTTTATTCTGTCCACTACAGTATTTCCACTATAGTCTGTCCACTTTAGTCTGTCCACTATTCTCTGTCCACTTTAGTCTTTCCACTATAGTCTCCACTTTATTCTGCCCACTACAGTCTTTCCACTATAGTCTTTCCACAATAGTCTGTCCACTTTATTATTATTATTATTATTTTATTTCTTCAACGACCAACAGGGGCCATAAACACAAACATAAACAACAAACAACAACATAATTGCAAAAAACAACAGCAAACAATTAGCTCTCAACCGGGACATCATAAAGCACATGTGTCCACTCCTTCCACAGCGGAAGAGAGAGCCTAAGGTAAGGCCCAGAAAGCACCAAAAGGAGCGGATTAGTCGAGCTGAGGATCCTAGACTGGACCGAAAACACAGCTTTCCTCTTAAGCTCCCCAAACGAGGGTAAACCACCACCAGCAAACATACCAGAGGCACTGCAATTCCAGGGAAGACCATGAAGCCACCGGAAGGAATTGTTATAAAGAACCCGAAACCTGCTCTCGCATTTAGAGGTGATACCCTGCACAAACGCAAGGCAGTACAAAGGTGTGCAGTACGACCTGAAAAGGAAATCTTTAACCGCAGGCTCGCACTTTCCAAATTTGCGAATAAGTATATTTGCTCTGGAGCACAGAGACCTGGAGACAGCAGCAACATGCGTTTCGTCACTCATGGTTGAAGTGAAAGTGTAACCAAGGTATTTGAAGGAACTGACGAAAGCCAAAGGTACTCCAGACAGAAGGGCATCAGGGATATGTTTCAGCTGCAAGTTCCGTGGGATGAACGCCATACAAAGCGTCTTCTTTGTGTTGAAAACTATATCTTTTTCACAAGCAAAACGATCGCAAACACCCAGCAGAAGATTAAGAGCTGCCACAGTTGGAGCCAGGATCAGAAGATCATCTGCATAGCTTATGTTATTGAAGCATCTATTGTTGATGAAACAGCCAACTCCTGTGCGAGAAAGCAAGATGTTCAGTTCATCAACATAAAGGTTGTACAGTAGAGGTGAGAGTACCCCTCCTTGGCGTACTCCGTTTTGTACACTAAATGGCTGACTAAAAAAGCCACTCCATTTAATCCTGAATTTCTGCACCTTGAACCAATGATGCAGGGTACCAATTACTCGTACCAATTAGTCTTTCCACTATAGTCTCCACTTTATTCTGTCCACTAAAGTCTTTCCACTATAGTCTTTCCACTATAGTCTGTCCACTTTAGTCTTTCCACTTTAGTTTTTCCACTTTAGTCTGTCCACTTTAGTCTTTCCACTATAGTCTGTCTACTTTAGTCTTTCCACTTTAGTCTTTCCACTTTATTCTTTCCACTTCAGTGTGTACACTTTAGTCTGTCCACTGAGTCTTTCAACTTCAGTCTTTCCACTATAGTCTGTCCACTTTAGTCTTTCCACTATATTCTCCACTTTATTCTGTCCACTACAGTTTTTCCACTATAGTCTTTCCACTATTCTCTGTCCGCTTTAGTCTTTCCACTATAGTCTCCACTTTATACTGTCCACTATAGTCTTTCCGCTATAGTCTGTCCACTATAGTCTTTCCACTTTAGTCTTTCAACTTTAGTCTGTCCACTTTAGTCTTTCCACTACAGTCTTTCCACTATAGTCTGTCCACTTTAGTCTTTCCACTTTAGTCTTTCCACTATATTCTCCACTTTATTCTGTCCACTACAGTTTTTCCACTATAGTCTTTCCACTATAGTCTGTCCACTTTAGTCTTTCCACTATTCTCTGTCCGCTTTAGTCTTTCCACTATAGTCTCCACTTTATTCTGTCCACTATAGTCTTTCCGCTATAGTCTGTCCACTATAGTCTTTCCACTTTAGTCTTTCAACTTTAGTCTGTCCACTTTAGTCTTTCCACTACAGTCTTTCCACTATAGTCTGTCCACTTTAGTCTTTCCACTTTAGTCTTTCCACTATAGTCTCCACTTTATTCTGTCCACTACAGTCTATCCACTATAGTCTTTCCACTATAGTCTGTCCACTTCAGTTTTTCCACTATAGTCTGTCCACTTTAGTCTCTCCACTTTAGTCTTTCCACTATAGTCTCCACTTTAGTCTGTCCACTACAGTCTTTCCACTATAGTCTGTCCACTTTAGTCTTTCCACTTTAGTCTTTCCACTAAAGTCTCCACTTTATTCTGTCCACTACAGTCTTTCCACTATAGTCTTTCCACAATAGTCTGTCCACTTTAGTCTTTCCACTTTAGTCTTTCCACTATTCCCTGTCCACTTTAGTATTTCCACTTTAGTCTTTCCACTATAGTCTCCACTTTATTCTGTCCACTACAGTCTTTTCACTATAGTCTTTCCACTATAGTCTGTCCATTTTAGTCTTTCCACTATTCTCTGTCCACTTTAGTTTTTCCACTATAGTCTCCACTATAGTCTGTCCACTTTAGTCTTTCCACTATTCTCTGTCCACTTTATTCTTTCCAATATACTCTCCACTTTATTCTGTCCACTACAGTGTTTCCACTATAGTCTGTCCACTTTAGTCTTTCCACTTTAGTCTTTCCATTTTAGTCTGTCCACTTTAGTCTTTCCACTATAGTCTGTCCACTTTAGTCTTTCCACTTTAGTCTCCAATTTATTCTGTCCACTACAGTCTTTCCACTATAGTCTTTCCACTATAGTCTGTCCACTTTAGTCTTTCCACTTTAGTCTATCCACTATACTCTCCACTTTATTCTGTCCACTACAGTCTTTCCACTTTAGTCTTTCCACTATTCTCTGTCCACTATAGTCTTTCCACTATAGTCTGTCCACTTTAGTCTTTCCACTATTCTCTGTCCACTTTAGTCTTACCCCTATAGTCTCCACTTTATTCTGTCCACTATATTCTTTCCACTTTAGTCTTTCCACTATAGTCTTTCCACTTCAGTCTGTTCACTTTAGTCTTTCCACTATAGTCTGTCCAGTTTAGTTTTTCCACTATTTTCTTTCCACTACAGTCTCCACTTGAATCTGTCCACTACAGTCTTTTCACTATAGTCTTTCCACTATAGTCTGTCCACTTTAGTCTTTCCACTATTCTCTGTCCACTTTAGTCTTTCCACTATAGTCTCCACTTTATTCTGTCCACTACAGTCTTTCCACTATAGTCTTTCCACTATAGTCTGTCCACTTTAGTCTTTCCACTTTAGTCTTTCCACTATTCCCTGTCCACTTTAGTATTTCCACTTTAGTCTTTCCACTATAGTCTCCACTTTATTCTGTCCACTACAGTCTCTCCACTATAGTCTTTCCACTATAGTCTGTCTACTTTAGTCTTTCCACTATTCTCTGTCCACTTTATTCTTTCCAATATACTCTCCACTTTATTCTGTCCACTACAGTGTTTCCACTATAGTCTGTCCACTTTAGTCTTTCCACTATAGTCTGTCCACTTTAGTCTTTCCACTATTCTCTGTCCACTTTAGTCTTTCCACTTTAGTCTCCACTTTATTCTGTCCACTACATTTTTTCCACTATAGTCTTTCCACTATAGTCTGTCCACTATAGTCTTTCCACTATTCTCTGTCCACTTTAGTCTTTCCAAGTCTTTCCACTTTAGTCTCCAATTTATTCTGTCCACTACAGTCTTTCCACTATAGTCTTTCCACTATAGTCTGTCCACTTTAGTCTTTCCACTTTAGTCTATCCACTATACTCTCCACTTTATTCTGTCCACTACAGTCTTTCCACTTTAGTCTTTCCACTATTCTCTGTCCACTATAGTCTTTCCACTATAGTCTGTCCACTTTAGTCTTTCCACTATTCTCTGTCCACTTTAGTCTTTCCACTATAGTCTCCACTTTATTCTGTCCACTACAGTCTTTCCACTATAGTCTTTCCACTATAGTCTGTCCACTTTAGTCTTTCCACTTTAGTCTTTCCACTATTCCCTGTCCACTTTAGTATTTCCACTTTAGTCTTTCCACTACAGTCTCCACTTGAATCTGTCCACTACAGTCTTTTCACTATAGTCTTTCCACTATAGTCTGTCCACTTTAGTCTTTCCACTATTCTCTGTCCACTTTAGTCTTTCCACTATAGTCTCCACTTTATTCTGTCCACTACAGTCTTTCCACTATAGTCTTTCCACTATAGTCTGTCCACTTTAGTCTTTCCACTTTAGTCTTTCCACTATACCCTGTCCACTTTAGTATTTCCACTTTAGTCTTTCCACTATAGTCTCCACTTTATTCTGTCCACTACAGTCTCTCCACTATAGTCTTTCCACTATAGTCTGTCCACTTTAGTCTTTCCACTATTCTCTGTCCACTTTATTCTTTCCAATATACTCTCCACTTTATTCTGTCCACTACAGTGTTTCCACTATAGTCTGTCCACTTTAGTCTTTCCACTTTAGTCTTTCCATTTTAGTCTGTCCACTTTAGTCTTTCCACTATAGTCTGTCCACTTTAGTCTTTCCACTATTCTCTGTCCACTTTAGTCTTTCCACTTTAGTCTCCACTTTATTCTGTCCACTACATTTTTTCCACTATAGTCTTTCCACTATAGTCTGTCCACTATAGTCTTTCCACTATTCTCTGTCCACTTTAGTCTTTCCACTATAGTCTCCACTTTATTCTGTCCACTACAGTCTGTCCACTACAGTCTTTCCACTATAGTCTTTCCACTATAGTCTGTCAACTTTAGTCTTTCCACTATTCTCTGTCCACTTTAGGCTTTCCACTATAGTCTCCATTTTATTCTGTCCACTACAGTCTTTCCACTATAGTCTTTCCACTATAGTCTGTCCACTTTAGTCTTTCCACTTTAGTCTATCCACTATACTCTCCACTTTATTCTGTCCACTACAGTCTTTCCACTTTAGTCTTTCCACTATTCTCTGTCCACTTTAGTCTTTCCACTATAGTCTCCACTTTATTCCGTCCACTACAGTATTTCCACTATACTCTTTCCACTATAGTCTGTCCACTTTAGTCTTTCCACTATTCTCTGTCCACTTTAGTCTTACCCCTATAGTCTCCACTTTATTCTGTCCACTATATTCTTTCCACTTTAGTCTTTCCACTATAGTCTTTCCACTTCAGTCTGTTCACTTTAGTCTTTCCACTATAGTCTGTCCACTTTAGTTTTTCCACTATTTTCTTTCCACTTTAGTCTGTCCACTTAGTCTTTCCACTTCAGTCTTTCAACTATAGTCTGTCCACTTTAGTCTTTCCACTTTAGTCTTTACACTATAGTCTCCAATTTATTCTGTCCACTACAGTCTTTCCACTTTAGTCTTTCCACTATTCTCTGTCCACTTTAGTCTTTCCACTATAGTCTCCACTTTATTCTGTTCACTACAGTCTCTCCACTTTAGTCTTTCCACTATAGTCTCCACTTTATTCTGTCCACTACAGTCTTTCCACTATAGTCTTTCCACTATAGTCTGTCCACTTTAGTCTTTCCACTTTAGTCTTTCCACTATTCCCTGTCCACTTTAGTATTTCCACTTTAGTCTTTCCACTATAGTCTCCACTTTATTCTGTCCACTACAGTCTCTCCACTATAGTCTTTCCACTATAGTCTGTCCACTTTAGTCTTTCCACTATTCTCTGTCCACTTTATTCTTTCCAATATACTCTCCACTTTATTCTGTCCACTACAGTGTTTCCACTATAGTCTGTCCACTTTAGTCTTTCCACTTTAGTCTTTCCATTTTAGTCTGTCCACTTTAGTCTTTCCACTATAGTCTGTCCACTTTAGTCTTTCCACTATTCTCTGTCCACTTTAGTCTTTCCACTATAGTCTCCACTTTATTCTGTCCACTACAGTCTCTCCACTATAGTCTTTCCACTATAGTCTGTCCACTTTAGTCTTTCCACTATTCTCTGTCCACTTTATTCTTTCCACTATAGTCTCCACTTTATTCTGTCCACTACAGTCTTTCCACTATAGTCTTTCCACTATAGTCTGTCAACTTTAGTCTTTCCACTATTCTCTGTCCGCTTTAGGCTTTCCACTATAGTCTCCATTTTATTCTGTCCACTACAGTCTTTCCACTATAGTCTTTCCACTATAGTCTGTCCACTTTAGTCTTTCCACTATTCTCTGTTCACTTTAGTCTTTCCACTATAGTCTGTCCAATATAGTCTTTCCACTATTCTCTGTCCACTTTAGTCTTTCCACTATAGTCTCCACTTTATTCTGTCCACTACAGTCTTTCCACTATAGTCTTTCCACTATAGTCTGTCAACTTTAGTCTTTCCACTATTCTCTGTCCACTTTAGGCTTTCCACTATAGTCTCCATTTTATTCTGTCCACTACAGTCTTTCCACTATAGTCTTTCCACTATAGTCTGTCCACTTTAGTCTTTCCACTTTAGTCTATCCACTATACTCTCCACTATTCTCTGTCCACTTTAGTCTTTCCACTATAGTCTCCACTTTCTTCCGTCCACTACAGTATTTCCACTATAGTCTTTCCACTATAGTCTGTCCACTTTAGTCTTTCCACTATTCTCTGTCCACTTTATTCTTTCCAATATACTCTCCACTTTATTCTGTCCACTACAGTGTTTCCACTTTAGTCTTTCCACTATTCTCTGTCCACTTTAGTCTTTCCACTATAGTCTCCACTTTCTTCCGTCCACTACAGTATTTCCACTATAGTCTTTCCACTATAGTCTGTCCACTTTAGTCTTTCCACTATTCTCTGTCCACTTTATTCTTTCCAATATACTCTCCACTTTATTCTGTCCACTACAGTGTTTCCACTATAGTCTGTCCACTTTAGTCTTTCCACTTTAGTCTTTCCATTTTAGTCTGTCCACTTTAGTCTTTCCACTATAGTCTGTCCACTTTAGTCTCTCCACTATTCTCTGTCCACTTTAGTCTTTCCACTATAGTCTCCACTTTATTCTGTCCACTACAGTCTCTCCACTATAGTCTTTCCACTATAGTCTGTCCACTTTAGTCTTTCCACTATTCTCTGTCCACTTTATTCTTTCCACTATAGTCTCCACTTTATTCTGTCCACTACAGTCTTTCCACTATAGTCTTTCCACTATAGTCTGTCAACTTTAGTCTTTCCACTATTCTCTGTCCGCTTTAGGCTTTCCACTATAGTCTCCATTTTATTCTGTCCACTACAGTCTTTCCACTATAGTCTTTCCACTATAGTCTGTCCACTTTAGTCTTTCCACTATTCTCTGTTCACTTTAGTCTTTCCACTATAGTCTGTCCACTATAGTCTTTCCACTATTCTCTGTCCACTTTAGTCTTTCCACTATAGTCTCCACTTTATTCTGTCCACTACAGTTTTTCCACTATAGTCTTTCCACTATAGTCTGTCAACTTTAGTCTTTCCACTATTCTCTGTCCACCTTAGGCTTTCCACTATAGTCTCCATTTTATTCTGTCCACTACAGTCTTTCCACTATAGTCTTTCCACTATAGTCTGTCCACTTTAGTCTTTCCACTTTAGTCTATCCACTATACTCTCCACTTTATTCTGTCCACTACAGTCTTTCCACTTTAGTCTTTCCACTATTCTCTGTCCACTTTAGTCTTTCCACTATAGTCTCCACTTTATTCCGTCCACTACAGTATTTCCACTATAGTCTTTCCACTATAGTCTGTCCACTTTAGTCTTTCCACTATTCTCTGTCCACTTTAGTCTTACCCCTATAGTCTCAACTTTATTATGTCCACTATATTCTTTCCACTTTAGTCTTTCCACTATAGTCTTTCCACTTCAGTCTGTTCACTTTAGTCTTTCCACTATAGTCTGTCCACTTTAGTTTTTCCACTATTTTCTTTCCACTTTAGTCTGTCCACTTAGTCTTTCCACTTTAGTCTTTACACTATAGTCTCCAATTTATTCTGTCCACTACAGTCTTTCCACTTTAGTCTTTCCACTATTCTCTGTCCACTTTAGTCTTTCCACTATAGTCTCCACTTTATTCTGTCCACTACAGTCTCTCCACTTTAGTCTTTCCACTATAGTCTCCACTTTATTCTGTCCACTACAGTCTTTCCACTATAGTCTTTCCACGATAGTCTGTCCACTTTAGTCTTTCCACTTTAGTCTTTCCACTATTCCCTGTCCACTTTAGTATTTCCACTTTAGTCTTTCCACTATAGTCTCCACTTTATTCTGTCCACTACAGTCTTTCCACTTTAGTCTTTCCACTATTCTCTGTCCACTTTAGTCTTTCCACTATAGTCTCCACTTTATTCTGTCCACTACCAGTCTCTCCACTATAGTCTTTCCACCATAGTCTGTCCACTTTAGTCTTTCCACTATTCTCTGTCCACTTTATTCTTTCCACTATAGTCTCCACTTTATTCTGTCCACTACAGTCTTTCCACTATAGTCTTTCCACTATAGTCTGTCAACTTTAGTCTTTCCACTATTCTCTGTCCGCTTTAGGCTTTCCACTATAGTCTCCATTTTATTCTGTCCACTACAGTCTTTCCACTATAGTCTTTCCACTATAGTCTGTCCACTTTAGTCTTTCCACTATTCTCTCTTCACTTTAGTCTTTCCACTATAGTCTCTACTTTATTCTGTCCACTACAGTCTCTCCACTATAGTCTTTCCACTATAGTCTGTCCACTTTAGTCTTTCCACTATTCTCTGTCCACTTTATTCTTTCCACTATAGTGTCCACTTGAATCTGTCCACTACAGTCTTTTCACTATAGTCTTTCCACTATAGTCTGTCCACTTTAGTCTTTCCACTATTCTCTGTCCACTTTAGTCTTTCCACTATAGTCTCCACTTTATTCTGTCCACTACAGTCTTTCCACTATAGTCTTTCCACTATAGTCTGTCCACTTTAGTCTTTCCACTTTAGTCTTTCCACTATTCCCTGTCCACTTTAGTATTTCCACTTTAGTCTTTCCACTATAGTCTCCACTTTATTCTGTCCACTACAGTCTCTCCACTATAGTCTTTCCACTATAGTCTGTCCACTTTAGTCTTTCCACTATTCTCTGTCCACTTTATTCTTTCCAATATACTCTCCACTTTATTCTGTCCACTACAGTGTTTCCACTATAGTCTGTCCACTTTAGTCTTTCCACTTTAGTCTTTCCATTTTAGTCTGTCCACTTTAGTCTTTCCACTATAGTCTGTCCACTTTAGTCTTTCCACTATTCTCTGTCCACTTTAGTCTTTCCACTTTAGTCTCCACTTTATTCTGTCCACTACATTTTTTCCACTATAGTCTTTCCACTATAGTCTGTCCACTATAGTCTTTCCACTATTCTCTGTCCACTTTAGTCTTTCCACTATAGTCTCCACTTTATTCTGTCCACTACAGTCTCTCCACTTTAGTCTTTCCACTATAGTCTCCACTTTATTCTGTCCACTACAGTCTTTCCACTATAGTCTTTCCACTATAGTCTGTCCACTTTAGTCTTTCCACTTTAGTCTTTCCACTATTCCCTGTCCACTTTAGTATTTCCACTTTAGTCTTTCCACTATAGTCTCCACTTTATTCTGTCCACTACAGTCTCTCCACTATAGTCTTTCCACTATAGTCTGTCCACTTTAGTTTTTCCACTATTTTCTTTCCACTTTAGTCTGTCCACTTAGTATTTCCACTTCAGTCTTTCAACTATAGTCTGTCCACTTTAGTCTTTACACTATAGTCTCCAATTTATTCTGTCCACTACAGTCTTTCCACTTTAGTCTTTCCACTATTCTCTGTCCACTTTAGTCTTTCCACTATAGTCTCCACTTTATTCTGTCCACTACAGTCTCTCCACTTTAGTCTTTCCACTATAGTCTCCACTTTATTCTGTCCACTACAGTCTTTCCACTATAGTCTTTCCACTATAGTCTGTCCACTTTAGTCTTTCCACTTTAGTCTTTCCACTATTCCCTGTCCACTTTAGTATTTCCACTTTAGTCTTTCCACTATAGTCTCCACTTTATTCTGTCCACTACAGTCTCTCCACTATAGTCTTTCCACTATAGTCTGTCCACTTTAGTCTTTCCACTATTCTCTGTCCACTTTATTCTTTCCAATATACTCTCCACTTTATTCTGTCCACTACAGTGTTTCCACTATAGTCTGTCCACTTTAGTCTTTCCACTTTAGTCTTTCCATTTTAGTCTGTCCACTTTAGTCTTTCCACTATAGTCTGTCCACTTTAGTCTTTCCACTATTCTCTGTCCACTTTAGTCTTTCCACTATAGTCTCCACTTTATTCTGTCCACTACAGTCTCTCCACTATAGTCTTTCCACTATAGTCTGTCCACTTTAGTCTTTCCACTATTCTCTGTCCACTTTATTCTTTCCACTATAGTCTCCACTTTATTCTGTCCACTACAGTCTTTCCACTATAGTCCTTCCACTATAGTCTGTCAACTTTAGTCTTTCCACTATTCTCTGTCCGCTTTAGGCTTTCCACTATAGTCTCCATTTTATTCTGTCCACTACAGTCTTTCCACTATAGTCTTTCCACTATAGTCTGTCCACTTTAGTCTTTCCACTATTCTCTGTTCACTTTAGTCTTTCCACTATAGTCTGTCCACTATAGTCTTTCCATTATTCTCTGTCCACTTTAGTCTTTCCACTATAGTCTCCACTTTATTCTGTCCACTACAGTCTTTCCACTATAGTCTTTCCACTATAGTCTGTCAACTTTAGTCTTTCCACTATTCTCTGTTCACTTTAGTCTTTCCACTATAGTCTGTCCACTATAGTCTTTCCACTATTCTCTGTCCACTTTAGGCTTTCCACTATAGTCTCCATTTTATTCTGTCCACTACAGTCTTTCCACTATAGTCTTTCCACTATAGTCTGTCCACTTTAGTCTTTCCACTTTAGTCTATCCACTATACTCTCCACTTTATTCTGTCCACTACAGTCTTTCCACTTTAGTCTTTCCACTATTCTCTGTCCACTTTAGTCTTTCCACTATAGTCTCCACTTTCTTCCGTCCACTACAGTATTTCCACTATAGTCTTTCCACTATAGTCTGTCCACTTTAGTCTTTCCACTATTCTCTGTCCACTTTATTCTTTCCAATATACTCTCCACTTTATTCTGTCCACTACAGTGTTTCCACTATAGTCTGTCCACTTTAGTCTTTCCACTTTAGTCTTTCCATTTTAGTCTGCCCACTTTAGTCTTTCCACTATAGTCTGTCCACTTTAGTCTTTCCACTATTCTCTGTCCACTTTAGTCTTTCCACTATAGTCTCCACTTTATTCTGTCCACTACAGTCTCTCCACTATAGTCTTTCCACTATAGTCTGTCCACTTTAGTCTTTCCACTATTCTCTGTCCACTTTATTCTTTCCACTATAGTCTCCACTTTATTCTGTCCACTACAGTCTTTCCACTATAGTCTTTCCACTATAGTCTGTCAACTTTAGTCTTTCCACCATTCTCTGTCCGCTTTGGGCTTTCCACTATAGTCTCCATTTTATTCTGTCCACTACAGTCTTTCCACTATAGTCTTTCCACTATAGTCTGTCCACTTTAGTCTTTCCACTATTCTCTGTTCACTTTAGTCTTTCCACTATAGTCTGTCCACTATAGTCTTTCCACTATTCTCTGTCCACTTTAGTCTTTCCACTATAGTCTCCACTTTATTCTGTCCACTACAGTCTTTCCACTATAGTCTTTCCACTATAGTCTGTCAACTTTAGTCTTTCCACTATTCTCTGTCCACTTTAGGCTTTCCACTATAGTCTCCATTTTATTCTGTCCACTACAGTCTTTCCACTATAGTCTTTCCACTATAGTCTGTCCACTTTAGTCTTTCCACTTTAGTCTATCCACTATACTCTCCACTTTATTCTGTCCACTACAGTCTTTCCACTTTAGTCTTTCCACTATTCTCTGTCCACTTTAGTCTTTCCACTATAGTCTCCACTTTATTCCGTCCACTACAGTATTTCCACTATAGTCTGTCCACTTTAGTCTTTCCACTATTCTCTGTCCACTTTAGTCTTTCCACTATAGTCTCCACTTTATTCTGCCCACTACAGTCTTTCCACTATAGTCTTTCCACAATAGTCTGTCCACTTTATTATTATTATTATTATTTTATTTCTTCAACGACCAACAGGGGCCATAAACACAAACATAAACAACAAACAACAACATAATTGCAAAAAACAACAGCAAACAATTAGCTCTCAACCGGGACATCATAAAGCACATGTGTCCACTCCTTCCACAGCGGAAGAGAGAGCCTAAGGTAAGGCCCAGAAAGCACCAAAAGGAGCGGATTAGTCGAGCTGAGGATCCTAGACTGGACCGAAAACACAGCTTTCCTCTTAAGCTCCCCAAACGAGGGTAAACCACCACCAGCAAACATACCAGAGGCACTGCAATTCCAGGGAAGACCATGAAGCCACCGGAAGGAATTGTTATAAAGAACCCGAAACCTGCTCTCGCATTTAGAGGTGATACCCTGCACAAACGCAAGGCAGTACAAAGGTGTGCATTACGACCTGAAAAGGAAATCTTTAACCGCAGGCTCGCACTTTCCAAATTTGCGAATAAGTATATTTGCTCTGGAGCACAGAGACCTGGAGACAGCAGCAACATGCGTTTCGTCACTCATGGTTGAAGTGAAAGTGTAACCAAGGTATTTGAAGGAACTGACGAAAGCCAAAGGTACTCCAGACAGAAGGGCATCAGGAATATGTTTCAGCTGCAAGTTCCGTGGGATGAACGCCATACAAAGCGTCTTCTTTGTGTTGAAAACTATATCTTTTTCACAAGCAAAACGATCGCAAACACCCAGCAGAAGATTAAGAGCTGCCACAGTTGGAGCCAGGATCAGAAGATCATCTGCATAGCTTATGTTATTGAAGCATGTATTGTTGATGAAACAGCCAACTCCTGTGCGAGAAAGCAAGATGTTCAGTTCATCAACATAAAGGTTGTACAGTAGAGGTGAGAGTACCCCTCCTTGGCGTACTCCGTTTTGTACACTAAATGGCTGACTAAAAAAGCCACTCCATTTAATCCTGAATTTCTGCACCTTGAACCAATGATGCAGGGTACCAATTACTCGTACCAATTAGTCTTTCCACTATAGTCTCCACTTTATTCTGTCCACTAAAGTCTTTCCACTATAGTCTTTCCACTATAGTCTGTCCACTTTAGTCTTTCCACTTTAGTTTTTCCACTTTAGTCTGTCCACTTTAGTCTTTCCACTATAGTCTGTCTACTTTAGTCTTTCCACTTTAGTCTTTCCACTTTATTCTTTCCACTTCAGTGTGTACACTTTAGTCTGTCCACTGAGTCTTTCAAATTCAGTCTTTCCACTATAGTCTGTCCACTTTAGTCTTTCCACTTTAGTCTTTCCACTATATTCTCCACTTTATTCTGTCCACTACAGTTTTTCCACTATAGTCTTTCCACTATAGTCTGTCCACTTTAGTCTTTCCACTATTCTCTGTCCGCTTTAGTCTTTCCACTATAGTCTCCACTTTATTCTGTCCACTATAGTCTTTCCGCTATAGTCTGTCCACTATAGTCTTTCCACTTTAGTCTTTCAACTTTAGTCTGTCCACTTTAGTCTTTCCACTACAGTCTTTCCACTATAGTCTGTCCACTTTAGTCTTTCCACTTTAGTCTTTCCACTATAGTCTCCACTTTATTCTGTCCACTACAGTCTATCCACTATAGTCTTTCCACTATAGTCTGTCCACTTCAGTTTTTCCACTATAGTCTGTCCACTTTAGTCTCTCCACTTTAGTCTTTCCACTATAGTCTCCACTTTAGTCTGTCCACTACAGTCTTTCCACTATAGTCTGTCCACTTTAGTCTTTCCACTTTAGTCTTTCCACTTTAGTCTTTCCACTAAAGTCTCCACTTTATTCTGTCCACTACAGTCTTTTCACTATAGTCTTTCCACTATAGTCTGTCCATTTTAGTCTTTCCACTATTCTCTGTCCACTTTAGTCTTTCCACTATAGTCTCCACTTTATTCTGTCCACTAAAGTCTTTCCACTATAGTCTTTCCACTATAGTCTGTCCACTTTAGTCTTTCCACTTTAGTCTTTCCACTATTCCCTGTCCACTTTAGTATTTCCACTTTAGTCTTTCCACTATAGTCTCCACTTTATTCTGTCCACTACAGTCTTTTCACTATAGTCTTTCCACTATAGTCTGTCCATTTTAGTCTTTCCACTATTCTCTGTCCACTTTAGTTTTTCCACTATAGTCTCCACTATAGTCTGTCCACTTTAGTCTTTCCACTATTCTCTGTCCACTTTATTCTTTCCAATATACTCTCAACTTTATTCTGTCCACTACAGTGTTTCCACTATAGTCTGTCCACTTTAGTCTTTCCACTTTAGTCTTTCCATTTTAGTCTGTCCACTTTAGTCTTTCCACTATAGTCTGTCCACTTTAGTCTTTCCACTTTAGTCTTCAATTTATTCTGTCCACTACAGTCTTTCCACTATAGTCTTTCCACTATAGTCTGTCCACTTTAGTCTTTCCACTTTAGTCTATCCACTATACTCTCCACTTTATTCTGTCCACTACAGTCTTTCCACTTTAGTCTTTCCACTATTCTCTGTCCACTATAGTCTTTCCACTATAGTCTGTCCACTTTAGTCTTTCCACTATTCTCTGTCCACTTTAGTCTTACCCCTATAGTCTCCACTTTATTCTGTCCACTATATTCTTTCCACTTTAGTCTTTCCACTATAGTCTTTCCACTTCAGTCTGTTCACTTTAGTCTTTCCACTATAGTCTGTCCAGTTTAGTTTTTCCACTCTTTTCTTTCCACTACAGTCTCCACTTGAATCTGTCCACTACAGTCTTTTCACTATAGTCTTTCCACTATAGTCTGTCCACTTTAGTCTTTCCACTATTCTCTGTCCACTTTAGTCTTTCCACTATAGTCTCCACTTTATTCTGTCCACTACAGTCTTTCCACTATAGTCTTTCCACTATAGTCTGTCCACTTTAGTCTTTCCACTTTAGTCTTTCCACTATTCCCTGTCCACTTTAGTATTTCCACTTTAGTCTTTCCACTATAGTCTCCACTTTATTCTGTCCACTACAGTCTCTCCACTATAGTCTTTCCACTATAGTCTGTCCACTTTAGTCTTTCCACTATTCTCTGTCCACTTTATTCTTTCCAATATACTCTCCACTTTATTCTGTCCACTACAGTGTTTCCACTATAGTCTGTCCACTTTAGTCTTTCCACTTTAGTCTTTCCATTTTAGTCTGCCCACTTTAGTCTTTCCACTATAGTCTGTCCACTTTAGTCTTTCCACTATTCTCTGTCCACTTTAGTCTTTCCACTTTAGTCTCCACTTTATTCTGTCCACTACATTTTTTCCACTATAGTCTTTCCACTATAGTCTGTCCACTATAGTCTTTCCACTATTCTCTGTCCACTTTAGTCTTTCCACTATAGTCTCCATTTTATTCTGTCCACTACAGTCTTTCCACTATAGTCTTTCCACTATAGTCTGTCCACTTTAGTCTTTCCACTTTAGTCTATCCACTATACTCTCCACTTTATTCTAACCACTACAGTCTTTCCACTTTAGTCTTTCCACTATCCTCTGTCCACTTTAGTCTTTCCACTATAGTCTCCACTTTATTCCGTCCACTACAGTATTTCCACTATAGTCTTTCCACTATAGTCTGTCCACTTTAGTCTTTCCACTATTCTCTGTCCACTTTAGTCTTACCCCTATAGTCTCCACTTTATTCTGTCCACTATATTCTTTCCACTTTAGTCTTTCCACTATAGTCTTTCCACTTCAGTCTGTTCACTTTAGTCTTTCCACTATAGTAAGTCCACTTTAGTTTTTCCACTATTTTCTTTCCACTTTAGTCTGTCCACTTAGTCTTTCCACTTCAGTCTTTCAACTATAGTCTGTCCACTTTAGTCTTTCCACTTTAGTCTTTACACTATAGTCTCCAATTTATTCTGTCCACTACAGTCTTTCCACTTTAGTCTTTCCACTATTTTCTGTCCACTTTAGTCTTTCCACTATAGTCTCCACTTTATTCTGTCCACTACAGTCTCTCCACTTTAGTCTTTCCACTATAGTCTCCACTTTATTCTGTCCACTACAGTCTTTCCACTATAGTCTTTCCACTATAGTCTGTCCACTTTAGTCTTTCCACTTTAGTCTTTCCACTATTCCCTGTCCACTTTAGTATTTCCACTTTAGTCTTTCCACTATAGTCTCCACTTTATTCTGTCCACTACAGTCTCTCCACTATAGTCTTTCCACTATAGTCTGTCCACTTTAGTCTTTCCACTATTCTCTGTCCACTTTATTCTTTCCAATATACTCTCCACTTTATTCTGTCCACTACAGTGTTTCCACTATAGTCTGTCCACTTTAGTCTTTCCACTTTAGTCTTTCCATTTTAGTCTGTCCACTTTAGTCTTTCCACTATAGTCTGTCCACTTTAGTCTTTCCACTATTCTCTGTCCACTTTAGTCTTTCCACTATAGTCTCCACTTTATTCTGTCCACTACAGTCTCTCCACTATAGTCTTTCCACTATAGTCTGTCCACTTTAGTCTTTCCACTATTCTCTGTCCACTTTATTCTTTCCACTATAGTCTCCACTTTATTCTGTCCACTAGAGTCTTTCCACTATAGTCTTTCCACTATAGTCTGTCAACTTTAGTCTTTCCACTATTCTCTGTCCGCTTTAGGCTTTCCACTATAGTCTCCATTTTATTCTGTCCACTACAGTCTTTCCACTATAGTCTTTCCACTATAGTCTGTCCACTTTAGTCTTTCCACTATTCTCTGTTCACTTTAGTCTTTCCACTATAGTCTGTCCAATATAGTCTTTCCACTATTCTCTGTCCACTTTAGTCTTTCCACTATAGTCTCCACTTTATTCTGTCCACTACAGTCTTTCCACTATAGTCTTTCCACTATAGTCTGTCAACTTTAGTCTTTCCACTATTCTCTGTCCACTTTAGGCTTTCCACTATAGTCTCCATTTTATTCTGTCCACTACAGTCTTTCCACTATAGTCTTTCCACTATAGTCTGTCCACTTTAGTCTTTCCACTTTAGTCTATCCACTATACTCTCCACTTTATTCTGTCCACTACAGTCTTTCCACTTTAGTCTTTCCACTATTCTCTGTCCACTTTAGTCTTTCCACTATAGTCTCCACTTTCTTCCGTCCACTACAGTATTTCCACTATAGTCTTTCCACTATAGTCTGTCCACTTTAGTCTTTCCACTATTCTCTGTCCACTTTATTCTTTCCAATATACTCTCCACTTTATTCTGTCCACTACAGTGTTTCCACTATAGTCTGTCCACTTTAGTCTTTCCACTTTAGTCTTTCCATTTTAGTCTGTCCACTTTAGTCTTTCCACTATAGTCTGTCCACTTTAGTCTTTCCACTATTCTCTGTCCACTTTAGTCTTTCCACTATAGTCTCCACTTTATTCTGTCCACTACAGTCTCTCCACTATAGTCTTTCCACTATAGTCTGTCCACTTTAGTCTTTCCACTATTCTCTGTCCACTTTATTCTTTCCACTATAGTCTCCACTTTATTCTGTCCACTACAGTCTTTCCACTATAGTCTTTCCACTATAGTCTGTCAACTTTAGTCTTTCCACTATTCTCTGTCCGCTTTAGGCTTTCCACTATAGTCTGTCCACTATAGTCTTTCCACTATAGTCTGTCCACTTTAGTCTTTCCACTATTCTCTGTCCACTTTATTCTTTCCACTATAGTCTCCATTTATTCTGTCCACTACAGTCTTTCCACTATAGTCTTTCCACTATAGTCTGTCCACTTTAGTCTTTCCACTATTCTCTGTTCACTTTAGTCTTTCCACTATAGTCTGTCCACTATAGTCTTTCCACTATAGTCTGTCAACTTTAGTCTTTCCACTATTCTCTGTCCACTTTAGGCTTTCCACTATAGTCTCCATTTTATTCTGTCCACTACAGTCTTTCCACTATAGTCTTTCCACTATAGTCTGTCCACTTTAGTCTTTCCACTTTAGTCTATCCACTATACTCTCCACTTTATTCTGTCCACTACAGTCTTTCCACTATAGTCTTAAAACTATTCTCTGTCCACTTTAGTCTTTCCACTATAGTCTCCACTTTATTCCGTCCACTACAGTATTTCCACTATAGTCTTTCCACTATAGTCTGTCCACTTTAGTCTTTCCACTATTCTCTGTCCACTTTAGTCTTACCCCTATAGTCTCCACTTTATTATGTCCACTATATTCTTTCCACTTTAGTCTTTCCACTATAGTCTTTCCACTTCAGTCTGTTCACTTTAGTCTTTCCACTATAGTCTGTCCACTTTAGTTTTTCCACTATTTTCTTTCCACTTTAGTCTGTCCACTTAGTCTTTCCACTTTAGTCTTTACACTATAGTCTCCAATTTATTCTGTCCACTACAGTCTTTCCACTTTAGTCTTTCCACTATTCTCTGTCCACTTTAGTCTTTCCACTATAGTCTCCACTTTATTCTGTCCACTACAGTCTCTCCACTTTAGTCTTTCCACTATAGTCTCCACTTTATTCTGTCCACTACAGTCTTTCCACTATAGTCTTTCCACGATAGTCTGTCCACTTTAGTCTTTCCACTTTAGTCTTTCCACTATTCCCTGTCCACTTTAGTATTTCCACTTTAGTCTTTCCACTATAGTCTCCACTTTATTCTGTCCACTACAGTCTTTCCACTTTAGTCTTTCCACTATTCTCTGTCCACTTTAGTCTTTCCACTATAGTCTCCACTTTATTCTGTCCACTACCAGTCTCTCCACTATAGTCTTTCCACTATAGTCTGTCCACTTTAGTCTTTCCACTATTCTCTGTCCACTTTATTCTTTCCACTATAGTCTCCACTTTATTCTGTCCACTACAGTCTTTCCACTATAGTCTTTCCACTATAGTCTGTCAACTTTAGTCTTTCCACTATTCTCTGTCCGCTTTAGGCTTTCCACTATAGTCTCCATTTTATTCTGTCCACTACAGTCTTTCCACTATAGTCTTTCCACTATAGTCTGTCCACTTTAGTCTTTCCACTATTCTCTGTTCACTTTAGTCTTTCCACTATAGTCTCCACTTTATTCTGTCCACTACAGTCTCTTTCCACTATAGTCTGTCCACTTTAGTCTTTCCACTATTCTCTGTCCACTTTAGTCTTTCCACTATAGTCTCCACTTTATTCTGTCCACTAAAGTCTTTCCACTATAGACTTTCCACTATAGTCTATCCACTTTAGTCTTTCCACTTTAGTCTTTCCACTTTATTCTGTCCACTATAGTCTCCACTTTATTCTGTACACTACAGTCTTTCCACTATAGTCTTTCCACTATAGTCTGTCCACTTTAGTCTTTCCACTTTAGTTTTTCCACTTTAGTCTGTCCACTTATTCTTTCCACTATAGTCTATCCACTTTAGTCTTTCCACTTTAGTCTTTCCATTATAGTCTGTCCACTTTAGTCTTTCCACTATTCTCTGTCCACTTTAGTCTTTCCACTATAGTCTCCACTTTATACTGACCACTACAGTCTTTCCACTATAGTCTTTCCACTATAGTCTGTCCACTTTAGTCTTTCCACTTTAGTTTTTCCACTTTAGTCTGTCCACTTATTCTTTCCACTATAGTCTATCAACTTTAGTCTTTCCACTTTAGTCTTTCCACTATAGTCTGTCCACTTTAGTCTTTCCACTATTCTCTGTCCACTTTAGTCTTTCCACTATAGTCTCCACTTTATTCTGTCCACTACAGTCTTTCCACTATAGTCTTTCCACTATAGTCTGTCCACTTTAGTCTTTCCACTTTAGTTTTTCCACTTTAGTCTGACCACTTATTCTTTCCACTATAGTCTATCCACTTTAGTCTTTCCACTTTAGTTTTTCCACTATAGTCTGTCCACTTTAGTCATTCCACTAATCTCGGTCCACTTTAGTCTTTCCACTATAGTCTCCAATTTATTCTGTCCATTACAGTCTTTCCACTATAGTCTTTCCAATATAGTCTGTCCACTTTAGTCTATCCAATTTAGTCTTTCCACTTTAGTCTTTCCACTTTATTCTGTCCATTTCAGTGTGTACACTTTAGTCTGTCCACTGAGTCTTTCCACTTCAGTCTTTCCACTATAGTCTGTCCACTTTAGTCTTTCCACTATTCTCTGTCCACTTTAGCCTTTCCACTATAGTCTCCACTTTATTCTGTCCACTACAGTCTTTCCACTTTAGTTTTTCCACTTTAGTCTTTCCACTATAGTCTGTTCACTTTAGACTTTCCACTATTCTCTATCCACTTTAGTCTTTCCACTATAGTCTCCACTTTATTCTGTCCACTAAAGTCTTTCCACTATAGACTTTCCACTATAGTCTATCCACTTTAGTCTTTCCACTTTAGTGTTTCCACTTTTTTCTGTCCACTATAGTCTCCACTTTATTCTGTCCACTACAGTCTTTCCACTATAGTCTTTCCACTATAGTCTGTCCACTTTAGTCTTTCCACTTTAGTTTTTCCACTTTAGTCTGTCCACTTATTCTTTCCACTATAGTCTATCCACTTTAGTCTTTCCACTTTAGTCTTTCCACTATAGTCTGTCCACTTTAGTCTTTCCACTATTCTCTGTCCACTTTAGTCTGTCCACTATAGTCTCCACTTTATTCTATCCACTACAGTCTTTCCACTATAGTCTTTCCACTATAGTCTGTCCACTTTAGTCTTTCCACTTTAGTTTTTCCACTTTAGTCTGTCCACTTATTCTTTCCACTATAGTCTATCCACTTTAGTCTTTCCACTTTAGTCTTTCCACTATCGTCTGTCCACTTTAGTCTTTCCACTATTCTCTGTCCACTTTAGTCTTTCCACTATAGTCTCCACTTTATTCTGTCCACTACAGTCTTTCCACTATAGTCTTTCCACTATAGTCTGTCCACTTTAGTCTTTCCACTTTAGTTTTTCCACTTTAGTCTGTCCACTTATTCTTTCCACTATAGTCTATCCACTTTAGTCTTTCCACTTTAGTCTTTCCACTATAGTCTGTCCACTTTAGTCATTCCACTATTCTCGGTCCACTTTAGTCTTTCCACTATAGTCTCCACTTTATTCTGTCCACTACAGTCTTTCCACTATTCTCTGTCCACTATAGTCTTTCCACTATACTCTCCACTTTATTCTGTCCACTATAGTCTGTCCACTTTAGTCTTTCCACTTTAGTCTTTCCACTTTATTCTGTCCACTTCAGTGCTTACGCTTACACTTTAGTGTGTCCACTGAGTCTTTCAACTTCAGTCTTTCCACTATAGTCTGTCCACTTTAGTCTTTCCACTTTAGTCTTTCCACTATAGTCTCCACTTTATTCTGTCCACTTTAGTCTTTCTACTTTAGTCTTTCCACTATAGTCTCCACTTTATTCTGTCCACTACATTCTTTCCACTTTAGTCTTTCCACTATTCTCTGTCCACTTTAGTCTTTCCACTATAGTCTCCACTTTATTCTGTTCACTACAGTCTTTCCACTATAGTCTTTCCACTATAGTCTGTCCACTTTAGTCTTTCCACTATTCTCTGTCCACTTTAGTCTTTCCACTATAGTCTCCACTTTATTCTGTCCACTACAGTCTTTCCACTATAGTCTTTCCACTATAGTCTGTCAACTTTAGTCTTTCCACTATTCTCTGTCCACTTTAGGCTTTCCACTATAGTCTCCACTTTATTCTGTCCACTACAGTCTTTCCACTATAGTCTTTCCACTATAGTCTGTCCACTTTATTCTTTCCACTATTCTCTGTCCACTTTAGTCTTTCCACTATAGTCTCTACTTTATTCTGTCCACTACAGTCTTTCCACTATAGTCTTTCCACTATAGTCTGTCCACTTTAGTCTTTCCACTTTAGTCTTTCCACTATTCTCTGTCCACTTTAGTATTTCCACTTTAGTCTTTCCACTATAGTCTCCACTTTATTCTGTCCACTACAGTCTCTCCACTATAGTCTTTCCACTATAGTCTGTCCACTTTAGTCTTTCCACTATTCTCTGTCCACTCTATTCTTTCCACTATACTCTCCGCTTTATTCTGTCCACTACATTCTTTCCACTTTAGTCTTTCCACTATTCTCTGTCCACTTTAGTCTTTCCACTATAGTCTCCACTTTATTCTGTTCACTACAGTCTTTCCACTATAGTCTTTCCACTATAGTCTGTCCACTTTAGTCTTTCCACTATTCTCTGTCCACTTTATTCTTTCCACTATACTCTCCGCTTTATTCTGTCCACTACAGTATTTCCACTATAGTCTGTCCACTTTAGTCTTTCCACTTTCGTCTTTCCACTTTATTCTGTCCACTACAGTCTTTCCACTATGGTCTTTGCACTATAGTCTGTCCACTTTAGTCTGTCCACTTTAGTCTTTCCACTATAGTCTGTCCACTTTAGTCTTTCCACTTTAGTCTTTCCACGATAGTCTCCACTTTATTCTGTCCGCTACAGTCTTTCCACTATAATCTTTCCACTATAGTCTGTCCACTTTAGTCTTTCCACTAGTCTCTGTCCACTTTAGTCTTTCCACTATAGTCTCCACTTTATTATGTCCACTACAGTCTTTCCACTATGGTCTTTCCACTATAGTCTGTCCACTTTAGTCTTTCCACTATATTCTCCACTTTATTCTGTCCACAACAGTCTTTTCACTGTAGTCTTTCCACTATAGTATGTCTATTTTAGTCTTTCCACTATAGTCTCCACTTTATTCTGTCCACGACAGTCTTTCCACTATAATCTTTCCACTATAGTCTGTCCACTTTAGTCTTTCCACTTTAGTTTTTCCACTTTAGTCTGTCCACTTTAGTCTTTCCACTATAGTCTGTCCACTTTAGTCTTTCCACTTTAGTCTTTCCACTTTAATCTGTCCACTTCAGTGCTTACACTTTAGTGTGTCCACTGAGTCTTTCAACTTCAGTCTTTCCACTATAGTCTGTCCACTTTAGTCTTTCCACTTTAGTCTTTCCACTATAGTCTCCACTTTATTCTGTCCACTTTAGTCTTTCCACTTTAGTCTTTCCACTATAGTCTCCACTTTATTCTGTCCACTACATTCTTTCCACTTTAGTCTTTCCACTATTCTCTGTCCACTTTAGTCTTTCCACTATAGTCTCCACTTTATTCTGTCCACTACAGTCTTTCCACTATAGTCTTTCCACTATAGTCTGTCCACTTTAGTCTTTCCACTATTCTCTGTCCACTTTAGTCTTTCCACTATAGTCTCCACTTTATTCTGTCCACTACAGTCTTTCCACTATAGTCTTTCCACTATAGTCTGTCCACTTTAGTCTTTCCACTATTCTCTGTCCACTTTAGTCTTTCCACTATAGTCTCTACTTTATTCTGTCCACTACAGTCTTTCCACTATAGTCTTTCCACTATAGTCTGTCCACTTTAGTCTTTCCACTTTAGTCTTTCCACTATTCTCTGTCCACTTTAGTATTTCCACTTTAGTCTTTCCACTATAGTCTCCACTTTATTCTGTCCACTACAGTCTCTCCACTATAGTCTTTCCACTATAGTCTGTCCACTTTAGTCTTTCCACTATTCTCTGTCCACTTTATTCTTTCCACTATACTCTCCGCTTTATTCTGTCCAGTACAGTATTTCCACTATAGTCTGTCCACTTTAGTCTTTCCACTTTCGTCTTTCAACTTTATTCTGTCCACTACAGTCTTTCCACTATAGTCTTTCCACTATAGTCTGTCCACTTTCGTCTTTCCACTATTCTCTGTCCACTTTATTCTTTCCACTATACTCTCCGCTTTATTCTGTCCACTACAGTATTTCCACTATAGTCTGTCCACTTTAGTCTGTCCACTTTAGTCTTTCCACTATAGTCTGTCCACTTTAGTCTTTCCACTTTAGTCTTTCCACTTTATTCTGTCCACTTCAGTGTGTACACTTTAGTCTGTCCACTGAGTCTTTCCACTTCAGTCTTTCCACTATAGTCTGTCCACTTTAGTCTTTCCACTTTATTCTTTCCACTATAGTCTCCACTTTATTATGTCCACTACAGTCTTTCCACTATAATCTTTCCACTATAGTCTGTCCACTTTAGTCTTTCCACTAGTCTCTGTCCACTTTAGTCTTTCCATTACAGTCTCCACTTTATTATGTCCACTACAGTCTTTCCACTATAGTCTTTCCACTATAGTCTGTCCACTTTAGTCTTTCCACTATATTCTCCACTTTATTCTGTCCACAACAGTCTTTTCACTGTAGTCTTTCCACTATAGTATGTCCACTTTAGTCTTTCCACTATAGTCTCCACTTTATTCTGTCCACGACAGTCTTTCCACTATAGTCTCTCCACTATAGTCTGTCCACTATAGTCTTTACACTTTAGTTTTTCCACTTTAGTCTGTCCACTTTAGTCTTTCCACTATAGTCTGTCCACTACAGTCTTTCCACTATAATCTTTCCACTATAGTCTGTCCACTTTAGTCTTTCCGCTATTCTCTGTCCACTTTAGTCTTTCCACTTTGATCTTTCCACTATAGTCTCCACTTTATTCTGTCCACTACAGTCTTTCCACTATAATCTTTCCACTATAGTCTGTCCACTTTAGTCTTTCCACTATTCTCTGTCCACTTTAGTCTTTCCACTATAGTCTCCACTTTATTATTTCCACTACAGTCTTTCCACTATAGTCTTTCCACTATAGTCTGTCCACCTTAGTCTTTCCACTATAGTCTCCACTTTATTCTGTCCACTACAGTCTTTCCACTATAGTCTTTGCACTATAGTCTGTCCACTTTAGTTTGTCCACTTTAGTCTTTCCACTATAGTCTGTCCACTTTAGTCTTTCCACTTTAGTCTTTCCACTTTATTCTGTCCACTTCAGTGTGTACAATTTAGTCTGTCCACTGAGTCTTTCCACTTCAGTCTTTCCACTATAGTCTGTCCACTTTAGTCTTTCCACTTTATTCTTTCCACTATAGTCTCCACTTTATTATGTCCACTACAGTCTTTCCACTATAATCTTTCCACTATAGTCTGTCCACTTTAGTCTTTCCACTAGTCTCTGTCCACTTTAGTCTTTCCACTATAGTCTCCACTTTATTATGTCCACTACAGTCTTTCCACTATAGTCTTTCCACTATAGTCTGTCCACTTTAGTCTTTCCACTATATTCTCCACTTTATTCTGTCCACAACAGTCTTTTCACTGTAGTCTTTCCACTATAGTATGTCCATTTTAGTCTTTCCACTATAGTCTCCACTTTATTCTGTCCACGACAGTCTTTCCACTATAATCTTTCCACTATAGTCTGTCCACTTTAGTATTTCCACTATAGTCTCCACTTTATTCTGTCCACTACAGTCTTTCCACTATAGTCTTTCCACTATAGTCTGTCCACTTTAGTCTTTCAACTATTCTCTGTCCACTTTAGTCTTTCCACTATAGTCTCCACTTTATTCTGTCCACTACAGTCTTTCCACTATAGTCTTTCCACTATAGTCTGTCCACTTTAGTCTTTCCACTATTCTCTGTCCACTTTAGTCTTTCCACTATAGTCTCTACTTTATTCTGTCCACTACAGTCTTTCCACTATAGTCTTTCCACTATAGTCTGTCCACTTTAGTCTTTCCACTTTAGTCTTTCCACTATTCTCTGTCCACTTTAGTATTTCCACTTTAGTCTTTCCACTATAGTCTCCACTTTATTCTGTCCACTACAGTCTCTCCACTATAGTCTTTCCACTATAGTCTGTCCACTTTAGTCTTTCCACTATTCTCTGTCCACTTTATTCTTTCCACTATACTCTCCGCTTTATTCTGTCCACTACAGTCTTTCCTCTATAGTCTGTCCACTTTAGTCTTTTCACTTTAGTCTTTCCACATTAGTCTGTCCACTTTAGTATTTCCACTATAGTCTGTCCACTTTAGTCTTTCCACTTTAGTCTTTCCACTTTAGTCTGTCCACTTTAGTCTTTCCACTATAGTCTGTCCACTTTAGTCTTTCCACTTTAGTCTTTCCACTTTATTCTGTCCACTTCAGTGTGTACAATTTAATTTGTCCACTGAGTCTTGCCGCTTCAGTCTTTCCACTATAGTCTGTCCACTTTAGTCTTTTCACTTTTGTCTTTCCACTATAGTCTTTTCACTTCAGTCTGTCCACTTTAGTCTTTCCACTATAGTCTGTCCACTTTAGTCTTTCCACTATCGTCTTTCCACTTTAGTCTGTCCACTTAGTCTTTCCACTTCAGTCTTTCCACTATAGTCTGTCCACTTTTGTCTTTCCGCTATTCTCTGTCCACTTTAGTCTTTCCACATTAGTCTGTCCACTTTAGTATTTCCACTATAGTCTGTCCACTTTAGTCTTTCCACTTTAGTCTTTCCACTTTAGTCTGTCCACTTTAGTCTTTCCACTATAGTCTGTCCACTTTAGTCTTTCCACTTTAGTCTTTCCACTTTATTCTGTCCACTTCAGTGTGTACAATTTAATTTGTCCACTGAGTCTTGCCGCTTCAGTCTTTCCACTATAGTCTGTCCACTTTAGTCTTTTCACTTTTGTCTTTCCACTATAGTCTTTTCACTTCAGTCTGTCCACTTTAGTCTTTCCACTATAGTCTGTCCACTTTAGTCTTTCCACTATCGTCTTTCCACTTTAGTCTGTCCACTTAGTCTTTCCACTTCAGTCTTTCCACTATAGTCTCCACTTTATTCTGTCCACTACAGTCTTTCCACTATAATCTTTCCACTATAGTCTGTCCACTTTAGTCTTTCCACTAATCTCTGTCCACTTTAGTCTTTTCACTATAGTCTCCACTTTATTATTTCCACTACAGTCTTTCCACTATAGTCTTTCCACTATTGTCTTTCCACTATAGTCTGTCCACTTTAGTCTTTCCACTATAGTCTCCACTTTATTCTGTCCACTACAGTCTTTCCACTATAGTCTTTGCACTATAGTCTGTCCACTTTAGTCTGTCCAGTTTAGTCTTTGCACTATAGTCTGTCCACTTTAGTCTTTCCACTATAGTTTTTCCACTTTAGTCTGTCCACTTTAGTCTTTCCACTATAGTCTGTCCACTTTAGTCTTTCCACTTTAGTCTTTCCACTTTATTCTGTCCACTTCAGTGCTTACACTTTAGTGTGTCCACTGAGTCTTTCAACTTCAGTCTTTCCACTATAGTCTGTCCACTTTAGTCTTTCCACTTTAGTCTTTCCACTATAGTCTCCACTTTATTCTGTCCACTTTAGTCTTTCTACTTTAGTCTTTCCACTATAGTCTCCACTTTATTCTGTCCACTACATTCTTTCCACTTTAGTCTTTCCACTATTCTCTGTCCAATTTAGTCTTTCCACTATAGTCTCCACTTTATTCTGTTCACTACAGTCTTTCCACTATAGTCTTTCCACTATAGTCTGTCCACTTTAGTCTTTCCACTATTCTCTGTCCACTTTAGGCTTTCCACTATAGTCTCCACTTTATTCTGTCCACTACAGTCTTTCCACTATAGTCTTTCCACTATAGTCTGTCCACTTTATTCTTTCCACTATTCTCTGTCCACTTTAGTCTTTCCACTATAGTCTCTACTTTATTCTGTCCACTACAGTCTTTCCACTATAGTCTTTCCACTATAGTCTGTCCACTTTAGTCTTTCCACTTTAGTCTTTCCACTATTCTCTGTCCACTTTAGTATTTCCACTTTAGTCTTTCCACTATAGTCTCCACTTTATTCTGTCCACTACAGTCTCTCCACTATAGTCTTTCCACTATAGTCTGTCCACTTTAGTCTTTCCACTATTCTCTGTCCACTCTATTCTTTCCACTATACTCTCCGCTTTATTCTGTCCACTACAGTATTTCCACTATAGTCTGTCCACTGTAGTCTTTCCACTTTCGTCTTTCCACTTTATTCTGTCCACTACAGTCTTTCCACTATAGTCTTTGCACTATAGTCTGTCCACTTTAGTCTGTCCACTTTAGTCTTTCCACTATAGTCTGTCCACTTTAGTCTTTCCACTTTAGTCTTTCCACTTTATTCTGTCTACTTCAGTGTGTACACTTTAGTCTGTCCACTGAGTATTTCCACTTCAGTCTTTCCACTATAGTCTGTCCACTTTAGTCTTTCCACTTTATTCTTTCCACTATAGTCTCCACTTTATTATGTCCACTACAGTCTTTCCACTATAATCTTTCCACTATAGTCTGTCCACTTTAGTCTTTCCACTAGTCTCTGTCCACTTTAGTCTTTCCACTATAGTCTCCACTTTATTATGTCCACTACAGTCTTTCCACTATAGTCTTTCCACTATAGTCTGTCCACTTTAGTCTTTCCACTATATTCTCCACTTTATTCTGTCCACAACAGTCTTTTCACTGTAGTCTTTCCACTATAGTATGTCCACTTTAGTCTTTCCACTATAGTCTCCACTTTATTCTGTCCACGACAGTCTTTCCACTATAGTCTTTCCACTATAGTCTGTCCACTTTAGTCTTTCCACTTTAGTTTTTCCACTTTAGTCTGACCACTTTAGTCTTTCCACTATAGTCTGTCCACTTTAGTCTTTCCACTTTAGTCTTTCCACTTTATTCTGTCCACTTCAGTGCTTACACTTTAGTGTTTCCACTGAGTCTTTCAACTTCAGTCTTTCCACTATAGTCTGTCCACTTTAGTCTTTCCACTTTAGTCTTTCCACTATAGTCTCCACTTTATTCTGTCCACTTTAGTCTTTCCACTTTAGTCTTTCCACTATAGTCTCCACTTTATTCTGTCCACTACATTCTTTCCACTTTAGTCTTTCCACTATTCTCTGTCCACTTTAGTCTTTCCACTATAGTCTCCACTTTATTCTGTCCACTACAGTCTTTCCACTATAGTCTTTCCACTATAGTCTGTCCACTTTAGTCTTTCCACTATATTCTCCACTTTATTCTGTCCACAACAGTCTTTTCACTGTAGTCTTTCCACCATAGTCTCCACTTTATTCTGTCCACGACAGTCTTTCCACTATAGTCTCTCCACTATAGTCTGTCCACTTTAGTCTTTACACTTTAGTTTTTCCACTTTAGTCTGTCCACTTTAGTCTTTCCACTATAGTCTGTCCACTACAGTCTTTCCACTATAATCTTTCCACTATAGTCTGTCCACTTTAGTCTTTCCGCTATTCTCTGTCCACTTTAGTCTTTCCACTTTGATCTTTCCACTATAGTCTCCACTTTATTCTGTCCACTACAGTCTTTCCACTATAATCTTTCCACTATAGTCTGTCCACTTTAGTCTTTCCACTATTCTCTGTCCACTTTAGTCTTTCCACTATAGTCTCCACTTTATTATTTCCACTACAGTCTTTCCACTATAGTCTTTCCACTATAGTCTTTCCACTATAGTCTGTCCACCTTAGTCTTTCCACTATAGTCTCCACTTTATTCTGTCCACTACAGTCTTTCCACTATAGTCTTTGCACTATAGTCTGTCCACTTTAGTTTGTCCACTTTAGTCTTTCCACTATAGTCTGTCCACTTTAGTCTTTCCACTTTAGTCTTTCCACTTTATTCTGTCCACTTCAGTGTGTACAATTTAGTCTGTCCACTGAGTCTTTCCACTTCAGTCTTTCCACTATAGTCTGTCCACTTTAGTCTTTCCACTTTGATCTTTCCACTATAGTCTCCACTTTATTCTGTCCACTACAGTCTTTCCACTATAATCTTTCCACTATAGTCTGTCCACTTTAGTCTTTCCACTATTCTCTGTCCACTTTAGTCTTTCCACTATAGTCTCCACTTTATTATTTCCACTACAGTCTTTCCACTATAGTCTTTCCACTATAGTCTTTCCACTATAGTCTGTCCACCTTAGTCTTTCCACTATATTCTCCACTTTATTCTGTCCACAACAGTCTTTTCACTGTAGTCTTTCCACTATAGTATGTCCACTTTAGTCTTTCCACTATAGTCTCCACTTTATTCTGTCCACGACAGTCTTTCCACTATAGTCTTTCCACTATAGTCTGTCCACTTTAGTCTTTCCACTTTAGTTTTTCCACTTTAGTCTGACCACTTTAGTCTTTCCACTATAGTCTGTCCACTTTAGTCTTTCCACTTTAGTCTTTCCACTTTATTCTGTCCACTTCAGTGCTTACACTTTAGTGTTTCCACTGAGTCTTTCAACTTCAGTCTTTCCACTATAGTCTGTCCACTTTAGTCTTTCCACTTTAGTCTTTCCACTATAGTCTCCACTTTATTCTGTCCACTTTAGTCTTTCCACTTTAGTCTTTCCACTATAGTCTCCACTTTATTCTGTCCACTACATTCTTTCCACTTTAGTCTTTCCACTATTCTCTGTCCACTTTAGTCTTTCCACTATAGTCTCCACTTTATTCTGTCCACTACAGTCTTTCCACTATAGTCTTTCCACTATATTCTCCACTTTATTCTGTCCACAACAGTCTTTTCACTGTAGTCTTTCCACCATAGTCTCCACTTTATTCTGTCCACGACAGTCTTTCCACTATAGTCTCTCCACTATAGTCTGTCCACTTTAGTCTTTACACTTTAGTTTTTCCACTTTAGTCTGTCCACTTTAGTCTTTCCACTATAGTCTGTCCACTACAGTCTTTCCACTATAATCTTTCCACTATAGTCTGTCCACTTTAGTCTTTCCGCTATTCTCTGTCCACTTTAGTCTTTCCACTTTGATCTTTCCACTATAGTCTCCACTTTATTCTGTCCACTACAGTCTTTCCACTATAATCTTTCCACTATAGTCTGTCCACTTTAGTCTTTCCACTATTCTCTGTCCACTTTAGTCTTTCCACTATAGTCTCCACTTTATTATTTCCACTACAGTCTTTCCACTATAGTCTTTCCACTATAGTCTTTCCACTATAGTCTGTCCACCTTAGTCTTTCCACTATAGTCTCCACTTTATTCTGTCCACTACAGTCTTTCCACTATAGTCTTTGCACTATAGTCTGTCCACTTTAGTTTGTCCACTTTAGTCTTTCCACTATAGTCTGTCCACTTTAGTCTTTCCACTTTAGTCTTTCCACTTTATTCTGTCCACTTCAGTGTGTACAATTTAGTCTGTCCACTGAGTCTTTCCACTTCAGTCTTTCCACTATAGTCTGTCCACTTTAGTCTTTCCACTTTATTCTTTCCACTATAGTCTCCACTTTATTATGTCCACTACAGTCTTTCCACTATAATCTTTCCACTATAGTCTGTCCACTTTAGTCTTTCCACTAGTCTCTGTCCACTTTAGTCTTTCCACTATAGTCTCCACTTTATTATGTCCACTACAGTCTTTCCACTATAGTCTTTCCACTATAGTCTGTCCACTTTAGTCTTTCCACTATATTCTCCACTTTATTCTGTCCACAACAGTCTTTTCACTGTAGTCTTTCCACTATAGTATGTCCATTTTAGTCTTTCCACTATAGTCTCCACTTTATTCTGTCCACGACAGTCTTTCCACTATAATCTTTCCACTATAGTCTGTCCACTTTAGTCTTTCCACTTTAGTTTTTCCACTTTAGTCTGTCCACTTTAGTCTTTCCACTATAGTCTGTCCACTTTAGTCTTTCCACTTTAGTCTTTCCACTTTATTCTGTCCACTTCAGTGCTTACACTTTAGTGTGTCCACTGAGTCTTTCAACTTCAGTCTTTCCACTATAGTCTGTCCACTTTAGTCTTTCCACTTTAGTCTTTCCACTATAGTCTCCACTTTATTCTGTCCACTTTAGTCTTTCCACTTTAGTCTTTCCACTATAGTCTCCACTTTATTCTGTCCACTACATTCTTTCCACTTTAGTCTTTCCACTATTCTCTGTCCACTTTAGTCTTTCCACTATAGTCTCCACTTTATTCTGTCCACTACAGTCTTTCCACTATAGTCTTTCCACTATAGTCTGTCCACTTTAGTCTTTCCACTATTCTCTGTCCACTTTAGTCTTTCCACTATAGTCTCCACTTTATTCTGTCCACTACAGTCTTTCCACTATAGTCTTTCCACTATAGTCTGTCAACTTTAGTCTTTCCACTATTCTCTGTCCACTTTAGGCTTTCCACTATAGTCTCCACTTTATTCTGTCCACTACAGTCTTTCCACAATAGTCTTTCCACTATAGTCTGTCCACTTTAGTCTTTCCACTATTCTCTGTCCACTTTAGTCTTTACACTATAGTCTCTACTTTATTCTGTCCACTACAGTCTTTCCACTATAGTCTTTCCACTATAGTCTGTCCACTTTAGTCTTTCCACTTTAGTCTTTCCACTATTCTCTGTCCACTTTAGTATTTCCACTTTAGTCTTTCCACTATAGTCTCCACTTTATTCTGTCCACTACAGTCTCTCCACTATAGTCTTTCCACTATAGTCTGTCCACTTTAGTCTTTCCACTATTCTCTGTCCACTTTATTCTTTCCACTATACTCTCCGCTTTATTCTGTCCACTACAGTCTTTCCTCTATAGTCTGTCCACTTTAGTCTTTTCACTTTAGTCTTTCCACATTAGTCTGTCCACTTTAGTATTTCCACTATAGTCTGTCCACTTTAGTCTTTCCACTAGTCTCTGTCCACTTTAGTCTTTCCACTATAGTCTCCACTTTATTATGTCCACTACAGTCTTTCCACTATAGTCTTTCCACTATAGTCTGTCCACTTTAGTCTTTCCACTATATTCTCCACTTTATTCTGTCCACAACAGTCTTTTCACTGTAGTCTTTCCACTATAGTATGTCCACTTTAGTCTTTCCACTATAGTCTCCACTTTATTCTGTCCACGACAGTCTTTCCACTATAATCTTTCCACTATAGTCTGTCCACTTTAGTCTTTCCACTATTCTCTGTCCACTTTAGTCTTTCCACTATAGTCTCCACTTTATTCTGTCCACTACAGTCTTTCCACTATAGTCTTTCCACTATAGTCTGTCCACTTTATTCTTTCCACTATTCTCTGTCCACTTTAGGCTTTCCACTATAGTCTCCACTTTATTCTGTCCACTACAGTCTTTCCACTATAGTCTTTCCACTATAGTCTGTCCACTTTATTCTTTCCACTATTCTCTGTCCACTTTAGTCTTTCCACTATAGTCTCTACTTTATTCTGTCCACTACAGTCTTTCCACTATAGTCTTTCCACTATAGTCTGTCCACTTTAGTCTTTCCACTTTAGTCTTTCCACTATTCTCTGTCCACTTTAGTATTTCCACTTTAGTCTTTCCACTATAGTCTCCACTTTAGTCTGTCCACTGAGTCTTTCCACTTCAGTCTTTCCACTATAGTCTGTCCACTTTAGTCTTTCCACTTTCTTCTTTCCACTATAGTCTCCACTTTATTATGTCCACTACAGTCTTTCCACTATAATCTTTCCACTATAGTCTGTCCACTTTAGTCTTTCCACTAGTCTCTGTCCACTTTAGTCTTTCCACTATAGTCTCCACTTTATTATGTACACTACAGTCTTTCCACTATAGTCTTTCCACTATAGTCTGTCCACTTTAGTCTTTCCACTATATTCTCCACTTTATTCTGTCCACAACAGTCTTTTCACTGTAGTCTTTCCACTATAGTATGTCCACTTTAGTCTTTCCACTATAGTCTCCACTTTATTCTGTCCACGACAGTCTTTCCACTATAATCTTTCCACTATAGTCTGTCCACTTTAGTCTTTCCACTATTCTCTGTCCACTTTAGTCTTTCCACTATAGTCTCCACTTTATTCTGTCCACTACAGTCTTTCCAATATAGTCTTTCCACTATAGTCTGTCAACTTTAGTCTTTCCACTATTCTCTGTCCACTTTAGGCTTTCCACTATAGTCTCCACTTTATTCTGTCCACTACAGTCTTTCCACTATAGTCTTTCCACTATAGTCTGTCCACTTTATTCTTTCCACTATTCTCTGTCCACTTTAGTCTTTCCACTATAGTCTCTACTTTATTCTGTCCACTACAGTCTTTCCACTATAGTCTTTCCACTATAGTCTGTCCACTTTAGTCTTTCCACTTTAGTCTTTCCACTATTCTCTGTCCACTTTAGTATTTCCACTTTAGTCTTTCCACTATAGTCTCCACTTTATTCTGTCCACTACAGTCTCTCCACTATAGTCTTTCCACTATAGTCTGTCCACTTTAGTCTTTCCACTATTCTCTGTCCACTCTATTCTTTCCACTAAACTCTCCGCTTTATTCTGTCCACTACAGTATTTCCACTATAGTCTGTCCACTTTAGTCTTTCCACTTTCGTCTTTCCACTTTATTCTGTCCACTACAGTCTTTCCACTATAGTCTTTGCACTATAGTCTGTCCACTTTAGTCTGTCCACTTTAGTCTTTCCACTATAGTCTGTCCACTTTAGTCTTTCCACTTTAGTCTTTCCACTTTATTCTGTCCACTTCAGTGTGTACACTTTAGTCTGTCCACTGAGTCTTTCCACTTCAGTCTTTCCACTATAGTCTGTCCACTTTAGTCTTTCCACTTTCTTCTTTCCACTATAGTCTCCACTTTATTATGTCCACTACAGTCTTTCCACTATAATCTTTCCACTATAGTCTGTCCACTTTAGTCTTTCCACTAGTCTCTGTCCACTTTAGTCTTTCCACTATAGTCTCCACTTTATTATGTCCACTACAGTCTTTCCACTATAGTCTTTCCACTATAGTCTGTCCACTTTAGTCTTTCCACTATATTCTCCACTTTATTCTGTCCACAACAGTCTTTTCACTGTAGTCTTTCCACTATAGTATGTCCACTTTAGTCTTTCCACTATAGTCTCCACTTTATTCTGTCCACGACAGTCTTTCCACTATAATCTTTCCACTATAGTCTGTCCACTTTAGTCTTTCCACTATTCTCTGTCCACTTTAGTCTTTCCACTATAGTCCCCACTTTATTCTGTCCACTACAGTCTTTCCAATATAGTCTTTCCACTATAGTCTGTCAACTTTAGTCTTTCCACTATTCTCTGTCCACTTTAGGCTTTCCACTATAGTCTCCACTTTATTCTGTCCACTACAGTCTTTCCACTATAGTCTTTCCACTATAGTCTGTCCACTTTATTCTTTCCACTATTCTCTGTCCACTTTAGTCTTTCCACTATAGTCTCTACTTTATTCTGTCCACTACAGTCTTTCCACTGTAGTCTTTCCACTATAGTCTGTCCACTTTAGTCTTTCCACTTTAGTCTTTCCACTATTCTCTGTCCACTTTAGTATTTCCACTTTAGTCTTTCCACTATAGTCTCCACTTTATTCTGTCCACTACAGTCTCTCCACTATAGTCTTTCCACTATAGTCTGTCCACTTTAGTCTTTCCACTATTCTCTGTCCACTCTATTCTTTCCACTATACTCTCCGCTTTATTCTGTCCACTACAGTATTTCCACTATAGTCTGTCCACTTTAGTCTTTCCACTTTCGTCTTTCCACTTTATTCTGTCCACTACAGTCTTTCCTCTATAGTCTTTGCACTATAGTCTGTCCACTTTAGTCTGTCCACTTTAGTCTTTCCACTATAGTCTGTCCACTTTAGTCTTTCCACTTTAGTCTTTCCACTTTATTCTGTCCACTTCAGTGTGTACACTTTAGTCTGTCCACTGAGTCTTTCCACTTCAGTCTTTCCACTATAGTCTGTCCACTTTAGTCTTTCCACTTTCTTCTTTCCACTATAGTCTCCACTTTATTATGTCCACTACAGTCTTTCCACTATAATCTTTCCACTATAGTCTGTCCACTTTAGTCTTTCCACTAGTCTCTGTCCACTTTAGTCTTTCCACTATAGTCTCCACTTTATTATGTCCACTACAGTCTTTCCACTATAGTCTTTCCACTATAGTCTGTCCACTTTAGTCTTTCCACCATATTCTCCACTTTATTCTGTCCACAACAGTCTTTTCACTGTAGTCTTTCCACTATAGTATGTCCACTTTAGTCTTTCCACTATAGTCTCCACTTTATTCTGTCCACGACAGTCTTTCCACTATAATCTTTCCACTATAGTCTGTCCACTTTAGTCTTTCCACTATTCTCTGTCCACTTTAGTCTTTCCACTATAGTCTCCACTTTATTCTGTCCACTACAGTCTTTCCAATATAGTCTTTCCACTATAGTCTGTCAACTTTAGTCTTTCCACTATTCTCTGTCCACTTTAGGCTTTCCACTATAGTCTCCACTTTATTCTGTCCACTACAGTCTTTCCACTATAGTCTTTCCACTATAGTCTGTCCACTTTATTCTTTCCACTATTCTCTGTCCACTTTAGTCTTTCCACTATAGTCTCTACTTTATTCTGTCCACTACAGTCTTTCCACTATAGTCTTTCCACTATAGTCTGTCCACTTTAGTCTTTCCACTTTAGTCTTTCCACTATTCTCTGTCCACTTTAGTATTTCCACTTTAGTCTTTCCACTATAGTCTCCACTTTATTCTGTCCACTACAGTCTCTCCACTATAGTCTTTCCACTATAGTCTGTCCACTTTAGTCTTTCCACTATTCTCTGTCCACTCTATTCTTTCCACTATACTCTCCGCTTTATTCTGTCCACTACAGTATTTCCACTATAGTCTGTCCACTTTAGTCTTTCCACTTTCGTCTTTCCACTTTATTCTGTCCACTACAGTCTTTCCACTATAGTCTTTGCACTATAGTCTGTCCACTTTAGTCTGTCCACTTTAGTCTTTCCACTATAGTCTGTCCACTTTAGTCTTTCCACTTTAGTCTTTCCACTTTATTCTGTCCACTTCAGTGTGTACACTTTAGTCTGTCCACTGAGTCTTTCCACTTCAGTCTTTCCACTATAGTCTGTCCACTTTAGTCTTTCCACTTTCTTCTTTCCACTATAGTCTCCACTTTATTATGTCCACTACAGTCTTTCCACTATAATCTTTCCACTATAGTCTGTCCACTTTAGTCTTTCCACTAGTCTCTGTCCACTTTAGTCTTTCCACTATAGTCTCCACTTTATTATGTCCACTACAGTCTTTCCACTATAGTCTTTCCACTATAGTCTGTCCACTTTAGTCTTTCCACTATATTCTCCACTTTATTCTGTCCACAACAGTCTTTTCACTGTAGTCTTTCCACTATAGTATGTCCACTTTAGTCTTTCCACTATAGTCTCCACTTTATTCTGTCCACGACAGTCTTTCCACTATAATCTTTCCACTATAGTCTGTCCACTTTAGTCGTTCCACTATTCTCTGTCCACTTTAGTCTTTCCACTATAGTCTCCACTTTATTCTGTCCACTACAGTCTTTCCAATATAGTCTTTCCACTATAGTCTGTCAACTTTAGTCTTTCCACTATTCTCTGTCCACTTTAGGCTTTCCACTATAGTCTCCACTTTATTCTGTCCACTACAGTCTTTCCACTATAGTCTTTCCACTATAGTCTGTCCACTTTATTCTTTCCACTATTCTCTGTCCACTTTAGTCTTTCCACTATAGTCTCTACTTTATTCTGTCCACTACAGTCTTTCCACTATAGTCTTTCCACTATAGTCTGTCCACTTTAGTCTTTCCACTTTAGTCTTTCCACTATTCTCTGTCCACTTTAGTATTTCCACTTTAGTCTTTCCACTATAGTCTCCACTTTATTCTGTCCACTACAGTCTCTCCACTATAGTCTTTCCACTATAGTCTGTCCACTTTAGTCTTTCCACTATTCTCTGTCCACTCTATTCTTTCCACTATACTCTCCGCTTTATTCTGTCCACTACAGTATTTCCACTATAGTCTGTCCACTTTAGTCTTTCCACTTTCGTCTTTCCACTTTATTCTGTCCACTACAGTCTTTCCACTATAGTCTTTGCACTATAGTCTGTCCACTTTAGTCTGTCCACTTTAGTCTTTCCACTATAGTCTGTCCACTTTAGTCTTTCCACTTTAGTCTTTCCACTTTATTCTGTCCACTTCAATGTGTACACTTTAGTCTGTCCACTGAGTCTTTCCACTTCAGTCTTTCCACTATAGTCTGTCCACTTTAGTCTTTCCACTTTCTTCTTTCCACTATAGTCTCCACTTTATTATGTCCACTACAGTCTTTCCACTATAATCTTTCCACTATAGTCTGTCCACTTTAGTCTTTCCACTAGTCTCTGTCCACTTTAGTCTTTCCACTATAGTCTCCACTTTATTATGTCCACTACAGTCTTTCCACTATAGTCTTTCCACTATAGTCTGTCCACTTTAGTCTTTCCACTATATTCTCCACTTTATTCTGTCCACAACAGTCTTTTCACTGTAGTCTTTCCACTATAGTATGTCCACTTTAGTCTTTCCACTATAGTCTCCACTTTATTCTGTCCACGACAGTCTTTCCACTATAATCTTTCCACTATAGTCTGTCCACTTTAGTCTTTCCACTATTCTCTGTCCACTTTAGTCTTTCCACTATTCTCTGTCCACTTTAGTCTTTCCACTATAGTCTCCACTTTATTCTGTCCACTACAGTCTTTCCAATATAGTCTTTCCACTATAGTCTGTCAACTTTAGTCTTTCCACTATTCTCTGTCCACTTTAGGCTTTCCACTATAGTCTCCACTTTATTCTGTCCACTACAGTCTTTCCACTATAGTCTTTCCACTATAGTCTGTCCACTTTATTCTTTCCACTATTCTCTGTCCACTTTAGTCTTTCCACTATAGTCTCTACTTTATTCTGTCCACTACAGTCTTTCCACTATAGTCTTTCCACTATAGTCTGTCCACTTTAGTCTTTCCACTTTAGTCTTTCCACTATTCTCTGTCCACTTTAGTATTTCCACTTTAGTCTTTCCACTATAGTCTCCACTTTATTCTGTCCACTACAGTCTCTCCACTATAGTCTTTCCACTATAGTCTGTCCACTTTAGTCTTTCCACTATTCTCTGTCCACTCTATTCTTTCCACTATACTCTCCGCTTTATTCTGTCCACTACAGTATTTCCACTATAGTCTGTCCACTTTAGTCTTTCCACTTTCGTCTTTCCACTTTATTCTGTCCACTACAGTCTTTCCACTATAGTCTTTGCACTATAGTCTGTCCACTTTAGTCTGTCCACTTTAGTCTTTCCACTATAGTCTGTCCACTTTAGTCTTTCCACTTTAGTCTTTCCACTTTATTCTGTCCACTTCAGTGTGTACACTTTAGTCTGTCCACTGAGTCTTTCCACTTCAGTCTTTCCACTATAGTCTGTCCACTTTAGTCTTTCCACTAGTCTCTGTCCACTTTAGTCTTTCCACTATAGTCTCCACTTTATTATGTCCACTACAGTCTTTCCACTATAGTCTTTCCACTATAGTCTGTCCACTTTAGTCTTTCCACTATATTCTCCACTTTATTCTGTCCACAACAGTCTTTTCACTGTAGTCTTTCCACTATAGTATGTCCACTTTAGTCTTTCCACTATAGTCTCCACTTTATTCTGTCCACGACAGTCTTTCCACTATAATCTTTCCACTATAGTATGTCCACTTTAGTCTTTCCACTTTCGTTTTTCCACTTTAGTCTGTCCACTTTAGTCTTTCCACTATAGTCTGTCCACTTTAGTCTTTCCACTTTAGTCTTTCCACTTTATTCTGTCCACTTCAGTGCTTACACTTTAGTGTGTCCACTGAGTCTTTCAACTTCAGTCTTTCCACTATAGTCTGTCCACTTTAGTCTTTCCACTTTAGTCTTTCCACTATAGTCTCCACTTTATTCTGTCCACTTTAGTCTTTCCACTTTAGTCTTTCCACTATAGTCTACACTTTATTCTGTCCACTACATTCTTTCCACTTTAGTCTTTCCACTATTCTCTGTCCACTTTAGTCTTTCCACTATAGTCTCAACTTTATTCTGTCCACTACAGTCTTTCCACTATAGTCTTTCCACTATAGTCTGTCAACTTTAGTCTTTCCACTATTCTCTGTCCACTTTAGGCTTTCCACTATAGTCTCCACTTTATTCTGTCCACTACAGTCTTTCCACTATAGTCTTTCCACTATAGTCTGTCCACTTTAGTCTTTCCACTATTCTCTGTCCACTTTAGTCTTTCCACTATAGTCTCTACTTTATTCTGTCCACTACAGTCTTTCCACTATAGTCTTTCCACTATAGTCTGTCCACTTTAGTCTTTCCACTTTAGTCTTTCCACTATTCTCTGTCCACTTTAGTATTTCCACTTTAGTCTTTCCACTATAGTCTCCACTTTATTCTGTCCACTACAGTCTCTCCACTATAGTCTTTCCACTATAGTCTGTCCACTTTAGTCTTTCCACTATTCTCTGTCCACTTTATTCTTTCCACTATACTCTCCGCTTTATTCTGTCCACTACAGTCTTTCCTCTATAGTCTGTCCACTTTAGTCTTTTCACTTTAGTCTTTCCACATTAGTCTGTCCACTTTAGTATTTCCACTATAGTCTGTCCACTTTAGTCTTTCCACTTTAGTCTTTCCACTTTAGTCTGTCCACTTTAGTCTTTCCACTATAGTCTGTCCACTTTAGTCTTTCCACTTTAGTCTTTCCACTTTATTCTGTCCACTTCAGTGTGTACAATTTAATTTGTCCACTGAGTCTTGCCGCTTCAGTCTTTCCACTTCAGTCTTTCCACTATAGTCTGTCCACTTTTGTCTTTCCGCTATTCTCTGTCCACTTTAGTCTTTCCACATTAGTCTGTCCACTTTAGTATTTCCACTATAGTCTGTCCACTTTAGTCTTTCCACTTTAGTCTTTCCACTTTAGTCTGTCCACTTTAGTCTTTCCACTATAGTCTGTCCACTTTAGTCTTTCCACTTTAGTCTTTCCACTTTATTCTGTCCACTTCAGTGTGTACAATTTAATTTGTCCACTGAGTCTTGCCGCTTCAGTCTTTCCACTATAGTCTGTCCACTTTAGTCTTTTCACTTTTGTCTTTCCACTATAGTATTTTCACTTCAGTCTGTCCACTTTAGTCTTTCCACTATAGTCTGTCCACTTTAGTCTTTCCACTATCGTCTTTCCACTTTAGTCTGTCCACTTAGTCTTTCCACTTCAGTCTTTCCACTATAGTCTCCACTTTATTCTGTCCACTACAGTCTTTCCACTATAATCTTTCCACTATAGTCTGTCCACTTTAGTCTTTCCACTAATCTCTGTCCACTTTAGTCTTTTCACTATAGTCTCCACTTTATTATTTCCACTACAGTCTTTCCACTATAGTCTTTCCACTATTGTCTTTCCACTATAGTCTGTCCACTTTAGTCTTTCCACTATAGTCTCCACTTTATTCTGTCCACTACAGTCTTTCCACTTTAGTCTTTGCACTATAGTCTGTCCACTTTAGTCTGTCCACTTTAGTCTTTGCACTATAGTCTGTCCACTTTAGTCTTTCCACTATAGTTTTTCCACTTTAGTCTGTCCACTTTAGTCTTTCCACTATAGTCTGTTCACTTTAGTCTTTCCACTTTAGTCTTTCCACTTTATTCTGTCCACTTCAGTGCTTACACTTTAGTGTGTCCACTGAGTCTTTCAACTTCAGTCTTTCCACTATAGTCTGTCCACTTTAGTCTTTCCACTTTAGTCTTTCCACTATAGTCTCCACTTTATTCTGTCCACTTTAGTCTTTCTACTTTAGTCTTTCCACTATAGTCTCCACTTTATTCTGTCCACTACATTCTTTCCACTTTAGTCTTTCCACTATTCTCTGTCCACTTTAGTCTTTCCACTATAGTCTCCACTTTATTCTGTTCACTACAGTCTTTCCACTATAGTCTTTCCACTATAGTCTGTCCACTTTAGTCTTTCCACTATTCTCTGTCCACTTTAGTCTTTCCACTATAGTCTCCACTTTATTCTGTCCACTACAGTCTTTCCACTATAGTCTTTCCACTATAGTCTGTCAACTTTAGTCTTTCCACTATTCTCTGTCCACTTTAGGCTTTCCACTATAGTCTCCACTTTATTCTGTCCACTACAGTCTTTCCACTATAGTCTTTCCACTATAGTCTGTCCACTTTATTCTTTCCACTATTCTCTGTCCACTTTAGTCTTTCCACTATAGTCTCTACTTTATTCTGTCCACTACAGTCTTTCCACTATAGTCTTTCCACTATAGTCTGTCCACTTTAGTCTTTCCACTTTAGTCTTTCCACTATTCTCTGTCCACTTTAGTATTTCCACTTTAGTCTTTCCACTATAGTCTCCACTTTATTCTGTCCACTACAGTCTCTCCACTATAGTCTTTCCACTATAGTCTGTCCACTTTAGTCTTTCCACTATTCTCTGTCCACTCTATTCTTTCCACTATACTCTCCGCTTTATTCTGTCCACTACAGTATTTCCACTATAGTCTGTCCACTTTAGTCTTTCCACTTTCGTCTTTCCACTTTATTCTGTCCACTACAGTCTTTCCACTATAGTCTTTGCACTATAGTCTGTCCACTTTAGTCTGTCCACTTTAGTCTTTCCACTATAGTCTGTCCACTTTAGTCTTTCCACTTTAGTCTTTCCACTTTATTCTGTCCACTTCAGTGTGTACACTTTAGTCTGTCCACTGAGTCTTTCCACTTCAGTCTTTCCACTATAGTCTGTCCACTTTAGTCTTTCCACTTTATTCTTTCCACTATAGTGTCCACTTTATTATGTCCACTACAGTCTTTCCACTATAATCTTTCCACTATAGTCTGTCCACTTTAGTCTTTCCACTAGTCTCTGCCCACTTTAGTCTTTCCACTATAGTCTCCACTTTATTATGTCCACTACAGTCTTTCCACTATAGTCTTTCCACTATAGTCTGTCCACTTTAGTCTTTCCACTATATTCTCCACTTTATTCTGTCCACAACAGTCTTTTCACTGTAGTCTTTCCACTATAGTATGTCCACTTTAGTCTTTCCACTATAGTCTCCACTTTATTCTGTCCACGACAGTCTTTCCACTATAATCTTTCCACTATAGTCTGTCCACTTTAGTCTTTCCACTTTAGTTTTTCCACTTTAGTCTGTCCACTTTAGTCTTTCCACTATAGTCTGTCCACTTTAGTCTTTCCACTTTAGTCTTTCCACTTTATTCTGTCCACTTCAGTGCTTACACTTTAGTGTGTCCACTGAGTCTTTCAACTTCAGTCTTTCCACTATAGTCTGTCCACTTTAGTCTTTCCACTTTAGTCTTTCCACTATAGTCTCCACTTTATTCTGTCCACTTTAGTCTTTCCACTTTAGTCTTTCCACTATAGTCTCCACTTTATTCTGTCCACTACATTCTTTCCACTTTAGTCTTTCCACTATTCTCTGTCCACTTTAGTCTTTCCACTATAGTCTCCACTTTATTCTGTCCACTACAGTCTTTCCACTATAGTCTTTCCACTATAGTCTGTCCACTTTAGTCTTTCCACTATTCTCTGTCCACTTTAGTCTTTCCACTATAGTCTCCACTTTATTCTGTCCACTACAGTCTTTCCACTATAGTCTTTCCACTATAGTCTGTCAACTTTAGTCTTTCCACTATTCTCTGTCCACTTTAGGCTTTCCACTATAGTCTCCACTTTATTCTGTCCACTACAGTCTTTCCACTATAGTCTTTCCACTATTCTCTGTCCACTTTAGTCTTTCCACTATAGTCTCTACTTTATTCTGTCCACTACAGTCTTTCCACTATAGTCTTTCCACTATAGTCTGTCCACTTTAGTCTTTCCACTTTAGTCTTTCCACTATTCTCTGTCCACTTTAGTATTTCCACTTTAGTCTTTCCACTATAGTCTCCACTTTATTCTGTCCACTACAGTCTCTCCACTATAGTCTTTCCACTATAGTCTGTCCACTTTAGTCTTTCCACTATTCTCTGTCCACTTTATTCTTTCCACTATACTCTCCGCTTTATTCTGTCCACTACAGTCTTTCCTCTATAGTCTGTCCACTTTAGTCTTTTCACTTTAGTCTTTCCACATTAGTCTGTCCACTTTAGTATTTCCACTATAGTCTGTCCACTTTAGTCTTTCCACTTTAGTCTTTCCACTTTAGTCTGTCCACTTTAGTCTTTCCACTATAGTCTGTCCACTTTAGTCTTTCCACTTTAGTCTTTCCACTTTATTCTGTCCACTTCAGTGTGTACAATTTAATTTGTCCACTGAGTCTTGCCGCTTCAGTCTTTCCACTATAGTCTGTCCACTTTAGTCTTTTCACTTTTGTCTTTCCACTATAGTCTTTTCACTTCAGTCTGTCCACTTTAGTCTTTCCACTATAGTCTGTCCACTTTAGTCTTTCCACTATCGTCTTTCCACTTTAGTCTGTCCACTTAGTCTTTCCACTTCAGTCTTTCCACTATAGTCTGTCCACTTTTGTCTTTCCGCTATTCTCTGTCCACTTTAGTCTTTCCACATTAGTCTGTCCACTTTAGTATTTCCACTATAGTCTGTCCACTTTAGTCTTTCCACTTTAGTCTTTCCACTTTAGTCTCCACTTTATTCTGTCCACTACAGTCTTTCCACTATAGTCTTTGCACTATAGTCTGTCCACTTTAGTCTGTCCACTTTAGTCTTTGCACTATAGTCTGTCCACTTTAGTCTTTCCACTATAGTTTTTCCACTTTAGTCTGTCCACTTTAGTCTTTCCACTATAGTCCGTCCACTTTAGTCTTTCCACTATAGTCTCCACTTTATTCTGTCCACTACAGTCTTTCCACTATAGTCTTTGCACTATAGTCTGTCCACTTTAGTCTGTCCACTTTAGTCTTTGCACTATAGTCTGTCCACTTTACTCTTTCCACTATAGTTTTTCCACTTTAGTCTGTCCACTTTAGTCTTTCCACTATAGTCTGTCCACTTTAGTCTTTCCACTTTAGTCTTTCCACTTTATTCTGTCCACTTCAGTGCTTACACTTTAGTGTGTCCACTGAGTCTTTCAACTTCAGTCTTTCCACTATAGTCTGTCCACTTTAGTCTTTCCACTTTAGTCTTTCCACTATAGTCTCCACTTTATTCTGTCCACTTTAGTCTTTCTACTTTAGTCTTTCCACTATAGTCTCCACTTTATTCTGTCCACTACATTCTTTCCACTTTAGTCTTTCCACTATTCTCTGTCCACTTTAGTCTTTCCACTATAGTCTCCACTTTATTCTGTTCACTACAGTCTTTCCACTATAGTCTTTCCACTATAGTCTGTCCACTTTAGTCTTTCCACTATTCTCTGTCCACTTTAGTCTTTCCACTATAGTCTCCACTTTATTCTGTCCACTACAGTCTTTCCAATATAGTCTTTCCACTATAGTCTGTCAACTTTAGTCTTTCCACTATTCTCTGTCCACTTTAGGCTTTCCACTATAGTCTCCACTTTATTCTGTCCACTACAGTCTTTCCACTATAGTCTTTCCACTATAGTCTGTCCACTTTATTCTTTCCACTATTCTCTGTCCACTTTAGTCTTTCCACTATAGTCTCTACTTTATTCTGTCCACTACAGTCTTTCCACTATAGTCTTTCCACTATAGTCTGTCCACTTTAGTCTTTCCACTTTAGTCTTTCCACTATTCTCTGTCCACTTTAGTATTTCCACTTTAGTCTTTCCACTATAGTCTCCACTTTATTCTGTCCACTACAGTCTCTCCACTATAGTCTTTGCACTATAGTCTGTCCACTTTAGTCTGTCCACTTTAGTCTTTGCACTATAGTCTGTCCACTTTACTCTTTCCACTATAGTTTTTCCACTTTAGTCTGTCCACTTTAGTCTTTCCACTATAGTCTGTCCACTTTAGTCTTTCCACTTTAGTCTTTCCACTTTATTCTGTCCACTTCAGTGCTTACACTTTAGTGTGTCCACTGAGTCTTTCAACTTCAGTCTTTCCACTATAGTCTGTCCACTTTAGTCTTTCCACTTTAGTCTTTCCACTATAGTCTCCACTTTATTCTGTCCACTTTAGTCTTTCTACTTTAGTCTTTCCACTATAGTCTCCACTTTATTCTGTCCACTACATTCTTTCCACTTTAGTCTTTCCACTATTCTCTGTCCACTTTAGTCTTTCCACTATAGTCTCCACTTTATTCTGTTCACTACAGTCTTTCCACTATAGTCTTTCCACTATAGTCTGTCCACTTTAGTCTGTCCACTTTAGTCTTTGCACTATAGTCTGTCCACTTTACTCTTTCCACTATAGTTTTTCCACTTTAGTCTGTCCACTTTAGTCTTTCCACTATAGTCTGTCCACTTTAGTCTTTCCACTTTAGTCTTTCCACTTTATTCTGTCCACTTCAGTGCTTACACTTTAGTGTGTCCACTGAGTCTTTCAACTTCAGTCTTTCCACTATAGTCTGTCCACTTTAGTCTTTCCACTTTAGTCTTTCCACTATAGTCTCCACTTTATTCTGTCCACTTTAGTCTTTCTACTTTAGTCTTTCCACTATAGTCTCCACTTTATTCTGTCCACTACATTCTTTCCACTTTAGTCTTTCCACTATTCTCTGTCCACTTTAGTCTTTCCACTATAGTCTCCACTTTATTCTGTTCACTACAGTCTTTCCACTATAGTCTTTCCACTATAGTCTGTCCACTTTAGTCTTTCCACTATTCTCTGTCCACTTTAGTCTTTCCACTATAGTCTCCACTTTATTCTGTCCACTACAGTCTTTCCAATATAGTCTTTCCACTATAGTCTGTCAACTTTAGTCTTTCCACTATTCTCTGTCCACTTTAGGCTTTCCACTATAGTCTCCACTTTATTCTGTCCACTACAGTCTTTCCACTATAGTCTTTCCACTATAGTCTGTCCACTTTATTCTTTCCACAATTCTCTGTCCACTTTAGTCTTTCCACTATAGTCTCTACTTTATTCTGTCCACTACAGTCTTTCCACTATAGTCTTTCCACTATAGTCTGTCCACTTTAGTCTTTCCACTTTAGTCTTTCCACTATTCTCTGTCCACTTTAGTATTTCCACTTTAGTCTTTCCACTATAGTCTCCACTTTATTCTGTCCACTACAGTCTCTCCACTATAGTCTTTGCACTATAGTCTGTCCACTTTAGTCTGTCCACTTTAGTCTTTGCACCATAGTCTGTCCACTTTACTCTTTCCACTATAGTTTTTCCACTTTAGTCTGTCCACTTTAGTCTTTCCACTATAGTCTGTCCACTTTAGTCTTTCCACTTTAGTCTTTCCACTTTATTCTGTCCACTTCAGTGCTTACACTTTAGTGTGTCCACTGAGTCTTTCAACTTCAGTCTTTCCACTATAGTCTGTCCACTTTAGTCTTTCCACTTTAGTCTTTCCACTATAGTCTCCACTTTATTCTGTCCACTTTAGTCTTTCTACTTTAGTCTTTCCACTATAGTCTCCACTTTATTCTGTCCACTACATTCTTTCCACTTTAGTCTTTCCACTATTCTCTGTCCACTTTAGTCTTTCCACTATAGTCTCCACTTTATTCTGTTCACTACAGTCTTTCCACTATAGTCTTTCCACTATAGTCTGTCCACTTTAGTCTTTCCACTATTATCTGTCCACTTTAGTCTTTCCACTATAGTCTCCACTTTATTCTGTCCACTACAGTCTTTCCAATATAGTCTTTCCACTATAGTCTGTCAACTTTAGTCTTTCCACTATTCTCTGTCCACTTTAGGCTTTCCACTATAGTCTCCACTTTATTCTGTCCACTACAGTCTTTCCACTATAGTCTTTCCACTATAGTCTGTCCACTTTATTCTTTCCACTATTCTCTGTCCACTTTAGTCTTTCCACTATAGTCTCTACTTTATTCTGTCCACTACAGTCTCTCCACTATAGTCTGTCCACTTTAGTCTGTCCACTTTAGTCTTTCCACTATAGTCTGTCCACTTTAGTCTTTCCACTTTAGTCTTTCCACTTTATTCTGTCCACTTCAGTGTGTACACTTTAGTCTGTCCACTGAGTCTTTCCACTTCAGTCTTTCCACTATAGTCTGTCCACTTTAGTCTTTCCACTTTATTCTTTCCACTATAGTGTCCACTTTATTATGTCCACTACAGTCTTTCCACTATAATCTTTCCACTATAGTCTGTCCACTTTAGTCTTTCCACTAGTCTCTGTCCACTTTAGTCTTTCCACTATAGTCTCCACTTTATTATGTCCACTACAGTCTTTCCACTATAGTCTTTCCACTATAGTCTGTCCACTTTAGTCTTTCCACTATATTCTCCACTTTATTCTGTCCACAACAGTCTTTTCACTGTAGTCTTTCCACTATAGTATGTCCACTTTAGTCTTTCCACTATAGTCTCCACTTTATTCTGTCCACGACAGTCTTTCCACTATAATCTTTCCACTATAGTCTGTCCACTTTAGTCTTTCCACTTTAGTTTTTCCACTTTAGTCTGTCCACTTTAGTCTTTCCACTATAGTCTGTCCACTTTAGTCTTTCCACTTTAGTCTTTCCACTTTATTCTTTCCACTTCAGTGCTTACACTTTAGTGTGTCCACTGAGTCTTTCAACTTCAGTCTTTCCACTATAGTCTGTCCACTTTAGTCTTTCCACTTTAGTCTTTCCACTATAGTCTCCACTTTATTCTGTCCACTTTAGTCTTTCCACTTTAGTCTTTCCACTATAGTCTCCACTTTATTCTGTCCACTACATTCTTTCCACTTTAGTCTTTCCACTATTCTCTGTCCACTTTAGTCTTTCCACTATAGTCTCCACTTTATTCTGTCCACTACAGTCTTTCCACCATAGTCTTTCCACTATAGTCTGTCCACTTTAGTCTTTCCACTATTCTCTGTCCACTTTAGTCTTTCCACTATAGTCTCCACTTTATTCTGTCCACTACAGTCTTTCCACTATAGTCTTTCCACTATAGTCTGTCAACTTTAGTCTTTCCACTATTCTCTGTCCACTTTAGGCTTTCCACTATAGTCTCCACTTTATTCTGTCCACTACAGTCTTTCCACTATAGTCTTTCCACTATTCTCTGTCCACTTTAGTCTTTCCACTATAGTCTCTACTTTATTCTGTCCACTACAGTCTTTCCACTATAGTCTTTCCACTATAGTCTGTCCACTTTAGTCTTTCCACTTTAGTCTTTCCACTATAGTCTGTCCACTTTAGTCTTTCCACTATCGTCTTTCCACTTTAGTCTGTCCACTTAGTCTTTCCACTTCAGTCTTTCCACTATAGTCTGTCCACTTTTGTCTTTCCGCTATTCTCTGTCCACTTTAGTCTTTCCACATTAGTCTGTCCACTTTAGTATTTCCACTATAGTCTGTCCACTTTAGTCTTTCCACTTTAGTCTCCACTTTATTCTGTCCACTACAGTCTTTCCACTATAGTCTTTGCACTATAGTCTGTCCACTTTAGTCTTTCCACTATAGTTTTTCCACTTTAGTCTGTCCACTTTAGTCTTTCCACTATAGTCCGTCCACTTTAGTCTTTCCACTATAGTCTCCACTTTATTCTGTCCACTACAGTCTTTCCACTATAGTCTTTGCACTATAGTCTGTCCACTTTAGTCTGTCCACTTTAGTCTTTGCACTATAGTCTGTCCACTTTACTCTTTCCACTATAGTTTTTCCACTTTAGTCTGTCCACTTTAGTCTTTCCACTATAGTCTGTCCACTTTAGTCTTTCCACTTTAGTCTTTCCACTTTATTCTGTCCACTTCAGTGCTTACACTTTAGTGTGTCCACTGAGTCTTTCAACTTCAGTCTTTCCACTATAGTCTGTCCACTTTAGTCTTTCCACTTTAGTCTTTCCACTATAGTCTCCACTTTATTCTGTCCACTTTAGTCTTTCTACTTTAGTCTTTCCACTATAGTCTCCACTTTATTCTGTCCACTACATTCTTTCCACTTTAGTCTTTCCACTATTCTCTGTCCACTTTAGTCTTTCCACTATAGTCTCCACTTTATTCTGTTCACTACAGTCTTTCCACTATAGTCTTTCCACTATAGTCTGTCCACTTTAGTCTTTCCACTATTCTCTGTCCACTTTAGTCTTTCCACTATAGTCTCCACTTTATTCTGTCCACTACAGTCTTTCCAATATAGTCTTTCCACTATAGTCTGTCAACTTTAGTCTTTCCACTATTCTCTGTCCACTTTAGGCTTTCCACTATAGTCTCCACTTTATTCTGTCCACTACATTCTTTCCACTATAGTCTTTCCACTATAGTCTGTCCACTTTATTCTTTCCACTATTCTCTGTCCACTTTAGTCTTTCCACTATAGTCTCTACTTTATTCTGTCCACTACAGTCTTTCCACTATAGTCTTTCCACTATAGTCTGTCCACTTTAGTCTTTCCACTTTAGTCTTTCCACTATTCTCTGTCCACTTTAGTATTTCCACTTTAGTCTTTCCACTATAGTCTCCACTTTATTCTGTCCACTACAGTCTCTCCACTATAGTCTTTGCACTATAGTCTGTCCACTTTAGTCTGTCCACTTTAGTCTTTGCACTATAGTCTGTCCACTTTACTCTTTCCACTATAGTTTTTCCACTTTAGTCTGTCCACTTTAGTCTTTCCACTATAGTCTGTCCACTTTAGTCTTTCCACTTTAGTCTTTCCACTTTATTCTGTCCACTTCAGTGCTTACACTTTAGTGTGTCCACTGAGTCTTTCAACTTCAGTCTTTCCACTATAGTCTGTCCACTTTAGTCTTTCCACTTTAGTCTTTCCACTATAGTCTCCACTTTATTCTGTCCACTTTAGTCTTTCTACTTTAGTCTTTCCACTATAGTCTCCACTTTATTCTGTCCACTACATTCTTTCCACTTTAGTCTTTCCACTATTCTCTGTCCACTTTAGTCTTTCCACTATAGTCTCCACTTTATTCTGTTCACTACAGTCTTTCCACTATAGTCTTTCCACTATAGTCTGTCCACTTTAGTCTTTCCACTATTCTCTGTCCACTTTAGTCTTTCCACTATAGTCTCCACTTTATTCTGTCCACTACAGTCTTTCCAATATAGTCTTTCCACTATAGTCTGTCAACTTTAGTCTTTCCACTATTCTCTGTCCACTTTAGGCTTTCCACTATAGTCTCCACTTTATTCTGTCCACTACAGTCTTTCCACTATAGTCTTTCCACTATAGTCTGTCCACTTTATTCTTTCCACTATTCTCTGTCCACTTTAGTCTTTCCACTATAGTCTCTACTTTATTCTGTCCACTACAGTCTCTCCACTATAGTCTGTCCACTTTAGTCTGTCCACTTTAGTCTTTCCACTATAGTCTGTCCACTTTAGTCTTTCCACTTTAGTCTTTCCACTTTATTCTGTCCACTTCAGTGTGTACACTTTAGTCTGTCCACTGAGTCTTTCCACTTCAGTCTTTCCACTATAGTCTGTCCACTTTAGTCTTTCCACTTTATTCTTTCCACTATAGTGTCCACTTTATTATGTCCACTACAGTCTTTCCACTATAATCTTTCCACTATAGTCTGTCCACTTTAGTCTTTCCACTAGTCTCTGTCCACTTTAGTCTTTCCACTATAGTCTCCACTTTATTATGTCCACTACAGTCTTTCCACTATAGTCTTTCCACTATAGTCTGTCCACTTTAGTCTTTCCACTATATTCTCCACTTTATTCTGTCCACAACAGTCTTTTCACTGTAGTCTTTCCACTATAGTATGTCCACTTTAGTCTTTCCACTATAGTCTCCACTTTATTCTGTCCACGACAGTCTTTCCACTATAATCTTTCCACTATAGTCTGTCCACTTTAGTCTTTCCACTTTAGTTTTTCCACTTTAGTCTGTCCACTTTAGTCTTTCCACTATAGTCTGTCCACTTTAGTCTTTCCACTTTAGTCTTTCCACTTTATTCTGTCCACTTCAGTGCTTACACTTTAGTGTGTCCACTGAGTCTTTCAACTTCAGTCTTTCCACTATAGTCTGTCCACTTTAGTCTTTCCACTTTAGTCTTTCCACTATAGTCTCCACTTTATTCTGTCCACTTTAGTCTTTCCACTTTAGTCTTTCCACTATAGTCTCCACTTTATTCTGTCCACTACATTCTTTCCACTATTCTCTGTCCACTTTAGTCTTTCCACTATAGTCTCCACTTTATTCTGTCCACTACAGTCTTTCCACTATAGTCTTTCCACTATAGTCTGTCCACTTTAGTCTTTCCACTATTCTCTGTCCACTTTAGTCTTTCCACTATAGTCTCCACTTTATTCTGTCCACTACAGTCTTTCCACTATAGTCTTTCCACTATAGTCTGTCAACTTTAGTCTTTCCACTATTCTCTGTCCACTTTAGGCTTTCCACTATAGTCTCCACTTTATTCTGTCCACTACAGTCTTTCCACTATAGTCTTTCCACTATTCTCTGTCCACTTTAGTCTTTCCACTATAGTCTCTACTTTATTCTGTCCACTACAGTCTTTCCACTATAGTCTTTCCACTATAGTCTGTCCACTTTAGTCTTTCCACTTTAGTCTTTCCACTATTCTCTGTCCACTTTAGTATTTCCACTTTAGTCTTTCCACTATAGTCTCCACTTTATTCTGTCCACTACAGTCTCTCCACTATAGTCTTTCCACTATAGTCTGTCCACTTTAGTCTTTCCACTATTCTCTGTCCACTTTATTCTTTCCACTATACTCTCCGCTTTATTCTGTCCACTACAGTCTTTCCTCTATAGTCTGTCCACTTTAGTCTTTTCACTTTAGTCTTTCCACATTAGTCTGTCCACTTTAGTATTTCCACTATAGTCTGTCCACTTTAGTCTTTCCACTTTAGTCTTTCCACTTTAGTCTGTCCACTTTAGTCTTTCCACTATAGTCTGTCCACTTTAGTCTTTCCACTTTAGTCTTTCCACTTTATTCTGTCCACTTCAGTGTGTACAATTTAATTTGTCCACTGAGTCTTGCCGCTTCAGTCTTTCCACTATAGTCTGTCCACTTTAGTCTTTTCACTTTTGTCTTTCCACTATAGTCTTTTCACTTCAGTCTGTCCACTTTAGTCTTTCCACTATAGTCTGTCCACTTTAGTCTTTCCACTATCGTCTTTCCACTTTAGTCTGTCCACTTAGTCTTTCCACTTCAGTCTTTCCACTATAGTCTGTCCACTTTTGTCTTTCCGCTATTCTCTGTCCACTTTAGTCTTTCCACATTAGTCTGTCCACTTTAGTATTTCCACTATAGTCTGTCCACTTTAGTCTTTCCACTTTAGTCTTTCCACTTTAGTCTCCACTTTATTCTGTCCACTACAGTCTTTCCACTATAGTCTTTGCACTATAGTCTGTCCACTTTAGTCTGTCCACTTTAGTCTTTGCACTATAGTCTGTCCACTTTAGTCTTTCCACTATAGTTTTTCCACTTTAGTCTGTCCACTTTAGTCTTTCCACTATAGTCCGTCCACTTTAGTCTTTCCACTATAGTCTCCACTTTATTCTGTCCACTACAGTCTTTCCACTATAGTCTTTGCACTATAGTCTGTCCACTTTAGTCTGTCCACTTTAGTCTTTGCACTATAGTCTGTCCACTTTACTCTTTCCACTATAGTTTTTCCACTTTAGTCTGTCCACTTTAGTCTTTCCACTATAGTCTGTCCACTTTAGTCTTTCCACTTTAGTCTTTCCACTTTATTCTGTCCACTTCAGTGCTTACACTTTAGTGTGTCCACTGAGTCTTTCAACTTCAGTCTTTCCACTATAGTCTGTCCACTTTAGTCTTTCCACTTTAGTCTTTCCACTATAGTCTCCACTTTATTCTGTCCACTTTAGTCTTTCTACTTTAGTCTTTCCACTATAGTCTCCACTTTATTCTGTCCACTACATTCTTTCCACTTTAGTCTTTCCACTATTCTCTGTCCACTTTAGTCTTTCCACTATAGTCTCCACTTTATTCTGTTCACTACAGTCTTTCCACTATAGTCTGTCCACTTTAGTCTTTCCACTATTCTCTGTCCACTTTAGTCTTTCCACTATAGTCTCCACTTTATTCTGTCCACTACAGTCTTTCCAATATAGTCTTTCCACTATAGTCTGTCAACTTTAGTCTTTCCACTATTCTCTGTCCACTTTAGGCTTTCCACTATAGTCTCCACTTTATTCTGTCCACTACAGTCTTTCCACTATAGTCTTTCCACTATAGTCTGTCCACTTTATTCTTTCCACTATTCTCTGTCCACTTTAGTCTTTCCACTATAGTCTCTACTTTATTCTGTCCACTACAGTCTTTCCACTATAGTCTTTCCACTATAGTCTGTCCACTTTAGTCTTTCCACTTTAGTCTTTCCACTATTCTCTGTCCACTTTAGTATTTCCACTTTAGTCTTTCCACTATAGTCTCCACTTTATTCTGTCCACTACAGTCTCTCCACTATAGTCTTTCCACTATAGTCTGTCCACTTTAGTCTTTCCACTATTCTCTGTCCACTCTATTCTTTCCACTATACTCTCCGCTTTATTCTGTCCACTACAGTATTTCCACTATAGTCTGTCCACTTTAGTCTTTCCACTTTCGTCTTTCCACTTTATTCTGTCCACTACAGTCTTTCCACTATAGTCTTTGCACTATAGTCTGTCCACTTTAGTCTGTCCACTTTAGTCTTTCCACTATAGTCTGTCCACTTTAGTCTTTCCACTTTAGTCTTTCCACTTTATTCTGTCCACTTCAGTGTGTACACTTTAGTCTGTCCACTGAGTCTTTCCACTTCAGTCTTTCCACTATAGTCTGTCCACTTTAGTCTTTCCACTTTCTTCTTTCCACTATAGTCTCCACTTTATTATGTCCACTACAGTCTTTCCACTATAATCTTTCCAATATAGTCTGTCCACTTTAGTCTTTCCACTAGTCTCTGTCCACTTTAGTCTTTCCACTATAGTCTCCACTTTATTATGTCCACTACAGTCTTTCCACTATAGTCTTTCCACTATAGTCTGTCCACTTTAGTCTTTCCACTATATTCTCCACTTTATTCTGTCCACAACAGTCTTTTCACTGTAGTCTTTCCACTATAGTATGTCCACTTTAGTCTTTCCACTATAGTCTCCACTTTATTCTGTCCACGACAGTCTTTCCACTATAATCTTTCCACTATAGTCTGTCCACTTTAGTCTTTCCACTTTAGTTTTTCCACTTTAGTCTGTCCACTTTAGTCTTTCCACTATAGTCTGTCCACTTTAGTCTTTCCACTTTAGTCTTTCCACTTTATTCTGTCCACTTCAGTGCTTACACTTTAGTGTGTCCACTGAGTCTTTCAACTTCAGTCTTTCCACTATAGTCTGTCCACTTTAGTCTTTCCACTTTAGTCTTTCCACTATAGTCTCCACTTTATTCTGTCCACTTTAGTCTTTCCACTTTAGTCTTTCCACTATAGTCTCCACTTTATTCTGTCCACTACATTCTTTCCACTTTAGTCTTTCCACTATTCTCTGTCCACTTTAGTCTTTCCACTATAGTCTCCACTTTATTCTGTCCACTACAGTCTTTCCACTATAGTCTTTCCACTATAGTCTGTCCACTTTAGTCTTTCCACTATTCTCTGTCCACTTTAGTCTTTCCACTATAGTCTCAACTTTATTCTGTCCACTACAGTCTTTCCACTATAGTCTTTCCACTATAGTCTGTCAACTTTAGTCTTTCCACTATTCTCTGTCCACTTTAGGCTTTCCACTATAGTCTCCACTTTATTCTGTCCACTACAGTCTTTCCACTATAGTCTGTCCACTTTAGTCTTTCCACTATTCTCTGTCCACTTTAGTCTTTCCACTATAGTCCCTACTTTATTCTGTCCACTACAGTCTTTCCACTATAGTCTTTCCACTATAGTCTGTCCACTTTAGTCTTTCCACTTTAGTCTTTCCACTATTCTCTGTCCACTTTAGTATTTCCACTTTAGTCTTTCCACTATAGTCTCCACTTTATTCTGTCCACTACAGTCTCTCCACTATAGTCTTTCCACTATAGTCTGTCCACTTTAGTCTTTCCACTATTCTCTGTCCACTTTATTCTTTCCACTATACTCTCCGCTTTATTCTGTCCACTACAGTCTTTCCTCTATAGTCTGTCCACTTTAGTCTTTTCACTTTAGTCTTTCCACATTAGTCTGTCCACTTTAGTATTTCCACTATAGTCTGTCCACTTTAGTCTTTCCACTTTAGTCTTTCCACTTTAGTCTGTCCACTTTAGTCTTTCCACTATAGTCTGTCCACTTTAGTCTTTCCACTTTAGTCTTTCCACTTTATTCTGTCCACTTCAGTGTGTACAATTTAATTTGTCCATTGAGTCTTGCCGCTTCAGTCTTTCCACTTCAGTCTTTCCACTATAGTCTGTCCACTTTTGTCTTTCCGCTATTCTCTGTCCACTTTAGTCTTTCCACATTAGTCTGTCCACTTTAGTATTTCCACTATAGTCTGTCCACTTTAGTCTTTCCACTTTAGTCTTTCCACTTTAGTCTGTCCACTTTAGTCTTTCCACTATAGTCTGTCCACTTTAGTCTTTCCACTTTAGTCTTTCCACTTTATTCTGTCCACTTCAGTGTGTACAATTTAATTTGTCCACTGAGTCTTGCCGCTTCAGTCTTTCCACTATAGTCTGTCCACTTTAGTCTTTTCACTTTTGTCTTTCCACTATAGTCTTTTCACTTCAGTCTGTCCACTTTAGTCTTTCCACTATAGTCTGTCCACTTTAGTCTTTCCACTATCGTCTTTCCACTTTAGTCTGTCCACTTAGTCTTTCCACTTCAGTCTTTCCACTATAGTCTCCACTTTATTCTGTCCACTACAGTCTTTCCACTATAATCTTTCCACTATAGTCTGTCCACTTTAGTCTTTCCACTAATCTCTGTCCACTTTAGTCTTTTCACTATAGTCTCCACTTTATTATTTCCACTACAGTCTTTCCACTATAGTCTTTCCACTATTGTCTTTCCACTTTAGTCTTTCCACTTTAGTCTGTCCACTTTAGTCTTTCCACTATAGTCTGTCCACTTTAGTCTTTCCACTTTAGTCTTTCCACTTTATTCTGTCCACTTCAGTGTGTACAATTTAATTTGTCCACTGAGTCTTGCCGCTTCAGTCTTTCCACTTCAGTCTTTCCACTATAGTCTGTCCACTTTTGTCTTTCCGCTATTCTCTGTCCACTTTAGTCTTTCCACATTAGTCTGTCCACTTTAGTATTTCCACTATAGTCTGTCCACTTTAGTCTTTCCACTTTAGTCTTTCCACTTTAGTCTGTCCACTTTAGTCTTTCCACTATAGTCTGTCCACTTTAGTCTTTCCACTTTAGTCTTTCCACTTTATTCTGTCCACTTCAGTGTGTACAATTTAATTTGTCCACTGAGTCTTGCCGCTTCAGTCTTTCCACTATAGTCTGTCCACTTTAGTCTTTTCACTTTTGTCTTTCCACTATAGTCTTTTCACTTCAGTCTGTCCACTTTAGTCTTTCCACTATAGTCTGTCCACTTTAGTCTTTCCCCTATCGTCTTTCCACTTTAGTCTGTCCACTTAGTCTTTCCACTTCAGTCTTTCCACTATAGTCTCCACTTTATTCTGTCCACTACAGTCTTTCCACTATAATCTTTCCACTTTAGTCTTTCCACTTTATTCTGTCCACTTCAGTGCTTACACTTTAGTGTGTCCACTGAGTCTTTCAACTTCAGTCTTTCCACTATAGTCTGTCCACTTTAGTCTTTCCACTTTAGTCTTTCCACTATAGTCTCCACTTTATTCTGTCCACTTTAGTCTTTCCACTTTAGTCTTTCCACTATAGTCTCCACTTTAGTCTTTCCACTATTCTCTGTCCACTTTAGTCTTTCCACTATAGTCTCCACTTTATTCTGTCCACTACAGTCTTTCCACTATAGTCTTTCCACTATAGTCTGTCAACTTTAGTCTTTCCACTATTCTCTGTCCACTTTAGGCTTTCCACTATAGTCTCCACTTTATTCTGTCCACTACAGTCTTTCCACTATAGTCTTTCCACTATTCTCTGTCCACTTTAGTCTTTCCACTATAGTCTCTACTTTATTCTGTCCACTACAGTCTTTCCACTATAGTCTTTCCACTATTCTCTGTCCACTTTAGTCTTTCCACTATAGTCTCTACTTTATTCTGTCCACTACATTCTTTCCACTTTAGTCTTTCCACTATTCTCTGTCCACTTTAGTCTTTCCACTATAGTCTCCACTTTATTCTGTCCACTACAGTCTTTCCACTATAGTCTTTCCACTATAGTCTGTCCACTTTAGTCTTTCCACTATTCTCTGTCCACTTTAGTCTTTCCACTATAGTCTCCACTTTATTCTGTCCACTACAGTCTTTCCACTATAGTCTTTCCACTATAGTCTGTCAACTTTAGTCTTTCCACTATTCTCTGTCCACTTTAGGCTTTCCACTATAGTCTCCACTTTATTCTGTCCACTACAGTCTTTCCACTATAGTCTTTCCACTATTCTCTGTCCACTTTAGTCTTTCCACTATAGTCTCTACTTTATTCTGTCCACTACAGTCTTTCCACTATAGTCTTTCCACTATAGTCTGTCCACTTTAGTCTTTCCACTTTAGTCTTTCCACTATTCTCTGTCCACTTTAGTATTTCCACTTTAGTCTTTCCACTATAGTCTCCACTTTATTCTGTCCACTACAGTCTCTCCACTATAGTCTTTCCACTATAGTCTGTCCACTTTAGTCTTTCCACTATTCTCTGTCCACTTTATTCTTTCCACTATACTCTCCGCTTTATTCTGTCCACTACAGTCTTTCCTCTATAGTCTGTCCACTTTAGTCTTTTCACTTTAGTCTTTCCACATTAGTCTGTCCACTTTAGTATTTCCACTATAGTCTGTCCACTTTAGTCTTTCCACTTTAGTCTTTCCACTTTAGTCTGTCCACTTTAGTCTTTCCACTATAGTCTGTCCACTTTAGTCTTTCCACTTTAGTCTTTCCACTTTAGTCTTTCCACTTTATTCTGTCCACTTCAGTGTGTACAATTTAATTTGTCCACTGAGTCTTGCCGCTTCAGTCTTTCCACTATAGTCTGTCCACTTTAGTCTTTTCACTTTTGTCTTTCCACTATAGTCTTTTCACTTCAGTCTGTCCACTTTAGTCTTTCCACTATAGTCTGTCCACTTTAGTCTTTCCACTAACGTCTTTCCACTTTAGTCTGTCCACTTAGTCTTTCCACTTCAGTCTTTCCACTATAGTCTGTCCACTTTTGTCTTTCCGCTATTCTCTGTCCACTTTAGTCTTTCCACATTAGTCTGTCCACTTTAGTATTTCCACTATAGTCTGTCCACTCTAGTCTTTCCACTTTAGTCTTTCCACTTTAGTCTCCACTTTATTCTGTCCACTACAGTCTTTCCACTATAGTCTTTGCACTATAGTCTGTCCACTTTAGTCTGTCCACTTTAGTCTTTGCACTATAGTCTGTCCACTTTAGTCTTTCCACTATAGTTTTTCCACTTTAGTCTGTCCACTTTAGTCTTTCCACTATAGTCCGTCCACTTTAGTCTTTCCACTATAGTCTCCACTTTATTCTGTCCACTACAGTCTTTCCACTATAGTCTTTGCACTATAGTCTGTCCACTTTAGTCTGTCCACTTTAGTCTTTGCACTATAGTCTGTCCACTTTACTCTTTCCACTATAGTTTTTCCACTTTAGTCTGTCCACTTTAGTCTTTCCACTATAGTCTGTCCACTTTAGTCTTTCCACTTTAGTCTTTCCACTTTATTCTGTCCACTTCAGTGCTTACACTTTAGTGTGTCCACTGAGTCTTTCAACTTCAGTCTTTCCACTATAGTCTGTCCACTTTAGTCTTTCCACTTTAGTCTTTCCACTATAGTCTCCACTTTATTCTGTCCACTTTAGTCTTTCTACTTTAGTCTTTCCACTATAGTCTCCACTTTATTCTGTCCACTACATTCTTTCCACTTTAGTCTTTCCACTATTCTCTGTCCACTTTAGTCTTTCCACTATAGTCTCCACTTTATTCTGTTCACTACAGTCTTTCCACTATAGTCTGTCCACTTTAGTCTTTCCACTATTCTCTGTCCACTTTAGTCTTTCCACTATAGTCTCCACTTTATTCTGTCCACTACAGTCTTTCCAATATAGTCTTTCCACTATAGTCTGTCAACTTTAGTCTTTCCACTATTCTCTGTCCACTTTAGGCTTTCCACTATAGTCTCCACTTTATTCTGTCCACTACAGTCTTTCCACTATAGTCTTTCCACTATAGTCTGTCCACTTTATTCTTTCCACTATTCTCTGTCCACTTTAGTCTTTCCACTATAGTCTCTACTTTATTCTGTCCACTACAGTCTTTCCACTATAGTCTTTCCACTATAGTCTGTCCACTTTAGTCTTTCCACTTTAGTCTTTCCACTATTCTCTGTCCACTTTAGTATTTCCACTTTAGTCTTTCCACTATAGTCTCCACTTTATTCTGTCCACTACAGTCTCTCCACTATAGTCTTTCCACTATAGTCTGTCCACTTTAGTCTTTCCACTATTCTCTGTCCACTCTATTCTTTCCACTATACTCTCCGCTTTATTCTGTCCACTACAGTATTTCCACTATAGTCTGTCCACTTTAGTCTTTCCACTTTCGTCTTTCCACTTTATTCTGTCCACTACAGTCTTTCCACTATAGTCTTTGCACTATAGTCTGTCCACTTTAGTCTGTCCACTTTAGTCTTTCCACTATATTCTGTCCACTTTAGTCTTTCCACTTTAATCTTTCCACTTTATTCTGTCCACTTCAGTGTGTACACTTTAGTCTGTCCACTGAGTCTTTCCACTTCAGTCTTTCCACTATAGTCTGTCCACTTTAGTCTTTCCACTTTCTTCTTTCCACTATAGTCTCCACTTTATTATGTCCACTACAGTCTTTCCACTATAATCTTTCCACTATAGTCTGTCCACTTTAGTCTTTCCACTAGTCTCTGTCCACTTTAGTCTTTCCACTATAGTCTCCACTTTATTATGTCCACTACAGTCTTTCCACTATTGTCTTTCCACTATAGTCTGTCCACTTTAGTCTTTCCACTATATTCTCCACTTTATTCTGTCCACAACAGTCTTTTCACTGTAGTCTTTCCACTATAGTATGTCCACTTTAGTCTTTCCACTATAGTCTCCACTTTATTCTGTCCACGACAGTCTTTCCACTATAATCTTTCCACTATAGTCTGTCCACTTTAGTCTTTCCACTTTAGTTTTTCCACTTTAGTCTGTCCACTTTAGTCTTTCCACTATAGTCTGTCCACTTTAGTCTTTCCACTTTAGTCTTTCCACTTTATTCTGTCCACTTCAGTGCTTACACTTTAGTGTGTCCACTGAGTCTTTCAACTTCAGTCTTTCCACTATAGTCTGTCCACTTTAGTCTTTCCACTTTAGTCTTTCCACTATAGTCTCCACTTTATTCTGTCCACTTTAGTCTTTCCACTTTAGTCTTTCCACTATAGTCTCCACTTTATTCTGTCCACTACATTCTTTCCACTTTAGTCTTTCCACTATTCTCTGTCCACTTTAGTCTTTCCACTATAGTCTCCACTTTATTCTGTCCACTACAGTCTTTCCACTATAGTCTTTCCACTATAGTCTGTCCACTTTAGTCTTTCCACTATTCTCTGTCCACTTTAGTCTTTCCACTATAGTCTCCACTTTATTCTGTCCACTACAGTCTTTCCACTATAGTCTTTCCACTATTCTCTGTCCACTTTAGTCTTTCCACAATAGTCTCTACTTTATTCTGTCCACTACAGTCTTTCCACTATAGTCTTTCCACTATAGTCTGTCCACTTTAGTCTTTCCACTTTAGTCTTTCCACTATTCTCTGTCCACTTTAGTATTTCCACTTTAGTCTTTCCACTATAGTCTCCACTTTATTCTGTCCACTACAGTCTCTCCACTATAGTCTTTCCACTATAGTCTGTCCACTTTAGTCTTTCCACTATTCTCTGTCCACTTTATTCTTTCCACTATACTCTCCGCTTTATTCTGTCCACTACAGTCTTTCCTCTATAGTCTGTCCACTTTAGTCTTTTCACTTTAGTCTTTCCACATTAGTCTGTCCACTTTAGTATTTCCACTATAGTCTGTCCACTTTAGTCTTTCCACTTTAGTCTTTCCACTTTAGTCTGTCCACTTTAGTCTTTCCACTATAGTCTGTCCACTTTAGTCTTTCCACTTTAGTCTTTCCACTTTATTCTGTCCACTTCAGTGTGTACAATTTAATTTGTCCACTGAGTCTTGCCGCTTCAGTCTTTCCACTATAGTCTGTCCACTTTAGTCTTTTCACTTTTGTCTTTCCACTATAGTCTTTTCACTTCAGTCTGTCCACTTTAGTCTTTCCACTATAGTCTGTCCACTTTAGTCTTTCCACTAACGTCTTTCCACTTTAGTCTGTCCACTTAGTCTTTCCACTTCAGTCTTTCCACTATAGTCTGTCCACTTTTGTCTTTCCGCTATTCTCTGTCCACTTTAGTCTTTCCACATTAGTCTGTCCACTTTAGTATTTCCACTATAGTCTGTCCACTTTAGTCTTTCCACTTTAGTCTTTCCACTTTAGTCTCCACTTTATTCTGTCCACTACAGTCTTTCCACTATAGTCTTTGCACTATAGTCTGTCCACTTTAGTCTGTCCACTTTAGTCTTTGCACTATAGTCTGTCCACTTTAGTCTTTCCACTATAGTTTTTCCACTTTAGTCTGTCCACTTTAGTCTTTCCACTATAGTCCGTCCACTTTAGTCTTTCCACTATAGTCTCCACTTTATTCTGTCCACTACAGTCTTTCCACTATAGTCTTTGCACTATAGTCTGTCCACTTTAGTCTGTCCACTTTAGTCTTTGCACTATAGTCTGTCCACTTTACTCTTTCCACTATAGTTTTTCCACTTTAGTCTGTCCACTTTAGTCTTTCCACTATAGTCTGTCCACTTTAGTCTTTCCACTTTAGTCTTTCCACTTTATTCTGTCCACTTCAGTGCTTACACTTTAGTGTGTCCACTGAGTCTTTCAACTTCAGTCTTTCCACTATAGTCTGTCCACTTTAGTCTTTCCACTTTAGTCTTTCCACTATAGTCTCCACTTTATTCTGTCCACTTTAGTCTTTCTACTTTAGTCTTTCCACTATAGTCTCCACTTTATTCTGTCCACTACATTCTTTCCACTTTAGTCTTTCCACTATTCTCTGTCCACTTTAGTCTTTCCACTATAGTCTCCACTTTATTCTGTTCACTACAGTCTTTCCACTATAGTCTGTCCACTTTAGTCTTTCCACTATTCTCTGTCCACTTTAGTCTTTCCACTATAGTCTCCACTTTATTCTGTCCACTACAGTCTTTCCAATATAGTCTTTCCACTATAGTCTGTCAACTTTAGTCTTTCCACTATTCTCTGTCCACTTTAGGCTTTCCACTATAGTCTCCACTTTATTCTGTCCACTACAGTCTTTCCACTATAGTCTTTCCACTATAGTCTGTCCACTTTATTCTTTCCACTATTCTCTGTCCACTTTAGTCTTTCCACTATAGTCTCTACTTTATTCTGTCCACTACAGTCTTTCCACTATAGTCTTTCCACTATAGTCTGTCCACTTTAGTCTTTCCACTTTAGTCTTTCCACTATTCTCTGTCCAATTTAGTATTTCCACTTTAGTCTTTCCACTATAGTCTCCACTTTATTCTGTCCACTACAGTCTCTCCACTATAGTCTTTCCACTATAGTCTGTCCACTTTAGTCTTTCCACTATTCTCTGTCCACTCTATTCTTTCCACTATACTCTCCGCTTTATTCTGTCCACTACAGTATTTCCACTATAGTCTGTCCACTTTAGTCTTTCCACTTTCGTCTTTCCACTTTATTCTGTCCACTACAGTCTTTCCACTATAGTCTTTGCACTATAGTCTGTCCACTTTAGTCTGTCCACTTTAGTCTTTCCACTATAGTCTGTCCACTTTAGTCTTTCCACTTTAGTCTTTCCACTTTATTCTGTCCACTTCAGTGTGTACACTTTAGTCTGTCCACTGAGTCTTTCCACTTCAGTCTTTCCACTATAGTCTGTCCACTTTAGTCTTTCCACTTTCTTCTTTCCACTATAGTCTCCACTTTATTATGTCCACTACAGTCTTTCCACTATAATCTTTCCACTATAGTCTGTCCACTTTAGTCTTTCCACTAGTCTCTGTCCACTTTAGTCTTTCCACTATAGTCTCCACTTTATTATGTCCACTACAGTCTTTCCACTATTGTCTTTCCACTATAGTCTGTCCACTTTAGTCTTTCCACTATATTCTCCACTTTATTCTGTCCACAACAGTCTTTTCACTGTAGTCTTTCCACTATAGTATGTCCACTTTAGTCTTTCCACTATAGTCTCCACTTTATTCTGTCCACGACAGTCTTTCCACTATAATCTTTCCACTATAGTCTGTCCACTTTAGTCTTTCCACTTTAGTTTTTCCACTTTAGTCTGTCCACTTTAGTCTTTCCACTATAGTCTGTCCACTTTAGTCTTTCCACTTTAGTCTTTCCACTTTATTCTGTCCACTTCAGTGCTTACACTTTAGTGTGTCCACTGAGTCTTTCAACTTCAGTCTTTCCACTATAGTCTGTCCACTTTAGTCTTTCCACTTTAGTCTTTCCACTATAGTCTCCACTTTATTCTGTCCACTTTAGTCTTTCCACTTTAGTCTTTCCACTATAGTCTCCACTTTATTCTGTCCACTACATTCTTTCCACTTTAGTCTTTCCACTATTCTCTGTCCACTTTAGTCTTTCCACTATAGTCTCCACTTTATTCTGTCCACTACAGTCTTTCCACTATAGTCTTTCCACTATAGTCTGTCCACTTTAGTCTTTCCACTATTCTCTGTCCACTTTAGTCTTTCCACTATAGTCTCAACTTTATTCTGTCCACTACAGTCTTTCCACTATAGTCTTTCCACTATAGTCTGTCAACTTTAGTCTTTCCACTATTCTCTGTCCACTTTAGGCTTTCCACTATAGTCTCCACTTTATTCTGTCCACTACAGTCTTTCCACTATAGTCTTTCCACTATAGTCTGTCCACTTTAGTCTTTCCACTATTCTCTGTCCACTTTAGTCTTTCCACTATAGTCTCTACTTTATTCTGTCCACTACAGTCTTTCCACTATAGTCTTTCCACTATAGTCTGTCCACTTTAGTCTTTCCACTTTAGTCTTTCCACTATTCTCTGTCCACTTCAGTATTTCCACTTTAGTCTTTCCACTATAGTCTCCATCTTATTCTGTCCACTACAGTCTCTCCACTATAGTCTTTCCACTATAGTCTGTCCACTTTAGTCTTTCCACTATTCTCTGTCCACTTTATTCTTTCCACTATACTCTCCGCTTTATTCTGTCCACTACAGTCTTTCCTCTATAGTCTGTCCACTTTAGTCTTTTCACTTTAGTCTTTCCACATTAGTCTGTCCACTTTAGTATTTCCACTATAGTCTGTCCACTTTAGTCTTTCCACTTTAGTCTTTCCACTTTAGTCTGTCCACTTTAGTCTTTCCACTATAGTCTGTCCACTTTAGTCTTTCCACTTTAGTCTTTCCACTTTATTCTGTCCACTTCAGTGTGTACAATTTAATTTGTCCACTGAGTCTTGCCGCTTCAGTCTTTCCACTTCAGTCTTTCCACTATAGTCTGTCCACTTTTGTCTTTCCGCTATTCTCTGTCCACTTTAGTCTTTCCACATTAGTCTGTCCACTTTAGTATTTCCACTATAGTCTGTCCACTTTAGTCTTTCCACTTTAGTCTTTCCACTTTAGTCTGTCCACTTTAGTCTTTCCACTGTAGTCTGTCCACTTTAGTCTTTCCACTTTAGTCTTTCCACTTTATTCTGTCCACTTCAGTGTGTACAATTTAATTTGTCCACTGAGTCTTGCCGCTTCAGTCTTTCCACTATAGTCTGTCCACTTTAGTCTTTTCACTTTTGTCTTTCCACTATAGTCTTTTCACTTCAGTCTGTCCACTTTAGTCTTTCCACTATAGTCTGTCCACTTTAGTCTTTCCACTATCGTCTTTCCACTTTAGTCTGTCCACTTAGTCTTTCCACTTCAGTCTTTCCACTATAGTCTCCACTTTATTCTGTCCACTACAGTCTTTCCACTATAATCTTTCCACTATAGTCTGTCCACTTTAGTCTTTCCACTAATCTCTGTCCACTTTAGTCTTTTCACTATAGTCTCCACTTTATTATTTCCACTACAGTCTTTCCACTATAGTCTTTCCACTATTGTCTTTCCACTATAGTCTGTCCACTTTAGTCTTTCCACTATAGTCTCCACTTTATTCTGTCCACTACAGTCTTTCCACTATAGTCTTTGCACTATAGTCTGTCCACTTTAGTCTGTCCACTTTAGTCTTTCCACTATAGTCTGTTCACTTTAGTCTTTCCACTTTAGTCTTTCCACTTTATTCTGTCCACTTCAGTGCTTACACTTTAGTGTGTCCACTGAGTCTTTCAACTTCAGTCTTTCCACTATAGTCTGTCCACTTTAGTCTTTCCACTTTAGTCTTTCCACTATAGTCTCCACTTTATTCTGTCCACTTTAGTCTTTCTACTTTAGTCTTTCCACTATAGTCTCCACTTTATTCTGTCCACTACATTCTTTCCACTTTAGTCTTTCCAATATTCTCTGTCCACTTTAGTCTTTCCACTATAGTCTCCACTTTATTCTGTTCACTACAGTCTTTCCACTATAGTCTTTCCACTATAGTCTGTCCACTTAAGTCTTTCCACTATTCTCTGTCCACTTTAGTCTTTCCACTATAGTCTCCACTTTATTCTGTCCACTACAGTCTTTCCACTATAGTCTTTCCACTATAGTCTGTCAACTTTAGTCTTTCCACTATTCTCTGTCCACTTTAGGCTTTCCACTATAGTCTCCACTTTATTCTGTCCACTTTAGTCTTTCTACTTTAGTCTTTCCACTATAGTCTCCACTTTATTCTGTCCACTACATTCTTTCCACTTTAGTCTTTCCAATATTCTCTGTCCACTTTAGTCTTTCCACTATAGTCTCCACTTTATTCTGTTCACTACAGTCTTTCCACTATAGTCTTTCCACTATAGTCTGTCCACTTAAGTCTTTCCACTATTCTCTGTCCACTTTAGTCTTTCCACTTTAGTCTTTCCACTTTATTCTGTCCACTTCAGTGTGTACAATTTAATTTGTCCACTGAGTCTTGCCGCTTCAGTCTTTCCACTATAGTCTGTCCACTTTAGTCTTTTCACTTTTGTCTTTCCACTATAGTCTTTTCACTTCAGTCTGTCCACTTTAGTCTTTCCACTATAGTCTGTCCACTTTAGTCTTTCCACTATCGTCTTTCCACTTTAGTCTGTCCACTTAGTCTTTCCACTTCAGTCTTTCCACTATAGTCTCCACTTTATTCTGTCCACTACAGTCTTTCCACTATAATCTTTCCACTATAGTCTGTCCACTTTAGTCTTTCCACTAATCTCTGTCCACTTTAGTCTTTTCACTATAGTCTCCACTTTATTATTTCCACTACAGTCTTTCCACTATAGTCTTTCCACTATTGTCTTTCCACTATAGTCTGTCCACTTTAGTCTTTCCACTATAGTCTCCACTTTATTCTGTCCACTACAGTCTTTCCACTATAGTCTTTGCACTATAGTCTGTCCACTTTAGTCTGTCCACTTTAGTCTTTCCACTATAGTCTGTTCACTTTAGTCTTTCCACTTTGGTCTTTCCACTTTATTCTGTCCACTTCAGTGCTTACACTTTAGTGTGTCCACTGAGTCTTTCAACTTCAGTCTTTCCACTATAGTCTGTCCACTTTAGTCTTTCCACTTTAGTCTTTCCACTATAGTCTCCACTTTATTCTGTCCACTTTAGTCTTTCTACTTTAGTCTTTCCACTATAGTCTCCACTTTATTCTGTCCACTACATTCTTTCCACTTTAGTCTTTCCAATATTCTCTGTCCACTTTAGTCTTTCCACTATAGTCTCCACTTTATTCTGTTCACTACAGTCTTTCCACTATAGTCTTTCCACTATAGTCTGTCCACTTAAGTCTTTCCACTATTCTCTGTCCACTTTAGTCTTTCCACTATAGTCTCCACTTTATTCTGTCCACTACAGTCTTTCCACTATAGTCTTTCCACTATAGTCTGTCAACTTTAGTCTTTCCACTATTCTCTGTCCACTTTAGGCTTTCCACTATAGTCTCCACTTTATTCTGTCCACTACAGTCTTTCCACTATAGTCTTTCCACTATAGTCTGTCCACTTTATTCTTTCCACTATTCTCTGTCCACTTTAGTCTTTCCACTATAGTCTCTACTTTATTCTGTCCACTACAGTCTTTCCACTATAGTCTTTCCACCATAGTCTGTCCACTTTAGTCTTTCCACTTTAGTCTTTCCACTATTCTCTGTCCACTTTAGTATTTCCACTTTAGTCTTTCCACTATAGTCTCCACTTTATTCTGTCCACTACAGTCTCTCCACTATAGTCTTTCCACTATAGTCTGTCCACTTTAGTCTTTCCACTATTCTCTGTCCACTCTATTCTTTCCACTATACTCTCCGCTTTATTCTGTCCACTACAGTATTTCCACTATAGTCTGTCCACTTTAGTCTTTCCACTTTCGTCTTTCCACTTTATTCTGTCCACTACAGTCTTTCCACTATAGTCTTTGCACTATAGTCTGTCCACTTTAGTCTGTCCACTTTAGTCTTTCCACTATAGTCTGTCCACTTTAGTCTTTCCACTTTAGTCTTTCCACTTTATTCTGTCCACTTCAGTGCTTACACTTTAGTGTGTCCACTGAGTCTTTCAACTTCAGTCTTTCCACTATAGTCTGTCCACTTTAGTCTTTCCACTTTAGTCTTTCCACTATAGTCTCCACTTTATTCTGTCCACTTTAGTCTTTCCACTTTAGTCTTTCCACTATAGTCTCCACTTTATTCTGTCCACTACATTCTTTCCACTTTAGTCTTTCCACTATTCTCTGTCCACTTTAGTCTTTCCACTATAGTCTCCACTTTATTCTGTCCACTACAGTCTTTCCACTATAGTCTTTCCACTATAGTCTGCCCACTTTAGTCTTTCCACTATTCTCTGTCCACTTTAGTCTTTCCACTATAGTCTCCACTTTATTCTGTCCACTACAGTCTTTCCACTATAGTCTTTCCACTATAGTCTGTCAACTTTAGTCTTTCCACTATTCTCTGTCCACTTTAGGCTTTCCACTACAGTCTGTCCACTTTAGTCTTTTCACTTTAGTCTTTCCACTATAGTCTCCACTTTATTCTGTCCACTTTAGTCTTTCTACTTTAGTCTTTCCACTATAGTCTCCACTTTATTCTGTCCACTACATTCTTTCCACTTTAGTCTTTCCACTATTCTCTGTCCACTTTAGTCTTTCCACTATAGTCTCCACTTTATTCTGTTCACTACAGTCTTTCCACTATAGTCTTTCCACTATAGTCTGTCCACTTTAGTCTTTCCACTATTCTCTGTCCACTTTAGTCTTTCCACTATAGTCTCCACTTTATTCTGTCCACTACAGTCTTTCCACTATAGTCTTTCCACTATAGTCTGTCAACTTTAGTCTTTCCACTATTCTCTGTCCACTTTAGGCTTTCCACTATAGTCTCCACTTTATTCTGTCCACTACAGTCTTTCCACTATAGTCTTTCCACTATAGTCTGTCCACTTTATTCTTTCCACTATTCTCTGTCCACTTTAGTCTTTCCACTATAGTCTCTACTTTATTCTGTCCACTACAGTCTTTCCACTATAGTCTTTCCACTATAGTCTGTCCACTTTAGTCTTTCCACTTTAGTCTTTCCACTATTCTCTGTCCACTTTAGTATTTCCACTTTAGTCTTTCCACTATAGTCTCCACTTTATTCTGTCCACTACAGTCCCTCCACTATAGTCTTTCCACTATAGTCTGTCCACTTTAGTCTTTCCACTATTCTCTGTCCACTCTATTCTTTCCACTATACTCTCCGCTTTATTCTGTCCACTACAGTATTTCCACTATAGTCTGTCCACTTTAGTCTTTCCACTTTCGTCTTTCCACTTTATTCTGTCCACTACAGTCTTTCCACTATAGTCTTTGCACTATAGTCTGTCCACTTTAGTCTGTCCACTTTAGTCTTTCCACTATAGTCTGTCCACTTTAGTCTTTCCACTTTAGTCTTTCCACTTTATTCTGTCCACTTCAGTGTGTACACTTTAGTCTGTCCACTGAGTCTTTCCACTTCAGTCTTTCCACTATAGTCTGTCCACTTTAGTCTTTCCACTTTATTCTTTCCACTATAGTCTCCACTTTATTATGTCCACTACAGTCTTTCCACTATAATCTTTCCACTATAGTCTGTCCACTTTAGTCTTTCCACTAGTCTCTGTCCACTTTAGTCTTTCCACTATAGTCTCCACTTTATTATGTCCACTACAGTCTTTCCACTATAGTCTTTCCACTATAGTCTGTCCACTTTAGTCTTTCCACTATATTCTCCACTTTATTCTGTCCACAACAGTCTTTTCACTGTAGTCTTTCCACTATAGTATGTCCACTTTAGTCTTTCCACTATAGTCTCCACTTTATTCTGTCCACGCCAGTCTTTCCACTATAGTCTTTCCACTATAGTCTGTCCACTTTAGTCTTTCCACTTTAGTTTTTCCACTTTAGTCTGTCCACTTTAGTCTTTCCACTATAGTCTGTCCACTTTAGTCTTTCCACTTTAGTCTTTCCACTTTATTCTGTCCACTTCAGTGCTTACACTTTTGTGTGTCCACTGAGTCTTTCAACTTCAGTCTTTCCACTATAGTCTGTCCACTTTAGTCTTTCCACTTTAGTCTTTCCACTATAGTCTCCACTTTATTCTGTCCACTTTAGTCTTTCCACTTTAGTCTTTCCACTATAGTCTCCACTTTATTCTGTCCACTACATTCTTTCCACTTTAGTCTTTCCACTATTCTCTGTCCACTTTAGTCTTTCCACTATAGTCTCCACTTTATTCTGTCCACTACAGTCTTTCCACTATAGTCTTTCCACTATAGTCTGCCCACTTTAGTCTTTCCACTATTCTCTGTCCACTTTAGTCTTTCCACTATAGTCTCCACTTTATTCTGTCCACTACAGTCTTTCCACTATAGTCTTTCCACTATAGTCTGTCAACTTCAGTCTTTCCACTATTCTCTGTCCACTTTAGGCTTTCCACTATAGTCTCCACTTTATTCTGTCCACTACAGTCTTTCCACTATAGTCTTTCCACTATAGTCTGTCCACTTTAGTCTTTCCACTATTCTCTGTCCACTTTAGTCTTTCCACTATAGTCTCTACTTTATTCTGTCCACTACAGTCTTTCCACTATAGTCTTTCCACTATAGTCTGTCCACTTTAGTCTTTCCACTTTAGTCTTTCCACTATTCTCTGTCCACTTTAGTATTTCCACTTTAGTCTTTCCACTATAGTCTCCACTTTATTCTGTCCACTACAGTCTCTCCACTATAGTCTTTCCACTATAGTCTGTCCACTTTAGTCTTTCCACTATTCTCTGTCCACTTTATTCTTTCCACTATACTCTCCGCTTTATTCTGTCCAATACAGTATTTCCACTATAGTCTGTCCACTTTAGTCTTTCCATTTTAGTCTGTCCACTTTAGTCTTTCCACTATAGTCTGTCCACTTTATTCTTTCCACTATTCTCTGTCCACTTTAGTCTTTCCACTATAGCCTCCACTTTATTCTGTCCACTACAGTCTTTCCACTATAGTCTTTCCACTATAGTCTGTTCACTTTAGTCTTTCCACTTTAGTCTTTCCACTATTCTCTGTCCACTTTAGTATTTCCACTTTAGTCTTTCCACTATAGTCTCCACTTTATTCTGTCCACTACAGTCTCTCCACTATAGTCTTTCCACTTTAGTCTTTCCACTTTATTCTGTCCACTTCAGTGCTTACACTTTTGTGTGTCCACTGAGTCTTTCAACTTCAGTCTTTCCACTATAGTCTGTCCACTTTAGTCTTTCCACTTTAGTCTTTCCACTATAGTCTCCACTTTATTCTGTCCACTTTAGTCTTTCCACTTTAGTCTTTCCACTATAGTCTCCACTTTATTCTGTCCACTACATTCTTTCCACTTTAGTCTTTCCACTATTCTCTGTCCACTTTAGTCTTTCCACTATAGTCTCCACTTTATTCTGTCCACTACAGTCTTTCCACTATAGTCTTTCCACTATAGTCTGCCCACTTTAGTCTTTCCACTATTCTCTGTCCACTTTAGTCTTTCCACTATAGTCTCCACTTTATTCTGTCCACTACAGTCTTTCCACTATAGTCTTTCCACTATAGTCTGTCAACTTCAGTCTTTCCACTATTCTCTGTCCACTTTAGGCTTTCCACTATAGTCTCCACTTTATTCTGTCCACTACAGTCTTTCCACTATAGTCTTTCCACTATAGTCTGTCCACTTTAGTCTTTCCACTATTCTCTGTCCACTTTAGTCTTTCCACTATAGTCTCTACTTTATTCTGTCCACTACAGTCTTTCCACTATAGTCTTTCCACTATAGTCTGTCCACTTTAGTCTTTCCACTTTAGTCTTTCCACTATTCTCTGTCCACTTTAGTATTTCCACTTTAGTCTTTCCACTATAGTCTCCACTTTATTCTGTCCACTACAGTCTCTCCACTATAGTCTTTCCACTATAGTCTGTCCACTTTAGTCTTTCCACTATTCTCTGTCCACTTTATTCTTTCCACTATACTCTCCGCTTTATTCTGTCCAATACAGTATTTCCACTATAGTCTGTCCACTTTAGTCTTTCCATTTTAGTCTGTCCACTTTAGTCTTTCCACTATAGTCTGTCCACTTTATTCTTTCCACTATTCTCTGTCCACTTTAGTCTTTCCACTATAGCCTCCACTTTATTCTGTCCACTACAGTCTTTCCACTATAGTCTTTCCACTATAGTCTGTTCACTTTAGTCTTTCCACTTTAGTCTTTCCACTATTCTCTGTCCACTTTAGTATTTCCACTTTAGTCTTTCCACTATAGTCTCCACTTTATTCTGTCCACTACAGTCTCTCCACTATAGTCTTTCCACTATAGTCTGTCCACTTTAGTCTTTCCACTATTCTCTGTCCACTTTATTCTTTCCACTATACTCTCCGCTTTATTCTGTCCACTACAGTCTTTCCTCTATAGTCTGTCCACTTTAGTCTTTTCACTTTAGTCTTTCCACATTAGTCTGTCCACTTTAGTATTTCCACTATAGTCTGTCCACTTTAGTCTTTCCACTTTAGTCTTTCCACTTTAGTCTGTCCACTTTAGTCTTTCCACTATAGTCTGTCCACTTTAGTTTTTCCACTTTAGTCTTTCCACTTTATTCTGTCCACTTCAGTGTGTACACTTTAATTTGTCCACTGAGTCTTGCCGCTTCAGTCTTTCCACTATAGTCTGTCCACTTTAGTCTTTTCACTTTTGTCTTTCCACTATAGTCTTTTCACTTCAGTCTGTCCACTTTAGTCTTTCCACTATAGTCTGTCCACTTTAGTCTTTCCACTATCGTCTTTCCACTTTAGTCTGTCCACTTAGTCTTTCCACTTCAGTCTTTCCACTATAGTCTGTCCACTTTTGTCTTTCCGCTATTCTCTGTCCACTTTAGTCTTTCCACTATAGTCTCCACTTTATTCTGTCCACTACAGTCTTTCCACTATAGTCTTTCCACTATAGTCTGTCAACTTTAGTCTTTCCACTATTCTCTGTCCACTTTAGGCTTTCCACTACAGTCTGTCCACTTTAGTCTTTTCACTTTAGTCTTTCCACTATAGTCTCCACTTTATTCTGTCCACTTTAGTCTTTCTACTTTAGTCTTTCCACTATAGTCTCCACTTTATTCTGTCCACTACATTCTTTCCACTTTAGTCTTTCCACTATTCTCTGTCCACTTTAGTCTTTCCACTATAGTCTCCACTTTATTCTGTTCACTACAGTCTTTCCACTATAGTCTTTCCACTATAGTCTGTCCACTTTAGTCTTTCCACTATTCTCTGTCCACTTTAGTCTTTCCACTATAGTCTCCACTTTATTCTGTCCACTACAGTCTTTCCACTATAGTCTTTCCACTATAGTCTGTCAACTTTAGTCTTTCCACTATTCTCTGTCCACTTTAGGCTTTCCACTATAGTCTCCACTTTATTCTGTCCACTACAGTCTTTCCACTATAGTCTTTCCACTATAGTCTGTCCACTTTATTCTTTCCACTATTCTCTGTCCACTTTAGTCTTTCCACTATAGTCTCTACTTTATTCTGTCCACTACAGTCTTTCCACTATAGTCTTTCCACTATAGTCTGTCCACTTTAGTCTTTCCACTTTAGTCTTTCCACTATTCTCTGTCCACTTTAGTATTTCCACTTTAGTCTTTCCACTATAGTCTCCACTTTATTCTGTCCACTACAGTCCCTCCACTATAGTCTTTCCACTATAGTCTGTCCACTTTAGTCTTTCCACTATTCTCTGTCCACTCTATTCTTTCCACTATACTCTCCGCTTTATTCTGTCCACTACAGTATTTCCACTATAGTCTGTCCACTTTAGTCTTTCCACTTTCGTCTTTCCACTTTATTCTGTCCACTACAGTCTTTCCACTATAGTCTTTGCACTATAGTCTGTCCACTTTAGTCTGTCCACTTTAGTCTTTCCACTATAGTCTGTCCACTTTAGTCTTTCCACTTTAGTCTTTCCACTTTATTCTGTCCACTTCAGTGTGTACACTTTAGTCTGTCCACTGAGTCTTTCCACTTCAGTCTTTCCACTATAGTCTGTCCACTTTAGTCTTTCCACTTTATTCTTTCCACTATAGTCTCCACTTTATTATGTCCACTACAGTCTTTCCACTATAATCTTTCCACTATAGTCTGTCCACTTTAGTCTTTCCACTAGTCTCTGTCCACTTTAGTCTTTCCACTATAGTCTCCACTTTATTATGTCCACTACAGTCTTTCCACTATAGTCTTTCCACTATAGTCTGTCCACTTTAGTCTTTCCACTATATTCTCCACTTTATTCTGTCCACAACAGTCTTTTCACTGTAGTCTTTCCACTATAGTATGTCCACTTTAGTCTTTCCACTATAGTCTCCACTTTATTCTGTCCACGCCAGTCTTTCCACTATAGTCTTTCCACTATAGTCTGTCCACTTTAGTCTTTCCACTTTAGTTTTTCCACTTTAGTCTGTCCACTTTAGTCTTTCCACTATAGTCTGTCCACTTTAGTCTTTCCACTTTAGTCTTTCCACTTTATTCTGTCCACTTCAGTGCTTACACTTTTGTGTGTCCACTGAGTCTTTCAACTTCAGTCTTTCCACTATAGTCTGTCCACTTTAGTCTTTCCACTTTAGTCTTTCCACTATAGTCTCCACTTTATTCTGTCCACTTTAGTCTTTCCACTTTAGTCTTTCCACTATAGTCTCCACTTTATTCTGTCCACTACATTCTTTCCACTTTAGTCTTTCCACTATTCTCTGTCCACTTTAGTCTTTCCACTATAGTCTCCACTTTATTCTGTCCACTACAGTCTTTCCACTATAGTCTTTCCACTATAGTCTGCCCACTTTAGTCTTTCCACTATTCTCTGTCCACTTTAGTCTTTCCACTATAGTCTCCACTTTATTCTGTCCACTACAGTCTTTCCACTATAGTCTTTCCACTATAGTCTGTCAACTTCAGTCTTTCCACTATTCTCTGTCCACTTTAGGCTTTCCACTATAGTCTCCACTTTATTCTGTCCACTACAGTCTTTCCACTATAGTCTTTCCACTATAGTCTGTCCACTTTAGTCTTTCCACTATTCTCTGTCCACTTTAGTCTTTCCACTATAGTCTCTACTTTATTCTGTCCACTACAGTCTTTCCACTATAGTCTTTCCACTATAGTCTGTCCACTTTAGTCTTTCCACTTTAGTCTTTCCACTATTCTCTGTCCACTTTAGTATTTCCACTTTAGTCTTTCCACTATAGTCTCCACTTTATTCTGTCCACTACAGTCTCTCCACTATAGTCTTTCCACTATAGTCTGTCCACTTTAGTCTTTCCACTATTCTCTGTCCACTTTATTCTTTCCACTATACTCTCCGCTTTATTCTGTCCAATACAGTATTTCCACTATAGTCTGTCCACTTTAGTCTTTCCATTTTAGTCTGTCCACTTTAGTCTTTCCACTATAGTCTGTCCACTTTATTCTTTCCACTATTCTCTGTCCACTTTAGTCTTTCCACTATAGCCTCCACTTTATTCTGTCCACTACAGTCTTTCCACTATAGTCTTTCCACTATAGTCTGTCCACTTTAGTCTTTCCACTTTAGTCTTTCCACTATTCTCTGTCCACTTTAGTATTTCCACTTTAGTCTTTCCACTATAGTCTCCACTTTATTCTGTCCACTACAGTCTCTCCACTATAGTCTTTCCACTATAGTCTGTCCACTTTAGTCTTTCCACTATTCTCTGTCCACTTTATTCTTTCCACTATACTCTCCGCTTTATTCTGTCCACTACAGTCTTTCCTCTATAGTCTGTCCACTTTAGTCTTTTCACTTTAGTCTTTCCACATTAGTCTGTCCACTTTAGTATTTCCACTATAGTCTGTCCACTTTAGTCTTTCCACTTTAGTCTTTCCACTTTAGTCTGTCCACTTTAGTCTTTCCACTATAGTCTGTCCACTTTAGTTTTTCCACTTTAGTCTTTCCACTTTATTCTGTCCACTTCAGTGTGTACACTTTAATTTGTCCACTGAGTCTTGCCGCTTCAGTCTTTCCACTATAGTCTGTCCACTTTAGTCTTTTCACTTTTGTCTTTCCACTATAGTCTTTTCACTTCAGTCTGTCCACTTTAGTCTTTCCACTATAGTCTGTCCACTTTAGTCTTTCCACTATCGTCTTTCCACTTTAGTCTGTCCACTTAGTCTTTCCACTTCAGTCTTTCCACTATAGTCTGTCCACTTTTGTCTTTCCGCTATTCTCTGTCCACTTTAGTCTTTCCACTTTGATCTTTCCACTATAGTCTCCACTTTATTCTGTCCACTACAGTCTTTCCACTATAATCTTTCCACTATAGTCTGTCCACTTTAGTCTTTCCACTAATCTCTGTCCACTTTAGTCTTTCCACTATAGTCTCCACTTTATTCTGTCCACTACAGTCTTTCCACTATAGTCTTTCCACTATAGTCTGTCAACTTTAGTCTTTCCACTATTCTCTGTCCACTTTAGGCTTTCCACTATAGTCTCCACTTTATTCTGTCCACTACAGTCTTTCCACTATAGTCTTTCCACTATAGTCTGTCCACTTTAGTCTTTCCACTATTCTCTGTCCACTTTAGTCTTTCCACTATAGTCTCTACTTTATTCTGTCCACTACAGTCTTTCCACTATAGTCTTTCCACTATAGTCTGTCCACTTTAGTCTTTCCACTTTAGTCTTTCCACTATTCTCTGTCCACTTTAGTATTTCCACTTTAGTCTTTCCACTATAGTCTCCACTTTATTCTGTCCACTACAGTCTCTCCACTATAGTCTTTCCACTATAGTCTGTCCACTTTAGTCTTTCCACTATTCTCTGTCCACTTTATTCTTTCCACTATACTCTCCGCTTTATTCTGTCCACTACAGTATTTCCACTATAGTCTGTCCACTTTAGTCTTTCCATTTTAGTCTGTCCACTTTAGTCTTTCCACTATAGTCTGTCCACTTTATTCTTTCCACTATTCTCTGTCCACTTTAGTCTTTCCACTATAGCCTCCACTTTATTCTGTCCACTACAGTCTTTCCACTATAGTCTTTCCACTATAGTCTGTCCACTTTAGTCTTTCCACTTTAGTCTTTCCACTATTCTCTGTCCACTTTAGTATTTCCACTTTAGTCTTTCCACTATAGTCTCCACTTTATTCTGTCCACTACAGTCTCTCCACTATAGTCTTTCCACTATAGTCTGTCCACTTTAGTCTTTCCACTATTCTCTGTCCACTTTATTCTTTCCACTATACTCTCCGCTTAATTCTGTCCACTACAGTCTTTCCTCTATAGTCTGTCCACTTTAGTCTTTTCACTTTAGTCTTTCCACATTAGTCTGTCCACTTTAGTATTTCCACTATAGTCTGTCCACTTTAGTCTTTCCACTTTAGTCTTTCCACTTTAGTCTGTCCACTTTAGTCTTTCCACTATAGTCTGTCCACTTTAGTTTTTCCACTTTAGTCTTTCCACTTTATTCTGTCCACTTCAGTGTGTACACTTTAATTTGTCCACTGAGTCTTGCCGCTTCAGTCTTTCCACTATAGTCTGTCCACTTTAGTCTTTTCACTTTTGTCTTTCCACTATAGTCTTTTCACTTCAGTCTGTCCACTTTAGTCTTTCCACTATAGTCTGTCCACTTTAGTCTTTCCACTATCGTCTTTCCACATTAGTCTGTCCACTTAGTCTTTCCACTTCAGTCTTTCCACTATAGTCTGTCCACTTTTGTCTTTCCGCTATTCTCTGTCCACTTTAGTCTTTCCACTTTGATCTTTCCACTATAGTCTCCACTTTATTCTGTCCACTACAGTCTTTCCACTATAATCTTTCCACTATAGTCTGTCCACTTTAGTCTTTCCACTAATCTCTGTCCACTTTAGTCTTTCCACTATAGTCTCCACTTTATTATTTCCACTACAGTCTTTCCACTATAGTCTTTCCACTATTGTCTTTCCACTATAGTCTGTCCACTTTAGTCTTTCCACTATAGTCTCCACTTTATTCTGTCCACTACAGTCTTTCCACTATAGTCTTTGCACTATAGTCTGTCCACTTTAGTCTGTCCACTTTAGTCTTTCCACTATAGTCTGTCCACTTTAGTCTTTCCACTATAGTTTTTCCACTTTAGTCTGTCCACTTTAGTCTTTCCACTATAGTCTGTCCACTTTAGTCTTTCCACTTTAGTCTTTCCACTTTATTCTGTCCACTTCAGTGCTTACACTTTAGTGTGTCCACTGAGTCTTTCAACTTCAGTCTTTCCACTATAGTCTGTCCACTTTAGTCTTTCCACTTTAGTCTTTCCACTATAGTCTCCACTTTATTCTGTCCACTTTAGTCTTTCCACTTTAGTCTTTCCACTATAGTCTCCACTTTATTCTGTCCACTACATTCTTTCCACTTTAGTCTTTCCACTATTCTCTGTCCACTTTAGTCTTTCCACTATAGTCTCCACTTTATTCTGTTCACTACAGTCTTTCCACTATAGTCTTTCCACTATAGTCTGTCCACTTTAGTCTTTCCACTATTCTCTGTCCACTTTAGTCTTTCCACTATAGTCTCCACTTTATTCTGTCCACTACAGTCTTTCCACTATAGTCTTTCCACTATAGTCTGTCAACTTTAGTCTTTCCACTATTCTCTGTCCACTTTAGGCTTTCCACTATAGTCTCCACTTTATTCTGTCCACTACAGTCTTTCCACTATAGTCTGTCCACTTTATTCTTTCCACTTTAGTCTTTCCACTATTCTCTGTCCACTTTAGTATTTCCACTTTAGTCTTTCCACTATAGTCTCCACTTTATTCTGTCCACTACAGTCTCTCCACAATAGTCTTTCCACTATAGTCTGTCCACTTTAGTCTTTCCACTATTCTCTGTCCACTTTATTCTTTCCACTATACTCTCCGCTTTATTCTGTCTACTACAGTATTTCCACTATAGTCTGTCCACTTTAGTCTTTCCACTTTCGTCTTTCCACTTTATTCTGTCCACTTTAGTATTTCCACTATAGTCTGTCCACTTTAGTCTTTCCACTTTAGTCTTTCCACTTTAGTCTGTCCACTTTAGTCTTTCCACTATAGTCTGTCCACTTTAGTCTTTCCACTTTAGTCTTTCCACTTTATTCTGTCCACTTCAGTGTGTACAATTTAATTTGTCCACTGAGTCTTGCCGCTTCAGTCTTTCCACTTCAGTCTTTCCACTATAGTCTGTCCACTTTTGTCTTTCCGCTATTCTCTGTCCACTTTAGTCTTTCCACATTAGTCTGTCCACTTTAGTATTTCCACTATAGTCTGTCCACTTTAGTCTTTCCACTTTAGTCTTTCCACTTTAGTCTGTCCACTTTAGTCTTTCCACTATAGTCTGTCCACTTTAGTCTTTCCACTTTAGTCTTTCCACTTTATTCTGTCCACTTCAGTGTGTACAATTTAATTTGTCCACTGAGTCTTGCCGCTTCAGTCTTTCCACTATAGTCTGTCCACTTTAGTCTTTTCACTTTTGTCTTTCCACTATAGTCTTTTCACTTCAGTCTGTCCACTTTAGTCTTTCCACTATAGTCTGTCCACTTTAGTCTTTCCACTATCGTCTTTCCACTTTAGTCTGTCCACTTAGTCTTTCCACTTCAGTCTTTCCACTATAGTCTCCACTTTATTCTGTCCACTACAGTCTTTCCACTATAATCTTTCCACTATAGTCTGTCCACTTTAGTCTTTCCACTAATCTCTGTCCACTTTAGTCTTTTCACTATAGTCTCCACTTTATTATTTCCACTACAGTCTTTCCACTATAGTCTTTCCACTATTGTCTTTCCACTATAGTCTGTCCACTTTAGTCTTTCCACTATAGTCTCCACTTTATTCTGTCCACTACAGTCTTTCCACTATAGTCTTTGCACTATAGTCTGTCCACTTTAGTCTGTCCACTTTAGTCTTTGCACTATAGTCTGTCCACTTTAGTCTTTCCACTATAGTTTTTCCACTTTAGTCTGTCCACTTTAGTCTTTCCACTATAGTCTGTCCACTTTAGTCTTTCCACTTTAGTCTTTCCACTTTATTCTGTCCACTTCAGTGCTTACACTTTAGTGTGTCCACTGAGTCTTTCAACTTCAGTCTTTCCACTATAGTCTGTCCACTTTAGTCTTTCCACTTTAGTCTTTCCACTATAGTCTCCACTTTATTCTGTCCACTTTAGTCTTTCTACTTTAGTCTTTCCACTATAGTCTCCACTTTATTCTGTCCACTACATTCTTTCCACTTTAGTCTTTCCACTATTCTCTGTCCACTTTAGTCTTTCCACTATAGTCTCCACTTTATTCTGTTCACTACAGTCTTTCCACTATAGTCTTTCCACTATCGTCTGTCCACTTTAGTCTTTCCACTATTCTCTGTCCACTTTAGTCTTTCCACTATAGTCTCCACTTTATTCTGTCCACTACAGTCTTTCCACTATAGTCTTTCCACTATAGTCTTTCCACTATAGTCTGTCAACTTTAGTCTTTCCACTATTCTCTGTCCACTTTAGGCTTTCCACTATAGTCTCCACTTTATTCTGTCCACTACAGTCTTTCCACTATAGTCTTTCCACTATAGTCTGTCCACTTTATTCTTTCCACTATTCTCTGTCCACTTTAGTCTTTCCACTATAGTCTCTACTTTATTCTGTCCACTACAGTCTTTCCACTATAGTCTTTCCACTATAGTCTGTCCACTTTAGTCTTTCCACTTTAGTCTTTCCATTTTATTCTGTCCACTTCAGTGCTTACACTTTAGTGTGTCCACTGAGTCTTTCAACTTCAGTCTTTCCACTATAGTCTGTCCACTTTAGTCTTTCCACTTTAGTCTTTCCACTATAGTCTCCACTTTATTCTGTCCACTTTAGTCTTTCTACTTTAGTCTTTCCACTATAGTCTCCACTTTATTCTGTCCACTACATTCTTTCCACTTTAGTCTTTCCACTATTCTCTGTCCACTTTAGTCTTTCCACTATAGTCTCCACTTTATTCTGTTCACTACAGTCTTTCCACTATAGTCTTTCCACTATCGTCTGTCCACTTTAGTCTTTCCACTATTCTCTGTCCACTTTAGTCTTTCCACTATAGTCTCCACTTTATTCTGTCCACTACAGTCTTTCCACTATAGTCTTTCCACTATAGTCTGTCAACTTTAGTCTTTCCACTATTCTCTGTCCACTTTAGGCTTTCCACTATAGTCTCCACTTTATTCTGTCCACTACAGTCTTTCCACTATAGTCTTTCCACTATAGTCTGTCCACTTTACTCTTTCCACTATTCTCTGTCCACTTTAGTCTTTCCACTATAGTCTCTACTTTATTCTGTCCACTACAGTCTTTCCACTATAGTCTTTCCACTATAGTCTGTCCACTTTAGTCTTTCCACTTTAGTCTTTCCACTATTCTCTGTCCACTTTAGTATTTCCACTTTAGTCTTTCCACTATAGTCTCCACTTTATTCTGTCCACTACAGTCTCTCCACTATAGTCTTTCCACTATAGTCTGTCAACTTTAGTCTTTCCACTATTCTCGGTCCACTTTAGGCTTTCCACTATAGTCTCCACTTTATTCTGTCCACTACATTCTTTCCACTTTAGTCTTTCCACTATTCTCTGTCCACTTTAGTCTTTCCACTATAGTCTCCACTTTATTCTGTTCACTACAGTCTTTCCACTATAGTCTTTCCACTATCGTCTGTCCACTTTAGTCTTTCCACTATTCTCTGTCCACTTTAGTCTTTCCACTATAGTCTCCACTTTATTCTGTCCACTACAGTCTTTCCACTATAGTCTTTCCACTATAGTCTGTCCACTTTAGTCTTTCCACTTTAGTCTTTCCACTATAGTCTATCCACTTTAGTCTTTCCACTTTAGTCTTTCCACTTTATTCTGTCCACTTCAGTGTGTACACTTTAGTCTGTCCACTGAGTCTTTCCACTTCAGTCTTTCCACTATAGTCTGTCCACTTTAGTCTTTCCACTTTATTCTTTCCACTATAGTCTCCACTTTATTATGTCCACTACAGTCTTTCCACTATAATCTTTCCACTATAGTCTGTCCACTTTAGTCTTTCCACTAGTCTCTGTCCACTTTAGTCTTTCCACTATAGTCTCCACTTTATTATGTCCACTACAGTCTTTCCACTATAGTCTTTCCACTATAGTCTGTCCACTTTAGTCTTTCCACTATATTCTCCACTTTATTCTGTCCACAACAGTCTTTTCACTGTAGTCTTTCCACTATAGTATGTCCACTTTAGTCTTTCCACTATAGTCTCCACTTTATTCTGTCCACGACAGTCTTTCCACTATAGTCTTTCCACTATAGTCTGTCCACTTTAGTCTTTCCACTTTAGTTTTTCCACTTTAGTCTGTCCACTTTAGTCTTTCCACTATAGTCTGTCCACTTTAGTCTTTCCACTTTAGTCTTTCCACTTTATTCTGTCCACTTCAGTGCTTACACTTTAGTGTGTCCACTGAGTCTTTCAACTTCAGTCTTTCCACTATAGTCTGTCCACTTTAGTCTTTCCACTTTAGTCTTTCCACTATAGTCTCCACTTTATTCTGTCCACTTTAGTCTTTCCACTTTAGTCTTTCCACTTTATTCTGTCCACTTCAGTGTGTACAATTTAATTTGTCCACTGAGTCTTGCCGCTTCAGTCTTTCCACTTCAGTCTTTCCACTATAGTCTGTCCACTTTTGTCTTTCCGCTATTCTCTGTCCACTTTAGTCTTTCCACATTAGTCTGTCCACTTTAGTATTTCCACTATAGTCTGTCCACTTTAGTCTTTCCACTTTAGTCTTTCCACTTTAGTCTGTCCACTTTAGTCTTTCCACTATAGTCTGTCCACTTTAGTCTTTCCACTTTAGTCTTTCCACTTTATTCTGTCCACTTCAGTGTGTACAATTTAATTTGTCCACTGAGTCTTGCCGCTTCAGTCTTTCCACTATAGTCTGTCCACTTTAGTCTTTTCACTTTTGTCTTTCCACTATAGTCTTTTCACTTCAGTCTGTCCACTTTAGTCTTTCCACTATAGTCTGTCCACTTTAGTCTTTCCACTATCGTCTTTCCACTTTAGTCTGTCCACTTAGTCTTTCCACTTCAGTCTTTCCACTATAGTCTCCACTTTATTCTGTCCACTACAGTCTTTCCACTATAATCTTTCCACTATAGTCTGTCCACTTTAGTCTTTCCACTAATCTCTGTCCACTTTAGTCTTTTCACTATAGTCTCCACTTTATTATTTCCACTACAGTCTTTCCACTATAGTCTTTCCACTATTGTCTTTCCACTATAGTCTGTCCACTTTAGTCTTTCCACTATAGTCTCCACTTTATTCTGTCCACTACAGTCTTTCCACTATAGTCTTTGCACTATAGTCTGTCCACTTTAGTCTGTCCACTTTAGTCTTTGCACTATAGTCTGTCCACTTTAGTCTTTCCACTATAGTTTTTCCACTTTAGTCTGTCCACTTTAGTCTTTCCACTATAGTCTGTCCACTTTAGTCTTTCCACTTTAGTCTTTCCACTTTATTCTGTCCACTTCAGTGCTTACACTTTAGTGTGTCCACTGAGTCTTTCAACTTCAGTCTTTCCACTATAGTCTGTCCACTTTAGTCTTTCCACTTTAGTCTTTCCACTATAGTCTCCACTTTATTCTGTCCACTTTAGTCTTTCTACTTTAGTCTTTCCACTATAGTCTCCACTTTATTCTGTCCACTACATTCTTTCCACTTTAGTCTTTCCACTATTCTCTGTCCACTTTAGTCTTTCCACTATAGTCTCCACTTTATTCTGTTCACTACAGTCTTTCCACTATAGTCTTTCCACTATCGTCTGTCCACTTTAGTCTTTCCACTATTCTCTGTCCACTTTAGTCTTTCCACTATAGTCTCCACTTTATTCTGTCCACTACAGTCTTTCCACTATAGTCTTTCCACTATAGTCTTTCCACTATAGTCTGTCAACTTTAGTCTTTCCACTATTCTCTGTCCACTTTAGGCTTTCCACTATAGTCTCCACTTTATTCTGTCCACTACAGTCTTTCCACTATAGTCTTTCCACTATAGTCTGTCCACTTTATTCTTTCCACTATTCTCTGTCCACTTTAGTCTTTCCACTATAGTCTCTACTTTATTCTGTCCACTACAGTCTTTCCACTATAGTCTTTCCACTATAGTCTGTCCACTTTAGTCTTTCCACTTTAGTCTTTCCATTTTATTCTGTCCACTTCAGTGCTTACACTTTAGTGTGTCCACTGAGTCTTTCAACTTCAGTCTTTCCACTATAGTCTGTCCACTTTAGTCTTTCCACTTTAGTCTTTCCACTATAGTCTCCACTTTATTCTGTCCACTTTAGTCTTTCTACTTTAGTCTTTCCACTATAGTCTCCACTTTATTCTGTCCACTACATTCTTTCCACTTTAGTCTTTCCACTATTCTCTGTCCACTTTAGTCTTTCCACTATAGTCTCCACTTTATTCTGTTCACTACAGTCTTTCCACTATAGTCTTTCCACTATCGTCTGTCCACTTTAGTCTTTCCACTATTCTCTGTCCACTTTAGTCTTTCCACTATAGTCTCCACTTTATTCTGTCCACTACAGTCTTTCCACTATAGTCTTTCCACTATAGTCTGTCAACTTTAGTCTTTCCACTATTCTCTGTCCACTTTAGGCTTTCCACTATAGTCTCCACTTTATTCTGTCCACTACAGTCTTTCCACTATAGTCTTTCCACTATAGTCTGTCCACTTTACTCTTTCCACTATTCTCTGTCCACTTTAGTCTTTCCACTATAGTCTCTACTTTATTCTGTCCACTACAGTCTTTCCACTATAGTCTTTCCACTATAGTCTGTCCACTTTAGTCTTTCCACTTTAGTCTTTCCACTATTCTCTGTCCACTTTAGTATTTCCACTTTAGTCTTTCCACTATAGTCTCCACTTTATTCTGTCCACTACAGTCTCTCCACTATAGTCTTTCCACTATAGTCTGTCAACTTTAGTCTTTCCACTATTCTCGGTCCACTTTAGGCTTTCCACTATAGTCTCCACTTTATTCTGTCCACTACATTCTTTCCACTTTAGTCTTTCCACTATTCTCTGTCCACTTTAGTCTTTCCACTATAGTCTCCACTTTATTCTGTTCACTACAGTCTTTCCACTATAGTCTTTCCACTATCGTCTGTCCACTTTAGTCTTTCCACTATTCTCTGTCCACTTTAGTCTTTCCACTATAGTCTCCACTTTATTCTGTCCACTACAGTCTTTCCACTATAGTCTTTCCACTATAGTCTGTCCACTTTAGTCTTTCCACTTTAGTCTTTCCACTATAGTCTATCCACTTTAGTCTTTCCACTTTAGTCTTTCCACTTTATTCTGTCCACTTCAGTGTGTACACTTTAGTCTGTCCACTGAGTCTTTCCACTTCAGTCTTTCCACTATAGTCTGTCCACTTTAGTCTTTCCACTTTATTCTTTCCACTATAGTCTCCACTTTATTATGTCCACTACAGTCTTTCCACTATAATCTTTCCACTATAGTCTGTCCACTTTAGTCTTTCCACTAGTCTCTGTCCACTTTAGTCTTTCCACTATAGTCTCCACTTTATTATGTCCACTACAGTCTTTCCACTATAGTCTTTCCACTATAGTCTGTCCACTTTAGTCTTTCCACTATATTCTCCACTTTATTCTGTCCACAACAGTCTTTTCACTGTAGTCTTTCCACTATAGTATGTCCACTTTAGTCTTTCCACTATAGTCTCCACTTTATTCTGTCCACGACAGTCTTTCCACTATAGTCTTTCCACTATAGTCTGTCCACTTTAGTCTTTCCACTTTAGTTTTTCCACTTTAGTCTGTCCACTTTAGTCTTTCCACTATAGTCTGTCCACTTTAGTCTTTCCACTTTAGTCTTTCCACTTTATTCTGTCCACTTCAGTGCTTACACTTTAGTGTGTCCACTGAGTCTTTCAACTTCAGTCTTTCCACTATAGTCTGTCCACTTTAGTCTTTCCACTTTAGTCTTTCCACTATAGTCTCCACTTTATTCTGTCCACTTTAGTCTTTCCACTTTAGTCTTTCCACTATAGTCTCCACTTTATTCTGTCCACTACATTCTTTCCACTTTAGTCTTTCCACTATTCTCTGTCCACTTTAGTCTTTCCACTATAGTGTCCACTTTATTCTGTCCACTACAGTCTTTCCACTATAGTCTTTCCACTATTCTCTGTCCACTTTATTCTTTCCACTATACTCTCCGCTTTATTCTGTCCACTACAGTATTTCCACTTTAGTCTGTCCACTTTAGTCTTTCCATTTTAGTCTGTCCACTTTAGTCTTTCCACTATTCTCTGTCCACTTTAGTCTTTCCACTATAGTCTCTACTTTATTCTGTCCACTACAGTCTTTCCACTATAGTCTTTCCACTATAGTCTGTCCACTTTAGTCTTTCCACTTTAGTCTTTCCACTATTGTCTTTCCACTATAGTCTGTCCACTTTAGTCTTTCCACTATAGTCTCCACTTTATTCTGTCCACTACAGTCTTTCCACTATAGTCTTTGCACTATAGTCTGTCCACTTTAGTCTGTCCACTTTAGTCTTTGCACTATAGTCTGTCCACTTTAGTCTTTCCACTATAGTTTTTCCACTTTAGTCTGTCCACTTTAGTCTTTCCACTATAGTCTGTCCACTTTAGTCTTTCCACTTTAGTCTTTCCACTTTATTCTGTCCACTTCAGTGCTTACACTTTAGTGTGTCCACTGAGTCTTTCAACTTCAGTCTTTCCACTATAGTCTGTCCACTTTAGTCTTTCCACTTTAGTCTTTCCACTATAGTCTCCACTTTATTCTGTCCACTTTAGTCTTTCTACTTTAGTCTTTCCACTATAGTCTCCACTTTATTCTGTCCACTACATTCTTTCCACTTTAGTCTTTCCACTATTCTCTGTCCACTTTAGTCTTTCCACTATAGTCTCCACTTTATTCTGTTCACTACAGTCTTTCCACTATAGTCTTTCCACTATCGTCTGTCCACTTTAGTCTTTCCACTATTCTCTGTCCACTTTAGTCTTTCCACTATAGTCTCCACTTTATTCTGTCCACTACAGTCTTTCCACTATAGTCTTTCCACTATAGTCTTTCCACTATAGTCTGTCAACTTTAGTCTTTCCACTATTCTCTGTCCACTTTAGGCTTTCCACTATAGTCTCCACTTTATTCTGTCCACTACAGTCTTTCCACTATAGTCTTTCCACTATAGTCTGTCCACTTTATTCTTTCCACTATTCTCTGTCCACTTTAGTCTTTCCACTATAGTCTCTACTTTATTCTGTCCACTACAGTCTTTCCACTATAGTCTTTCCACTATAGTCTGTCCACTTTAGTCTTTCCACTTTAGTCTTTCCATTTTATTCTGTCCACTTCAGTGCTTACACTTTAGTGTGTCCACTGAGTCTTTCAACTTCAGTCTTTCCACTATAGTCTGTCCACTTTAGTCTTTCCACTTTAGTCTTTCCACTATAGTCTCCACTTTATTCTGTCCACTTTAGTCTTTCTACTTTAGTCTTTCCACTATAGTCTCCACTTTATTCTGTCCACTACATTCTTTCCACTTTAGTCTTTCCACTATTCTCTGTCCACTTTAGTCTTTCCACTATAGTCTCCACTTTATTCTGTTCACTACAGTCTTTCCACTATAGTCTTTCCACTATCGTCTGTCCACTTTAGTCTTTCCATTTTATTCTGTCCACTTCAGTGCTTACACTTTAGTGTGTCCACTGAGTCTTTCAACTTCAGTCTTTCCACTATAGTCTGTCCACTTTAGTCTTTCCACTTTAGTCTTTCCACTATAGTCTCCACTTTATTCTGTCCACTTTAGTCTTTCTACTTTAGTCTTTCCACTATAGTCTCCACTTTATTCTGTCCACTACATTCTTTCCACTTTAGTCTTTCCACTATTCTCTGTCCACTTTAGTCTTTCCACTATAGTCTCCACTTTATTCTGTTCACTACAGTCTTTCCACTATAGTCTTTCCACTATCGTCTGTCCACTTTAGTCTTTCCACTATTCTCTGTCCACTTTAGTCTTTCCACTATAGTCTCCACTTTATTCTGTCCACTACAGTCTTTCCACTATAGTCTTTCCACTATAGTCTGTCAACTTTAGTCTTTCCACTATTCTCTGTCCACTTTAGGCTTTCCACTATAGTCTCCACTTTATTCTGTCCACTACAGTCTTTCCACTATAGTCTTTCCACTATAGTCTGTCCACTTTATTCTTTCCACTATTCTCTGTCCACTTTAGTCTTTCCACTATAGTCTCTACTTTATTCTGTCCACTACAGTCTTTCCACTATAGTCTTTCCACTATAGTCTGTCCACTTTAGTCTTTCCACTTTAGTCTTTCCACTATTCTCTGTCCACTTTAGTATTTCCACTTTAGTCTTTCCACTATAGTCTCCACTTTATTCTGTCCACTACAGTCTCTCCACTATAGTCTTTCCACTATAGTCTGTCAACTTTAGTCTTTCCACTATTCTCGGTCCACTTTAGGCTTTCCACTATAGTCTCTACTTTATTCTGTCCACTACAGTCTTTCCACTATAGTCTTTCCACTATAGTCTGTCCACTTTAGTCTTTCCACTTTAGTCTTTCCACTATTCTCTGTCCACTTTAGTATTTCCACTTTAGTCTTTCCACTATAGTCTCCACTTTATTCTGTCCACTACAGTCTCTCCACTATAGTCTTTCCACTATAGTCTGTCAACTTTAGTCTTTCCACTATTCTCTGTCCACTTTAGGCTTTCCACTATAGTCTCCACTTTATTCTGTTCACTACATTCTTTCCACTTTAGTCTTTCCACTATTCTCTGTCCACTTTAGTCTTTCCACTATAGTCTCCACTTTATTCTGTTCACTACAGTCTTTCCACTATAGTCTTTCCACTATCGTCTGTCCACTTTAGTCTTTCCACTATTCTCTGTCCACTTTAGTCTTTCCACTATAGTCTCCACTTTATTCTGTCCACTACAGTCTTTCCACTATAGTCTTTCCACTATAGTCTGTCCACTTTAGTCTTTCCACTTTAGTCTTTCCACTATAGTCTATCCACTTTAGTCTTTCCACTTTAGTCTTTCCACTTTATTCTGTCCACTTCAGTGTGTACACTTTAGTCTGTCCACTGAGTCTTTCCACTTCAGTCTTTCCACTATAGTCTGTCCACTTTAGTCTTTCCACTTTATTCTTTCCACTATAGTCTCCACTTTATTATGTCCACTACAGTCTTTCCACTATAATCTTTCCACTATAGTCTGTCCACTTTAGTCTTTCCACTAGTCTCTGTCCACTTTAGTCTTTCCACTATAGTCTCCACTTTATTATGTCCACTACAGTCTTTCCACTATAGTCTTTCCACTATAGTCTGTCCACTTTAGTCTTTCCACTATATTCTCCACTTTATTCTGTCCACAACAGTCTTTTCACTGTAGTCTTTCCACTATAGTATGTCCACTTTAGTCTTTCCACTATAGTCTCCACTTTATTCTGTCCACGACAGTCTTTCCACTATAGTCTTTCGACTATAGTCTGTCCACTTTAGTCTTTCCACTTTAGTTTTTCCACTTTAGTCTGTCCACTTTAGTCTTTCCACTATAGTCTGTCCACTTTAGTCTTTCCACTTTAGTCTTTCCACTTTATTCTGTCCACTTCAGTGCTTACACTTTAGTGTGTCCACTGAGTCTTTCAACTTCAGTCTTTCCACTATAGTCTGTCCACTTTAGTCTTTCCACTTTAGTCTTTCCACTATAGTCTCCACTTTATTCTGTCCACTTTAGTCTTTCCACTTTAGTCTTTCCACTATAGTCTCCACTTTATTCTGTCCACTACATTCTTTCCACTTTAGTCTTTCCACTATTCTCTGTCCACTTTAGTCTTTCCACTATAGTGTCCACTTTATTCTGTCCACTACAGTCTTTCCACTATAGTCTTTCCACTATTCTCTGTCCACTTTATTCTTTCCACTATACTCTCCGCTTTATTCTGTCCACTACAGTATTTCCACTTTAGTCTGTCCACTTTAGTCTTTCCATTTTAGTCTGTCCACTTTAGTCTTTCCACTATTCTCTGTCCACTTTAGTCTTTCCACTATAGTCTCTACTTTATTCTGTCCACTACAGTCTTTCCACTATAGTCTTTCCACTATAGTCTGTCCACTTTAGTCTTTCCACTTTAGTCTTTCCACTATTCTCTGTCCACTTTAGTATTTCCACTTTAGTCTTTCCACTATAGTCTCCACTTTATTCTGTCCACTACAGTCTCTCCACTATAGTCTTTCCACTATTCTATGTCCACTTTAGGCTTTCCACTATAGTCTCCACTTTATTCTGTCCACTACAGTCTTTCCACTATAGTCTTTCCACTATAGTCTGTCCACTTTAGTCTTTCCACTATTCTCTGTCCACTTTAGTCTTTCCACTATAGTCTCTACTTTATTCTGTCCACTACAGTCTTTCCACTATAGTCTTTCCACTATAGTCTGTCCACTTTAGTCTTTCCACTTTAGTCTTTCCACTATTCTCTGTCCACTTTAGTATTTCCACTTTAGTCTTTCCACTATAGTCTCCACTTTATTCTGTCCACTACAGTCTCTCCACTATAGTCTTTCCACTATAGTCTGTCCACTTTAGTCTTTCCACTATTCTCTGTCCACTTTATTCTTTCCACTATACTCTCCGCTTTATTCTGTCCACTACAGTATTTCCACTTTAGTCTGTCCACTTTAGTCTTTCCATTTTAGTCTGTCCACTTTAGTCTTTCCACTATAGTCTGTCCACTTTATTCTTTCCACTATTCTCTGTCCACTTTAGTCTTTCCACTATAGCCTCCACTTTATTCTGTCCACTACAGTCTTTCCACTATAGTCTTTCCACTATAGTCTGTCCACTTTAGTCTTTCCACTTTAGTCTTTCCACTATTCTCTGTCCACTTTAGTATTTCCACTTTAGTCTTTCCACTATAGTCTCCACTTTATTCTGTCCACTACAGTCTCTCCACTATAGTCTTTCCACTATAGTCTGTCCACTTTAGTCTTTCCACTATTCTCTGTCCACTTTATTCTTTCCACTATACTCTCCGCTTTATTCTGTCCACTACAGTCTTTCCTCTATAGTCTGTCCACTTTAGTCTTTTCACTTTAGTCTTTCCACATTAGTCTGTCCACTTTAGTATTTCCACTATAGTCTGTCCACTTTAGTCTTTCCACTTTAGTCTTTCCACTTTAGTCTGTCCACTTTAGTCTTTCCACTATAGTCTGTCCACTTTAGTTTTTCCACTTTAGTCTTTCCACTTTATTCTGTCCACTTCAGTGTGTACACTTTAATTTGTCCACTGAGTCTTGCCGCTTCAGTCTTTCCACTATAGTCTGTCCACTTTAGTCTTTTCACTTTTGTCTTTCCACTATAGTCTTTTCACTTCAGTCTGTCCACTTTAGTCTTTCCACTATAGTCTGTCCACTTTAGTCTTTCCACTATCGTCTTTCCACTTTAGTCTGTCCACTTAGTCTTTCCACTTCAGTCTTTCCACTATAGCCTGTCCACTTTTGTCTTTCCGCTATTCTCTGTCCACTTTAGTCTTTCCACTTTGATCTTTCCACTATAGTCTCCACTTTATTCTGTCCACTACAGTCTTTCCACTATAATCTTTCCACTATAGTCTGTCCACTTTAGTCTTTCCACTAATCTCTGTCCACTTTAGTCTTTCCACTATAGTCTCCACTTTATTATTTCCACTACAGTCTTTCCACTATAGTCTTTCCACTATTGTCTTTCCACTATAGTCTGTCCACTTTAGTCTTTCCACTATAGTCTCCACTTTAATCTGTCCACTACAGTCTTTCCACTATAGTCTTTGCACTATAGTCTGTCCACTTTAGTCTGTCCACTTTAGTCTTTCCACTATAGTCTGTCCACTTTAGTCTTTCCACTATAGTTTTTCCACTTTAGTCTGTCCACTTTAGTCTTTCCACTATAGTCTGTCCACTTTAGTCTTTCCACTATTCTCTGTCCACTTTAGTCTTTCCACTATAGTCTCTACTTTATTCTGTCCACTACAGTCTTTCCACTATAGTCTTTCCACTATAGTCTGTCCACTTTAGTCTTTCCACTTTAGTCTTTCCACTATTGTCTTTCCACTATAGTCTGTCCACTTTAGTCTTTCCACTATAGTCTCCACTTTATTCTGTCCACTACAGTCTTTCCACTATAGTCTTTGCACTATAGTCTGTCCACTTTAGTCTGTCCACTTTAGTCTTTGCACTATAGTCTGTCCACTTTAGTCTTTCCACTATAGTTTTTCCACTTTAGTCTGTCCACTTTAGTCTTTCCACTATAGTCTGTCCACTTTAGTCTTTCCACTTTAGTCTTTCCACTTTATTCTGTCCACTTCAGTGCTTACACTTTAGTGTGTCCACTGAGTCTTTCAACTTCAGTCTTTCCACTATAGTCTGTCCACTTTAGTCTTTCCACTTTAGTCTTTCCACTATAGTCTCCACTTTATTCTGTCCACTTTAGTCTTTCTACTTTAGTCTTTCCACTATAGTCTCCACTTTATTCTGTCCACTACATTCTTTCCACTTTAGTCTTTCCACTATTCTCTGTCCACTTTAGTCTTTCCACTATAGTCTCCACTTTATTCTGTTCACTACAGTCTTTCCACTATAGTCTTTCCACTATCGTCTGTCCACTTTAGTCTTTCCACTATTCTCTGTCCACTTTAGTCTTTCCACTATAGTCTCCACTTTATTCTGTCCACTACAGTCTTTCCACTATAGTCTTTCCACTATAGTCTTTCCACTATAGTCTGTCAACTTTAGTCTTTCCACTATTCTCTGTCCACTTTAGGCTTTCCACTATAGTCTCCACTTTATTCTGTCCACTACAGTCTTTCCACTATAGTCTTTCCACTATAGTCTGTCCACTTTATTCTTTCCACTATTCTCTGTCCACTTTAGTCTTTCCACTATAGTCTCTACTTTATTCTGTCCACTACAGTCTTTCCACTATAGTCTTTCCACTATAGTCTGTCCACTTTAGTCTTTCCACTTTAGTCTTTCCATTTTATTCTGTCCACTTCAGTGCTTACACTTTAGTGTGTCCACTGAGTCTTTCAACTTCAGTCTTTCCACTATAGTCTGTCCACTTTAGTCTTTCCACTTTAGTCTTTCCACTATAGTCTCCACTTTATTCTGTCCACTTTAGTCTTTCTACTTTAGTCTTTCCACTATAGTCTCCACTTTATTCTGTCCACTACATTCTTTCCACTTTAGTCTTTCCACTATTCTCTGTCCACTTTAGTCTTTCCACTATAGTCTCCACTTTATTCTGTTCACTACAGTCTTTCCACTATAGTCTTTCCACTATCGTCTGTCCACTTTAGTCTTTCCACTATTCTCTGTCCACTTTAGTCTTTCCACTATAGTCTCCACTTTATTCTGTCCACTACAGTCTTTCCACTATAGTCTTTCCACTATAGTCTGTCAACTTTAGTCTTTCCACTATTCTCTGTCCACTTTAGGCTTTCCACTATAGTCTCCACTTTATTCTGTCCACTACAGTCTTTCCACTATAGTCTTTCCACTATAGTCTGTCCACTTTATTCTTTCCACTATTCTCTGTCCACTTTAGTCTTTCCACTATAGTCTCTACTTTATTCTGTCCACTACAGTCTTTCCACTATAGTCTTTCCACTATAGTCTGTCCACTTTAGTCTTTCCACTTTAGTCTTTCCACTATTCTCTGTCCACTTTAGTATTTCCACTTTAGTCTTTCCACTATAGTCTCCACTTTATTCTGTCCACTACAGTCTCTCCACTATAGTCTTTCCACTATAGTCTGTCAACTTTAGTCTTTCCACTATTCTCTGTCCACTTTAGGCTTTCCACTATAGTCTCCACTTTATTCTGTCCACTACATTCTTTCCACTTTAGTCTTTCCACTATTCTCTGTCCACTTTAGTCTTTCCACTATAGTCTCCACTTTATTCTGTTCACTACAGTCTTTCCACTATAGTCTTTCCACTATCGTCTGTCCACTTTAGTCTTTCCACTATTCTCTGTCCACTTTAGTCTTTCCACTATAGTCTCCACTTTATTCTGTCCACTACAGTCTTTCCACTATAGTCTTTCCACTATAGTCTGTCCACTTTAGTCTTTCCACTTTAGTCTTTCCACTATAGTCTATCCACTTTAGTCTTTCCACTTTAGTCTTTCCACTTTATTCTGTCCACTTCAGTGTGTACACTTTAGTCTGTCCACTGAGTCTTTCCACTTCAGTCTTTCCACTATAGTCTGTCCACTTTAGTCTTTCCACTTTATTCTTTCCACTATAGTCTCCACTTTATTATGTCCACTACAGTCTTTCCACTATAATCTTTCCACTATAGTCTGTCCACTTTAGTCTTTCCACTAGTCTCTGTCCACTTTAGTCTTTCCACTATAGTCTCCACTTTATTATGTCCACTACAGTCTTTCCACTATAGTCTTTCCACTATAGTCTGTCCACTTTAGTCTTTCCACTATATTCTCCACTTTATTCTGTCCACAACAGTCTTTTCACTGTAGTCTTTCCACTATAGTATGTCCACTTTAGTCTTTCCACTATAGTCTCCACTTTATTCTGTCCACGACAGTCTTTCCACTATAGTCTTTCCACTATAGTCTGTCCACTTTAGTCTTTCCACTTTAGTTTTTCCACTTTAGTCTGTCCACTTTAGTCTTTCCACTATAGTCTGTCCACTTTAGTCTTTCCACTTTAGTCTTTCCACTTTATTCTGTCCACTTCAGTGCTTACACTTTAGTGTGTCCACTGAGTCTTTCAACTTCAGTCTTTCCACTATAGTCTGTCCACTTTAGTCTTTCCACTTTAGTCTTTCCACTATAGTCTCCACTTTATTCTGTCCACTTTAGTCTTTCCACTTTAGTCTTTCCACTATAGTCTCCACTTTATTCTGTCCACTACATTCTTTCCACTTTAGTCTTTCCACTATTCTCTGTCCACTTTAGTCTTTCCACTATAGTGTCCACTTTATTCTGTCCACTACAGTCTTTCCACTATAGTCTTTCCACTATTCTTTGTCCACTTTATTCTTTCCACTATACTCTCCGCTTTATTCTGTCCACTACAGTATTTCCACTTTAGTCTGTCCACTTTAGTCTTTCCATTTTAGTCTGTCCACTTTAGTCTTTCCACTATTCTCTGTCCACTTTAGTCTTTCCACTATAGTCTCTACTTTATTCTGTCCACTACAGTCTTTCCACTATAGTCTTTCCACTATAGTCTGTCCACTTTAGTCTTTCCACTTTAGTCTTTCCACTATTCTCTGTCCACTTTAGTATTTCCACTTTAGTCTTTCCACTATAGTCTCCACTTTATTCTGTCCACTACAGTCTCTCCACTATAGTCTTTCCACTATTCTCTGTCCACTTTAGGCTTTCCACTATAGTCTCCACTTTATTCTGTCCACTACAGTCTTTCCACTATAGTCTTTCCACTATAGTCTGTCCACTTTAGTCTTTCCACTATTCTCTGTCCACTTTAGTCTTTCCACTATAGTCTCTACTTTATTCTGTCCACTACAGTCTTTCCACTATAGTCTTTCCACTATAGTCTGTCCACTTTAGTCTTTCCACTTTAGTCTTTCCACTATTCTCTGTCCACTTTAGTATTTCCACTTTAGTCTTTCCACTATAGTCTCCACTTTATTCTGTCCACTACAGTCTCTCCACTATAGTCTTTCCACTATAGTCTGTCCACTTTAGTCTTTCCACTATTCTCTGTCCACTTTATTCTTTCCACTATACTCTCCGCTTTATTCTGTCCACTACAGTATTTCCACTTTAGTCTGTCCACTTTAGTCTTTCCATTTTAGTCTGTCCACTTTAGTCTTTCCACTATAGTCTGTCCACTTTATTCTTTCCACTATTCTCTGTCCACTTTAGTCTTTCCACTATAGCCTCCACTTTATTCTGTCCACTACAGTCTTTCCACTATAGTCTTTCCACTATAGTCTGTCCACTTTAGTCTTTCCACTTTAGTCTTTCCACTATTCTCTGTCCACTTTAGTATTTCCACTTTAGTCTTTCCACTATAGTCTCCACTTTATTCTGTCCACTACAGTCTCTCCACTATAGTCTTTCCACTATAGTCTGTCCACTTTAGTCTTTCCACTATTCTCTGTCCACTTTATTCTTTCCACTATACTCTCCGCTTTATTCTGTCCACTACAGTCTTTCCTCTATAGTCTGTCCACTTTAGTCTTTTCACTTTAGTCTTTCCACATTAGTCTGTCCACTTTAGTATTTCCACTATAGTCTGTCCACTTTAGTCTTTCCACTTTAGTCTTTCCACTTTAGTCTGTCCACTTTAGTCTTTCCACTATAGTCTGTCCACTTTAGTTTTTCCACTTTAGTCTTTCCACTTTATTCTGTCCACTTCAGTGTGTACACTTTAATTTGTCCACTGAGTCTTGCCGCTTCAGTCTTTCCACTATAGTCTGTCCACTTTAGTCTTTTCACTTTTGTCTTTCCACTATAGTCTTTTCACTTCAGTCTGTCCACTTTAGTCTTTCCACTATAGTCTGTCCACTTTAGTCTTTCCACTATCGTCTTTCCACTTTAGTCTGTCCACTTACTCTTTCCACTTCAGTCTTTCCACTATAGCCTGTCCACTTTTGTCTTTCCGCTATTCTCTGTCCACTTTAGTCTTTCCACTTTGATCTTTCCACTATAGTCTCCACTTTATTCTGTCCACTACAGTCTTTCCACTATAATCTTTCCACTATAGTCTGTCCACTTTAGTCTTTCCACTAATCTCTGTCCACTTTAGTCTTTCCACTATAGTCTCCACTTTATTATTTCCACTACAGTCTTTCCACTATAGTCTTTCCACTATTGTCTTTCCACTATAGTCTGTCCACTTTAGTCTTTCCACTATAGTCTCCACTTTAATCTGTCCACTACAGTCTTTCCACTATAGTCTTTGCACTATAGTCTGTCCACTTTAGTCTGTCCACTTTAGTCTTTCCACTATAGTCTGTCCACTTTAGTCTTTCCACTATAGTTTTTCCACTTTAGTCTGTCCACTTTAGTCTTTCCACTATAGTCTGTCCACTTTAGTCTTTCCACTTTAGTCTTTCCACTTTATTCTGTCCACTTCAGTGCTTACACTTTAGTGTGTCCACTGAGTCTTTCAACTTCAGTCTTTCCACTATAGTCTGTCCACTTTAGTCTTTCCACTTTAGTCTTTCCACTATAGTCTCCACTTTATTCTGTCCACTTTAGTCTTTCCACTTTAGTCTTTCCACTATAGTCTCCACTTTATTCTGTCCACTACATTCTTTCCACTTTAGTCTTTCCACTATTCTCTGTCCACTTTAGTCTTTCCACTATAGTCTCCACTTTATTCTGTTCACTACAGTCTTTCCACTATAGTCTTTCCACTATAGTCTGTCCACTTTAGTCTTTCCACTATTCTCTGTCCACTTTAGTCTTTCCACTATAGTCTCCACTTTATTCTGTCCACTACAGTCTTTCCACTATAGTCTTTCCACTATAGTCTGTCAACTTTAGTCTTTCCACTATTCTCTGTCCACTTTAGGCTTTCCACTATAGTCTCCACTTTATTCTGTCCACTACAGTCTTTCCACTATAGTCTTTCCACTATAGTCTGTCCACTTTATCTTTCCACTTTAGTCTTTCCACTATTCTCTGTCCACTTTAGTATTTCCACTTTAGTCTTTCCACTATAGTCTCCACTTTATTCTGTCCACTACAGTCTCTTCACAATAGTCTTTCCACTATAGTCTGTCCACTTTAGTCTTTCCACTGTTCTCTGCCCACTTTATTCTTTCCACTATACTCTAGGCTTTATTCTGTCTACTACAGTATTTCCACTATAGTCTGTCCACTTTAGTCTTTCCACTTTCGTCTTTCCACTTTATTCTGTCCACTTTAGTATTTCCACTATAGTCTGTCCACTTTAGTCTTTCCACTTTAGTCTTTCCACTTTAGTCTGTCCACTTTAGTCTTTCCACTATAGTCTGTCCACTTTAGTCTTTCCACTTTAGTCTTTCCACTTTATTCTGTCCACTTCAGTGTGTACAATTTAATTTGTCCACTGAGTCTTGCCGCTTCAGTCTTTCCACTTCAGTCTTTCCACTATAGTCTGTCCACTTTTGTCTTTCCGCTATTCTCTGTCCACTTTAGTCTTTCCACATTAGTCTGTCCACTTTAGTATTTCCACTATAGTCTGTCCACTTTAGTCTTTCCACTTTAGTCTTTCCACTTTATTCTGTCCACTTCAGTGTGTACAATTTAATTTGTCCACTGAGTCTTGCCGCTTCAGTCTTTCCACTTCAGTCTTTCCACTATAGTCTGTCCACTTTTGTCTTTCCGCTATTCTCTGTCCACTTTAGTCTTTCCACATTAGTCTGTCCACTTTAGTATTTCCACTATAGTCTGTCCACTTTAGTCTTTCCACTTTAGTCTTTCCACTTTAGTCTGTCCACTTTAGTCTTTCCACTATAGTCTGTCCACTTTAGTCTTTCCACTTTAGTCTTTCCACTTTATTCTGTCCACTTCAGTGTGTACAATTTAATTTGTCCACTGAGTCTTGCCGCTTCAGTCTTTCCACTATAGTCTGTCCACTTTAGTCTTTTCACTTTTGTCTTTCCACTATAGTTTTTTCACTTCAGTCTGTCCACTTTAGTCTTTCCACTATAGTCTGTCCACTTTAGTCTTTCCACTATCGTCTTTCCACTTTAGTCTGTCCACTTAGTCTTTCCACTTCAGTCTTTCCACTATAGTCTCCACTTTATTCTGTCCACTAAAGTCTTTCCACTATA